>LNAC01001028.1:327733-416392 GCA_002007465.1 Ailurus styani | reverse complement strand
GTACCCCTTGGGCAAATAATAAAAATAAAATTAAAAAAAAAAAAACAAAAAACAAAAAAAACCATTTGTACACTCCAGAAGACTACTTTGTAACAAAGAACTGAAAGAAACAGACTGTATAAAAGCCTAAATGCCCAATAAACTTACTTTGACTCTAAGCAGATCAGGACACCATGAACTGATAACTTTCTGGAAAAAAAAAAAATTAGGACTTCAAATAAAGGGAGTCAAAACACCACAAAAGTCCTTCCAGATAATAATTACCACAGAAAAATCAAACAGTAATATTCAGTCACAACTTACAAAATATAGCCAATGGCATACATTCTTCACATTATAATTATTATAGTTAACAGTATTTCCTAGATGTAAGGGACTTTTTAAGTGTTTATTATGTCTCTATACCTGAGAATATCTAGATTTTCACAATCTCTTTTCCCCAAAAAGTTGTATATAAATTGACGGTCTGTAAATAAAGCCATACTTTAAATGTCCTCAAATTATTTAAATAATTTAAAACAATTTCAACTACAATTTTGTTCAAGTTCAGTAATCTTTTCTAAAGCACATGGTTAATTAAATCTAATTTACTGATTTCTTATTCGGTTATAACTTTTTTTTTCTTTAAAGGAAGAAAGATTAGCTGAAATTATGATTAGTACTCTTACTGGGTCTTATTGCAAGAGATACAGTTAGCAACACATATTTATTTATTAGGCACATAGTACCAAAATGTATGTGAAAGGTGTCAGGAATACAGGGAAACAAGACAGAGCCTGTCCTGATGGAGACCTCCACTCTTCAGGGTCATGTCTGGTGGATGGAGAGTCTTCAATACTGTAAACTCGGCTTTTACAAACTCTTTGATTATATCCTTTTAATTTATCTTTGAGGTTTCAGTGATAACCTAAAATGTAGTTAGCATGCTTCAAAAAAATTATTGAATGCCATAAGTGCAAGGGTCCTAAAGATTAGCCTGGTTCTTCCCTTCCCTTCTGAATATAAGTCCTATTTTTTATTTTATTATTTTTAAAATTTTTATTTAATTATTTTGAGAGAGAGAGATATCAGGGGGATCGGGGGTTGGAGGGAGGGATGGGCAGAGGGAGAGAGAGGATCCCAAAAAGACTCCATGCTGAGTGTGGAGTCTGTCGCAGGGCTGATCCCAGGACTCTGGAATCCTGACCCAAGTGGGAACCAAGAGTCAGACACTTAACTGACTAAGCCACCCAGGCTCCCCAAATATAAGTAAGGACTATTTTTAATTTACAAGCAAAACTACAAAAAATTACAGAACTCTGTGGACTCCCTCGAACCTATTAATAATTGCTCTTTTTAGCCTCTGTTAACTAAGATAATACATAATGGAAAAAATACTTTAAATTCAGCATGTGTTTAAATACATGTTTATTACATTGATCTCAGTAACATTTAAATTAATTTGAAGATGAGGCCCCTTAAAGGAAAGAACCAAAAATCTCATCCACTTCATGTCACCATTGGAGTATACTTAAGGCCAGAAATGAATGAACCATTTTCCCAAGGTCACACCGCAGGCTAGCAATAGAGCTGACTTGGCTGCACTAAGGTCCACACGCTTCCACCTAGGTAGTATCTAAAAACATCTCCTTCTGGGCTACCCACAACCTTCCTGCCAGAGAGTACATTTCTCTTAGACCTACAAAATTCAAAAGTAAACCCTGTGCACGTTTATTAGAGCATCATCCACTGCATTCCAGCAAACTCTTGGAAATGCTACATATGCTTTTCTCTGTCCAAACTTATGGTAGATAAGAATTTAACGAAAGCTAAAATAACTTCAGGGCAAAGGACAAATTTCCTTTTATTGTACTGTAGAATGTTGTATCTATCACAACCTAAAAACACCCAGAAGCTAGTATAATATTTCTAATGCAACATGTATCTTTCTGGTTTGGAGAAGGAAAAAAAAAGGTCTGTTACTCCTTTTCACTCTGCCTACAACTAGAACACTGAGATAATAGAGATTAAGCCTTAAATTTTTATATCCAATAGTAGTAGAATCACAAGAGGACTGAAAAAGCATTTGTCTCTACAAGCTAATACCCAATATGTTAGTCCTTTGGGCAGTTTACATTGATTTTGCATTTAATTGCATAGGCAGACTTTCCCATATTTTTCACGACAAAGTTGTAAAAATGGTAGGATCTAGATATACTCTGATATGAAGCCAAAAAGAAAGTAAACTTAAGAGTACAGTAAACCTCTATGATTGCAAAGAGGTGGGGGCTTTTTGTTGGTTTTTTGGTTTTTTCCTACCTGAAAATGACATCAAGACCAAATTGAGAGCAGAGGTGATAAAACTGTACTTTCTCCGCTTTCCCTTTCTCCCCACTGTTCTTAAACTACTTAAGAAAAATAGGAAGAAAATGGAAACAGCCCCTGACACCTTTCACCTACTTTGTAACTAACTGGGTTTAATTCCCTCTCATTCAGGTAGCCGGTAGACTTTGTCCTTCAGTCTGTCTGGCAAATATTTCACAAACCCTCTGATATGTTTTTGTAAAGTGTTGGGACAAAAACCAAACCAAACAAAAACCTCATTAATTTTTGTTACCATCAAAGAAGATAAAATAATATTTTGAGGGGAATGATTAATTCAAATTATTTTTCAAAGTATAGGTTTCCTGAAGCGTCACAGAAAAAGGTACTTTAAAGACAACCTACTGATCTGCTGTTTGAAGGAACTGCCATTGGAAAATTAATTAACAAAATACCAATGGTTTTAGGACATCCTCAAAGGGATTATGAGGAAGCGACATTCATAAAAACTTGTTTCCAAAGAAAATGATAGATCTATTTTTTCATTTGATTAACTGAGCTGTTTTAATCACCCTTTAAACAAGGCCCCCTGCATTAGTTTGCTAGGGCAGCCATAACAGAGTACCACTGACTGGATGGCTTGAACAATGGACACTTATTTTCTCATAGTTCTGGAGGCTGGAAATTTGAGGTCGAGGTACCAGCAGGGCTGGTCTCTTCTGAGGCCTCTCTCCTTGGTAAGAGATGACCATCTTCTGCACATGTCTTCACATGGTCTTCCCTGTGTTTGGCTGTGTCCTAACCTCCTTTCTTCATAAGGACTGGGGCCATATTGGATTAAGGCCCATCCTGATGACACCAGTTTGACTTAAATACCTCTGTAAAAGCCCAAATACAGTCATTTTTTGAGGTCCTTCCTTGGATTAGGACTTTGACAAATGAATTTGGGGGAAGCAAACTCATCCCACAATATCCTCACTAACCAGAAATTAACCCTTCACTTCTGAGTGGCTCTACATGGCTGATATTTTCAGCCCAACATTGTTTCTTTGTCTCTAAGGCCAAGGAAAGAAGACTGTGGGGAAGTCAGAGAAATTACAGACCATGACATCACACCAACAACAGTTGCTATTAGTAGTGTTATAACCTTAGCCTTTTTTATTTTTATTTGGGTTTTTTTAGCCTTTTTTTAAATTGAAGGAATGATTATGTTTGCATTTGAAAATTTTTTTTTAAAGATTTCATTTGTTTATTTGAGAGAGAGAGTAAGAGAAAGAGAGACAGAATTCAAGCAGGCAGAAGGACAGAGGGAGAGGGAGAAGCAGACTCCCCACTGGGCGGGGAACCCAACATGGAGCTCGACCACAGGATCCCGGGATCATGATCAGAGCTGAAGGCAGACACTCAACTGACTGAGCCACCTAGGGCACCTAGGTGGCTTAAATTTGTGTTTAAATTTGAAATGATTATTATAAAATGAAACGTAAGTAAGTCAGAGGAACCATAATTCCTGTTATCACATAAATTCCAGTCATCACCACTCAAAAGCCCAGTGTTATTCAACAGCACTCAATCCAATTATCAAAATTCCTTCGATGGCCCTGTTTTCAAGAAACAGGAATAAAACATTGATCAGGCGAGGAAGAAAAAAAAGCAGGAAATAGTAAAAGCCTCACAAAAACTAAGCAGTTGGAAATCCTAATGTATAATATTATTTTATTAGAGACTCAATCTTTGAAGAAACCCCAGCAACACCAAATCCATAATTCGGGGGCGGTAAATCATACTTCTAGTTATTTATTTCTTATTTTATTTATATCCCAATGAATGAACGAAATTACGGGAGAAAGACACACAGACATGTTCACATCTATCCCCTCATGTTAACAGTGAGGAGGGATAAGGTCCATTACACAGAAACTTTCTTGGCCATCAGGTAGAAGCAATCAATAGTCAAGCCTAGGCCACATGCTCTTTTCAAAGACAATCAATGAGTTGGAGTATTTTTCATATTGGGCAAATTACAAGTGTAGTTAACACTGAACTGTGATTTCTGTCATTCTGAGGGACTTGTTTAAAGAGAAAGTGACAACAAAGTTGTTCGTCATTTCCTAAATTACTGCATTCCAGCAGATACTGCCTCATAGTTTGGGGCAATGGTTCTCCTCATCATCCTTTTGTTCAAGGACACCTTTGGGAATACGACTGATGATGCTATAAAACTCTTCTCCAGGAAAAAAAAATTCACATGTACGCAAAATTTGGTATTTCAGGGAAATCAAATATTTCCCTAAAAAGTACTCAAGAATAAAAATTCTCTGACACATACCAAAACAAAGCCCAAGTTAAAAGATGCTAAGTGGAGTTTCTTGCCCCAGAGCCCTCATTTTAACTGAAAGAATTTCCCTGTAATAAATAAGGTAGGAGTGCTAAATTTTTATAATTCGCTGAAGAGACAATACAGTTTCAAAGGCTTCTTTCTGTCCTTTACACAGTCTAATCCCATGTGGAGGCCACTATGTTAGCTTTGTCTGGTGTGATTAAGATAAATTTGTCTTTATCTTTTAAAGTCTAAGCAAAGTAGAAAAGAAAACACTGGATTGTTCTCAAAAACAATAAAACACTTGACCATAAAGTTTAGATAAAGCATTGTGAAAAACACAATCACGGCCAGCCAGTTGCATGATTAATACAATTTCCTTGACACATTTCATTGCATTCCTTTACATATTATGTATTATACTGAAAAACTAAAACTCAAAACCCTAGAGTAATTAATCTAGGTCTTGGTCACAAAGAGGATCAAGAACAGACCCCAAAAGCAAATTTCAATCTCACTTTTTAAAAAGCAAAGAGCTTACAAATGTAAGAATCACCTCAGGTCCCAGATCCCTGAAGCATTTTGGGAAGCACATAAGAGGATGAAGATGGGGCAGGCCAGCCAGACACACAGTCACAGCCCACGTTTAGGGGTGAATCTAAACTATTCTTAGATCTGATTAAAAACTCTAAGGCTCAAATGTGCAATGAGGTGTGTAAAGTTCTCCATCATATTTATGAAGAAATCTATCCTTCTACATTTTTGAAATATTTTCTTTTTGGAAAAGCCCTCAGCTAGGCTGGGGAAAGTCACAACTGCTTTAGAGCTTCGTTTCCTCGACTGTAAAAAGGAGTTTTAAATAGATGATTTCTGTGATCTCTGCCAGCTCTAAATACTACATTCTGCTGACAAAATTTTTAACGAATGAGGGTGGGGATTTACAATTGGCCAGGCCAATTTAACTTACAATCTCTCAAGTTTGAGAAAATAACCTTTAAAAAATTTATAACATGTTATTACATATTTTTTCCCAATAATTCCCAATCACTGGAGCCTTAAAGTGTCTCAACCTGCATTTTTTAGTGCTTAAAAACCATCCTAAGCTCTAAACTCAGACTTCACACTCTGTTAATTATGTAGGGCCCCAAGTTATCCCCTCACTGTAAATGATCTGGCTGGATTACAGAGACCAAGGTTTTTTCACCTGTATATACTCCATACCCAGTAAAGCTTAGGACAGCATTCAGACATCCAATAAATGTTTGCTGAATGAATAAACAAACTTAGGCATGAAGAATAAAAAAAAAAAAAAAGAATCTGACTGGGTTTCCACTCCTTGGGAAGCATCTAGAAGGGAAAAACGCAGGCACAGAAAAAAGAATTAAAATGTACCGGGATTGGGCGCCTGGGTGGCTCAGTGGGTTAAAGCCTCTGCTTTCGGCTCAGGTCATGATCTCAGGGTCCTGGGATCAAGGCCCGCATCGGGCTCCCTGCTCAGCGGGGAGCCTGCTTCCCCCTCTCTCTCTGCCTGCCTCTCTGCCTCCTTGTGATCTCTCTCCCTCTGTGAAATAAATAAATAAAATCTTTAAAAAAAAAAAAATAAATAAAATGTACCGGGATTAAGCTCCACAATGGAAAGGTACAATAACAAGTCAGAAGAGGGATGGATGGATTTGTGTGAGGCACAAGACGTTATGACTGGGAATAACTGGGAGCATTCCAATGTCAGAAAATGAATTATTTGGGAATTCAGCATTTAGGACTAACCCTGGCTGCTTCTTTCGCAGGTCATTATGAGGGTGGTTCAGACATACATTTATTCCTTAAAGTGTCTCCATCCAAGTGAGAACTCAATAACGTGAGGTGCTATTCCCTCTTTCCTACTGGACCTGTAAAAGTTACATGTTACTGGCTTTACATTTTACAAACGCAAAACATATTTAACTTGGAATAACTCCATAAAGAATAGAATGACCTTCATTATGACAAAGAAAAGACTCTCTGAAGCAAGGATTTGGGCAAAAATTATGAACAATGATTTTACACAAGACAAAATTCCAAAGTACAAATACTATTAAAAAAAGGTTGATCCTTGCTAATAATCAAAACTACCCAAATTAAAGAAACCTTGAGATGCCATTTGGTGGCTACTAAGAAAGCAGGATTCTTTTTTTTTAATATACCACACATAACATATAATCATGAGGTAACTATTGTAGGGTTTACTATTAATTAGCAACACATTTTTGGAAGGCAATATGAAAATACATGACGAAAGCAATAAAGTACTTCCAAGTGGTTCCACTCATAGGAACATAGGCACTAAAAATATCCCATAAGAAATAAAAAAGATATAAGCAATAAGTTGTTCACTTGGCATTACATGTAACAATCAAAAAGTGGAATGAAATTCCAAAATGATCAAATTAGGGAAGAATGTCAATAAATTAAAATACATCGACACAATCTAATATTATGTGTTCAATCTCATATTACGTACTTGATGATTTACGATCAAAAAGACACTGCAGAAACAAACCAAAGAATTTGTCAAGAGGAAACATACAAACTATGAAATTCCACGTGTACTTTGTAAATAAGAATTAGATAGCATAAATCAACATTTGCTTTCTTGTAGCAGCAAGGCTAAAAATAAAGAAGCTAGACATGCTCCCTACTCGAGAAAGATCATAAGCAAAATTAAAAATCTGCCAATGTAGTAGAAGTATGCAAATTTATGGCATTAGATAATTTCCCCCATGAACATAAGTCATCTTTCAATGTCTAGCACACATGCCGTTTCTTTGGGTCGGCAACACAGCAGAAAGTATTCATTCCAGCCACTGTATTTCTAATGCATTCTGCTTAGATTCCTCCTGAGACATGAAATCAGTATCTCTCTTGCAGCATAAGGGTCTTCATGTTTCCTCTTCACTTACCATCTGTCCCTACAAAGAATACATGTGTAACTCAAGTTTCCTGAAGTTAGGTATCTGAAACAAAGCTAGAAGAAAGCAATCAAAGAGAGGTTGGAAATGGAAGTGAACAGTCTGAGTTCTCCTCTATACCTATGGGAGACAATATTCAGAAGAAAATAAAGCTCTGTGGGCGCCTGGGTGGCTCAGTGGGTTAAGCCTCTGCCTTCGGCTCAGGTCATGATCCCAGAGACCTGAGATGGAGTCCCGCATCGGGACTCTCAGCAGAGAGCCTTCTTCCCCCCTCTCTCTGCCTGCCTCTCTGCCTACTTGTGATCTCTCTCTCTGTGTCAAATAAATAAAATCTTAAAAAAAAGAAAAAAGAATCTTTTGAAAAAAAAAGAAAATAAAGCTCTGTAGTTCGGTGTGTGTTAAAAAATGAAATAAAATTCACAATAAAATAATCAAACCAGCCTCTAACTTTAGCAATACAGAAGAGGAGGCTGGACTGAAGAAACCGAACACTTTTTACCTAATCTGCAATTCTCTGCACATGTGAAATACAAGGTCTTGCAACTTATATACATCAAAACACATTTACCATAAAGGGCCACTGAAAAAAAAGATAAAGATAACTTTACTAGTTTTTTTCTCAAATTTCTATGTTTTTGAAATTTGATAAAAAATGGGTAGTTTATTATTAATTTCATCTTTTTTAGAAAGGAGTATACTAGAAAGGTCACAAAGCAATCTTGCAAAGAGCAGAAGTCTCAATTTGCATATTCCGTGTTCTAAAAATTTCATTGGCAGAAAACTTATCCTGACGAAATAATCATGGATATAATCAAGATTAAGCTACAAGGATGTTTATAACAGAACTGCACATAGTAGTAAAAAGTTACTCACTAGGGGAGAGCCCAGTAAGTATTCTCTGAAAGAAGAATTATTAAATAAACTGACATCCCATCTGTATGCTGTTCGGCAGCATAAATATTAAAAAAGATGTTAAAGAACATTTGATGACACAGGAAAATACTAAAAATATACTATTAAGGAAAAATGCACAAATGTACAATGGAACTCAAATTTTTTAAAAAAGAAAAACAATTAAAGTTGACCTTTGTTACCCCAAGAAGTTATGTTCAAAAAAACTTGTGGCAAATGCTGATTTAGCTAGTATTTCTCTTGTTCCTAGGAGAAACACAGAGTTAGGGTCCTGGGAGCCTCTGGTCATAACATTTTCATCACCCAGTCAGTACATAACCTTGCTTTACGTGTGTTTATGCTTAAAAACACCTTACTGGGGTGCCTGGGTGGTTCAGTGGATTAAGCCTCTGCCTTCGGCTCAGGTCATGATCTCAGGGTCCTGGGATCGGGCCCCACATCAGGCTCTCTGCTCGGCAGGGAGCCTGCTTCCCACCTCTCTCTGCCTGTCTCTCTGCCTACTTGTGATCTCTCTCTCTCTCTCTCTCTCCCTCCATTAAATAAATAAATAAATAAATAAATAAATAAATAAATAAATAAAATAAAAAATAAAAACACCTTACTGAATATATAGTGTTAACTCATTAACATTGAACACACAGCCAACGACACTATAGCTCATGCCTGAATGAAGCTTACCTAACGTGTGTGTTTTCTCCAAAAGGCACATCACAGTCTTTTTGCTCTTAGGAACACTAGACAGCATTTCAGTACACTTGCAAGCCATTTTTAACAATGAAATCACCACCAAAGCGCACAAAAATGTGAAAGCATGGCACTAAATAAACTACAGAAAGGACACTTCTTTACAGCATGAGAACCGCAACAAGAAAGCAGTGTCCTTTTGTTGGACATCTGTTGGGACGGTATGTGTGTTAGGTGACTGGCGCTTTCGTCTCTCTGCACATGAACGCGAATGGCCTTGAAAAGGGCTGCAGATACTGATTTGGGAGTTACAAATCATTTTCAGGGAGTCAGTCCCTTCACAATAATGGAATCCACAAATAATGAGGGTCGGGTGTACATGTACAGAGCCAGAGGGAAGAACTAGAGGGATCTAACTAATCGAGGAACAGAAGTGTCTCCAGGTGGCAGCCAAGTAGGTACCCACACGGAATATTTTCTTCTTTTTGCTCATCTGCTGTTTCATAGTAAACTTACTGTTCTTCAGTTGTTTAAAAAAAATACATGATTATCTATTCAAATTTTCTACTGCAAACCTATTAACTTTTTGATCAGAGGAGGAAGATTATTGCTAGCAAAATCCTTTAAATTCGAGTGCTTCCATCATATTTTAGGAAATACATTATACTCATAAGCATTTTGTAATATTGAGAGTTACTGACATTAACCATCTCCCCCAACTACTTGGCAGTATCTATTCAGTAGGAACTAAAAGAAATGCATGTCAAGAAAACTTCATAATTCTATGGTGCACGTATCAGAATAAAAGAAAAGAAACTCTTTACTAATAGAATATAAAATTCATTTTCAAAATATTGATGTTGTAGCTCAGTTTTTTATGGTTGTAGTCATACTACTGAGGTTGTCATCACTCACAGGATTTCAACAAACACTTTTACATCAAAGTCTGGAAAGTTATTATCTACACAGTAAAAATAAAGGCAATTGTCAACCAAAACTAAAATGAATTCGGGTGAAGAAAAGATAAATACTAAATATAAATAAATATAAATAAAAGCACAAAATGAAATATAGATATTAAATACCTCCTTGATAAGAAAAAAAAACCATAAGAAAAACTGAGAGGTAGTAAGATATTAAAGGAATTAAATAGTAAGAAAAAAGACATGCAATTTCAGAGAATAAAAAGGTTTAGCTCCTTTTGAATATTCTGAAGTATTCAAAGGTAGGAATCGCCTTTGGCTTGGCTCACATGCTAAACACCAGGGCCAAAGAATACTAAAATTCAAACAAATACCTGTGAAGTTATAGCTTCTTAACCAGCAAAAACAGAAATATTCCCAGATTTATAAAATGGAAACTTACAATTCTTTAACATCTGTGATGAACATTCATTTATCCATCTAACCAACAAACACCCATCCATCAATGTTTATTGAGCACTGATGTTTGTAAAGTCTCATCCTGGACTTGTACAAATAACATGTGTGATGGTTAATTTTATGTGTCAACTTGACTGGACCACAGGGTGCTCAGATATTTGACCAAATATTACTCTGGGTATTTCTGTGAAGGCGTTTTTGGATGAAATTGACATTTAAATAGGTAGACTGTCCTATAGCAAATTGTCCTCCCTGCAGTAGGTGGGCCTCATCTAATCAGTCAAAACTCTGAGAACAAAAAGGTTGGACTTTCCCTGAATACAAGAGAACTCCTCCTGTCTGAATGCCTTCAGACTGGGACATCAGCTTTTTTTTTTTTTTTTTTTTAAGATTTTATTTATTTGACACAGAGAGAGAGATCACAAGGAGGCTGAGAGGCAGGTAGAGAAAGGGAAGCAGACTCCCTGCTGAGCAGAGAGCCCGATGTGGGCCTCGATCCCAGGACCCTGAGATCATGACCTGAGCTGAAGGCAGAGGCTTTAACCCACTGAGTCACCCAGGTGCCCGGGACATCAGCTTTTTCCTGCCCCTGGATTGGAGCTGAAACACTGACTTCTCTTGGGTCTTAAATCTGAGGGCCTATGAGCTAGAACTACATCATCAGGTCTGTGGGTCACCAAATTGCCGACTCACCCTGCAGATCCTGGGATGTGTCAGCCTCCATAATCACTTGAGCTAACTCCTTGTAATAAATCATACACACACCCACACCCACACCCCACACTCATACCTTCTATTGTTTCTTTTCCTCTGGAGGACACTTACTAATACACTATGCTAGACTACCATAGTGTATACAAGCAAGCCAGAGGGGGTCCTGAGTTTCTCCAAACCTGGTGTATGGTACAACTTCTCCTTGGTCCTTAGTCAAGCGTGGCAGATTTTTCTACCATGAGATAATCCCACATCACTCATGGACACATATTCCTAAAGTTTTAAGAAATTTTTAATAAAACCTAAAATTTTTTTGGTGGAATTTTAAAAACTACAATTTTTAGAACCTCTACAAGTATTACAGTGAATTTGACAAGCTAAGTCATGACCGGCCTTGGAAAGGCAGCAACCCAAGCTGAAATGTTCCTGCCTCCTCTGTCCCACTGAGCAGGAAGGTCTGAATACATGTGAGTGAGGCTAACACCATGAAGATGTGTAAACTGGAGTTCATGCAGACAAATGCTTTAAAAAGGAGGAATTTTGTAAAATTTGTGAATGACTATTAATATATTTCCTTTCTTAAAAAAGATTTTATTTATTTGACAGAGAAAGAGACAGCGAGAGAGGGAACACAAACAGGGGGAGTGGGAGAGGGTGAAGCAGGCTTCCCACTGACTGAGCAGGGAGCCCGACGTGTGCCTCCATCCCACAACCCTGGGATCATGACCTGAGCTGAAGACAGACACTTAACAACTGAGCCACCCAGGTGCCCTAATATCTTATTTCTTGTGGCATATCACATATCCCAATACATATGTTCTAGGGACCCCCAGCGGAGAATGGACCATCTAGTGTACACCATGACGTAGGAAAGGAAAATATATTTTACCTTCAACTCAGCTACTGCTATGACTAGAATTAATATGAATTCCAGTTACGCTGTATCTAGAATACCTTAATAGTTTGATTCCCACTTAACATTTTATATATCCAAATTTTTGTTCCAGGTCACTCCAGATCTTTCCATGTTTCACAATTTTTAGGTACACACACATCACCTCCACCTCCTTAGCTGTGTCGTATGACCCCTGTAGCTATTTATGTGACCCTCCTAACTACACCCAACTTCATTTTCATCTACCATAATGAAGTTAGTGGAAAATTTTCTGGCCTTTCTAAGTCAATTCTGCACCTGTATGCATTTCTTCACCAGCACCTTATTAACTTATATTTCTCCGGAAGCCACCTGGAGACTTAACTGTAACCACACCTGTGATTTATAAACGAATACACCCGAACCCATTTGGGAATTAAATCTTGCCCAGCTTATTTAATACCTATGTGCAATTTAATTTGAGTAACATGTTATGTTTGTCGGAAATAGCAGTTCTTTAAAAAGAGAAAGAATTGATTAAAATACAAGAATAAACTTTTCTGGAATCCAGGAAACTAAACTGCATAGCTTGAAGCACACAATAGATTACAAAAATCTGCCCTAAGCATGAAAAGGGTTTCTAATTTCCTTGATTGCTTCAGAAGGTTTCCAAACACATGAAAGTTTAAAAAAAAATCACTTCACCCTAAAAAGACTTCTAACTTCGGCCATTAATGGATATCTTGTCCAAGCCAAAATTAGCCACGTATGCACCTGTTTCAGTTCTTCTCTGCCCTCTCCATTTTTACCTATGTTATCTTCCTACTTCTCAAACTGCTCAAGAGGAAACGTGACGGCAGGGCAGGGTGAGAAGCTAAATAAAGCACGTTCCCATTTCCGGCGGCCATCTGTAGAGAATGCGCACATGTCAACTCACCTTTACCATGGAGCTGAAAGCACCTCTCCTATGAAATTGGCCCACTTCTCCAGTGAGAAGAGAGAGTGAAAATGAGTGGTTCCTCCCTCTCTTTGGGGGAAACTGTTATGTTTTCTATAAACCAAGAAATCATGAGTTAATTTTAGTAGGAAGGACTTTAGTAGGAAATGAAAATTTCCAGTACAGTCTGGGTATTCTGATCCATCTCTGCAGAATCACTTCTTGAAACGTTTTGTCTCAAGTGCTGTTTCCTGGTTCTACGTATCCAGCCCCTCCACAGGACAGGAAGCCTGATTCCACACTGGCTATCCAACAGTGAATGACAGAAGTTGGTACCTTGGGGAAGAGGAATTGCAGAGCAGAGTATTTATTTTTTAAAAATGAATATGCAGATCATTCCCTTGCCTTTTTAAGTCAAGGATTCAGGCACTTAATGTAAATTAAATATAGAAAAATCCTAAAATTTATCTGATGGCTGGGAATGAGTTAATGTCATTATACAGGCCTCATTTATTTGGCTTATTTGTGGGCTACATGACAAGGGGTGGAAGTAGTAGCCCCAAACCACTTAATTGAGAAACTGAAATGCAAATTAGAGGGAAACATGTGGTATAAAAATAGACTATCAATATAGAGTGAGTAAATGCTAAATACCTAAGAATCCCCAGCAGGGCAGCTGAAACTGGTTTGCAGATTATAAAAAAAAATCCATAGTGGAAATCTGAATCAGGTAATATATATGCATGCATACATACAGCAGAACTGATTATAATCATCAAAACATTACTTGCCTAGAAAGAACACTGTTTTCACTAGTTACTTAACAGTAGGTACTTAGAGTAAGTAGGTACTCAGTAAATAACCAGTTAAAAAATAAATGAGTGAGGCGCCTGGGTGGCTCAGTCGGTTAAACATCTGACTCTTGATCTCAGCTCAGGTCTTGATCACAGGGTCACGAGTTCAAGCCCCATATTGGGCTCCACACCGGGCGTGGAGCCTCCTTAAAAAAATAAAAAATAAAAAGAATGATAGAGTAAGGATCTCAAGCCCAACTGATAAGCCCTTGTTATCACATAGTTATATATAGCACCCTTCCCACCTCCCCCCAAAAAGTCAACAGGATTTTAAAATGTCGCTTAAAAAATTTTTGGCTCTATAATAAGAAAACGGGCTGCACACTGTGAATACCAATGGCCCAGAAGTTGGAGCAGCACTTTTTCTGGCAAACTCTACCAGCTGTGGCCAGAGGCACTGAGCTCTTGCAGTACCTTCTTAATGCCAACTGGCTGTGACTTCTTCCTGTCTGCCTCGCCAAGAGAACAATCAGTGTTAATTCCAGTTGGTTATATTATTGATTTTGGTTACTTAAACAGATTTGTAATGAAGGGAGACTATAAATACAGTTATCAAGAGTTTCTATTGGTTCTCTTGGTTCTATTATGACTGTGAAAATATTTATCATATATACTCATTAAAAGGTTCCCAAAGCATTTGCTTGTGAAAAAATGAGCAAAAACAAAATTAATTAAAAGGGCACAGGTAGGGAGAGCCTGGGTGGCTCAGTTTGTTGAGCATTGGATTCAATTTCGGCTCAGGTCATGATCTGGGGGTCGTAGGATTGAGCGCTATGTCCACCTCTGTGCTCAGCACGGAGTCTGCTTGAGATTCTCTGTCCCTCTTTCTTTACTCCTCCCTGCCTTGCTAAAATAAATAAATAAATAAAATATTTGGGGGGGGGTCAGGTATTTGTTCTATACCATAAGCTTTGGTTACATGAAAATTGAGATTATAACTGTTGCTATCTTGAAATCAAGGGCCATAAACGGCAATATTTAATCTGCACCCTTCTTCAACTATTTTTTTTTAATCACAAAGTAATCCAAGAATTTCAACTAACTGTTTTACACAGAACCCCATTATGGAGGTGTTATTAAGGAACATAGTCCTAAAACTGGGTCATGAGAGGAAGTGAAATCATCATCCAAGCAAAGTTATTCTCATTTTTGTAATTAATTCACAAATTAAATTAAGCATACTTCAATAGGAAAAAAAAATTAACCACCTAAACAGACACAAAAACGTAAAGCTAAATTTACCATAATAAAGTATACTTAAAATTGACTCCCTTCCACCAGCTTAACACCATGATCCTTTGAAAAGTTACATTACTTTACCGGAGAAAAATTGTCCATGATAAAAATACATGACCTGGAGCCCAAAGTCCAGCGTTATAGTAGTTCTTATACAATTCTTCAGCTGTGTGTCCTTGGGCAAGTCATTTAATCTCTCTGGACCTCATTTCCTTCTACTGTAAACTGAGAAGGTTGTGGTTGCAAAGCTCTAAAGTTCCATCCTATTCTAACAACCTATGAATCTGTGAGAGAGAAAGTTCATAAATATTCCATAATCTTCCTTTTACCAAAATGCTACTTCCAAATATAGATAACCTTTCATGACACAAAGCAAATGTTATGACAAGGTACTTTTCAATTAATGCAAATTTTAAAGTTACTATTTAAAACAATTCAAAAATAGAGTAGACTCTATCAAGATGTTGTGATTTCAGACATTTCAGAACACAACATAGCGATCGCACGCCAATCAAAAAAAAAATCTGAATGAAGCAAATTATTAAGTGTGAATTTTAGAGAGTTCTGGAATACTTCCAAATTCTTTGTATCCTTTTCAAAATAAGCTTTTCATAAGAAGAAATACAGTAAACTCTTAAACAGAACCCATCAATTATATACATTTAAAGTTCAAAAAAATTTTTTTTACCCCAATCTTAGAAGAAAAGTTCAATCTAACAAGAGAACAAATTTATATCAGTCATTCGATAAACATTTTTCCCTCTCCTCTAACTTCTGGGGCATGGCCTGTGTCACAGAACTCTACAATAAAAATTCAAATTCAGAAAAACATTCATCCAGGTCAGTGAAGGCTCCTTAATTAAAAATACAATCACATTCATTAATAGTGTTATTACAGCCAAGGTATCCTAACACATTGTATAAAGATATTTAAAAAGGGGGACGCCTGGGTGGCTCAGTCGGTGAAGCATCTGCCTTCAGCTCAGGTCATGATCCTGGAGCCTCAGGATTGAGCCCCAGGTTGGGCTCCCTGCTGGGTGGGGAGCCTGCTTCTCCATCTGCCCCTCACCCCAGTCATACTCTCTCTCTCTCTCTCTCAAATAAATTTAAAAAATCTTTAAAAAAAAAAAAGATGTTTACAAATAAAGCTTGAATATAGAAGGATTCCTGGTTAACCCCTTCATGACTTAACCAGAAAAAACCCGTTCCACTATGTGGATTAATTAATTAAGAATTTATTGTAAAAACAATTAACTATAAGCTGCAAGGAATAGGAAATGAGTAGAATACAGTCTCTTTAGTAATATTCATATTATTACTTCACTGAAAGGGCTACTCACAAGTTCTCTGCTCTGAGATTCTGAATGTAAGATTTTCGAAAATTTTTATTTCTTGCCAGCAGTCACCATCAGCAAATGTCACGTAGGAAAGTATCAGTTATATGTATCTCACGGGCATCAATTTATCGAGGTACTTTCTCCTCCTGGGTAGATGGTTTGAACTTATTTTTTCATTGGGAAAAGAAAGAAAAATTATCTATAGGAATTACCCACTACAGTTAGAAATTTATAGATTTTTTTAAAAAGTCATGTAACATGTAACTATTTTTTTTTAATTTTATTTTTATTCTTTGCCCAAGGGGTACAGGTCTGTGAATCATCAGGCTTACATCTTTCACAGCATTCACCAAAGCACAAACCCTCCCCAATGTCCATAACCCATCCACCCTATCCCTACCCTCCCACCCCCCAGTAACCCTCAGTTTGTTTTATGAGATTAGAAGTCTCTTATGGTTTGTCTCCTTCCCCATCCCATCTTGTTTCATTATTTTTCCCTCCCTACCCCCCACAACCCCCCACCCTGCCCCTCAAGTTCCTCATATCAGAGAGATCATATGATAATTGTCTTTCTCTGATTGACTTATTTCGCTCAGCATAATACCCTCCAGTTCCATCCATGTCGTTGCAAATGGCAAGATTTCGTTTCTTTTGATAGCTGCATAGTATTCCATTGTATATATATACCACATCTTCTTTATCCATTCATCTGTTGATGGACATCTAGGTTCTTTCCATAGTTTGGCTATTGTGGACATTGCTGCTATAAACATTCGGGTGCACGTGCCCCTGAGGATCACTACCTTTGTGTCTTTAGGATAAATACCCAGTAGTGCGATTGCTGGGTCGTAGGGTAGCTCCATTTTCAACTTTTTGAGGAATCTCCATACTGTTTTCCAGAGTGGCTGCACCAGTTTGCATTCCCACCAACAGTGTAGGAGGGTTCCCCTTTCTCCGCAACCTCGCCAACATCTGTCATTTCCTGACTTGTTGATTTTAGCCATTCTGACTGGTGTAAGGTGGTATCTCGCTGTGGTTTTAATTTGTATTTCTCTGATGCCGAGTGATGTTGAGCACTTTCTCATGTGTCTGTTGGCCATTTGGATGTCTTCTTTGGAGAAATGTCTGTTCATGTCTTCTGCCCATTTCTTGACTGGGTTATTTGTTTTATGGGTGTTGAGTTTGAGAAGCTCTTTATAGATTTTGGATACTAGCCCTTTATCTGATATGTCATTTGCAAATATCTTCTCCCATTCTGTCAGTTGTCTTTTGGTTTTGTTGACTGTTTCCTTTGCTGTGCAAAAGCTTTTAATCTTGATGAAGTCCCAATAGTTCATTTTTGCCCTTGCTTCCCTTGCCTTTGGTGAGGTTCCTAGGAAGAAGTTGCTGCGGTTGAGGTCGAAGAGGTTGCTGCCTGTGTTCTCCTCGAGGATTTTGATGGATTCCTTTCTCACATTGAGGTCTTTTATCCATTTTGAGTCTATTTTTGTGTGTGGTGTCAGGAAATGATCCAGTTTCATTTTTCTGCATGTGGCTGACCAGTTTTCCCAACACCATTTGTTGAAGAGACTGTCTTTTTCCCACTGGACATTCTTTCCTGCTTTGTCGAAGATTAGTTGACCATAGAGTTGAGGGTCCATTTTTGGGTTCTCTATTCTGTTCCACTGGTCTATGTGTCTGTTTTTGTGCCAGTACCATACTGTCTTGATGATGACAGCTTTGTAATAGAGCTTGAAATCTGGAATTGTGATGCCGCCAACTTTGCTTTTTTTTTTCAACATTCCTTTGGCTATTCGGGGTCTTTTCTGGTTCCATATAAATTTTAGGATTATTTGTTCCATTTCTTTGAAGTAAATTGCTGGTATTTTGATGGGGATTGCATTAAATGTGTAGATTGCTCTAGGTAGCATAGACATTTTCACAATATTTATTCTACCCATCCATGAGCATGGAATGTTTTTCCACTTCTTTGTGTCTTCCTCAATTTCTTTCATGAGTACTTTATAGTTCTCTGAATACAGATTCTTTGCCTCTTTGGTTAGGTTTATTCCTAGGTATTTTATGGTTTTGGGTGCAATTGTAAATGGGATTGACTCTTTAATTTCTCTTTCTTCTGTTTTGTTGTTGGTATATAGAAATGCAACTGATTTCTGTGCATTGATTAACATGTAACTATTAAACAGAGGGGAAGCCCACAAGATGAGCTACTCATCTGTTTGGATTTCAGAGGTCTGCCTCATTGAATAGACTCCTTTTTCTGGCTTCAGTAAACTGTTATTTTTAAAACTATTTTCCTATATATCAGCATTTAAAAAAATCAAATTCAACTCCTTACAATAATGTATAATTTTGACTTCGCATCTCTTATTATTTATATCATAGGTAGCAAGAGATAATTATTTTTTTTACGGTTTATCTAGTTACACAAACATTTAGTTAAAATTGGGATGTAAGCACAAAAATCAAAACTATGTACAAAGAGGTAACCCAACGGATTAGAAAACACACACACATGAGCTAAAATTCATTACCAACTCCACGACAAATATTTTCTTAGATGATGAAAAGTCTGGAAAGAGTACAACTGAAAAACGCGGTCACTGTGACAATTAAAAGTAGGCAAAACTAGAATGTAGGACTACATTATGTTTGCTGTCGAATATCTTATAAAAACCTGGCATCATTTTAGACTATCAAATTGAAGTTTATCCAGAACAATATATTATCTGAAGCAAGGCACCTAAAACTAAAAAAATGAACCCGAATCTACAACAAACCATACCCAATACCTACTGATACCGAGTTGGAAATGTTGAAAAATTTATTGATTCTTGGGAGTGATAATGCACGGAACGAGAGATGGGTGCATAGAGAAACCTCTGAATAGTGATACACTGTAATACAGAAGACTACGGACACTATTACCTCGGGCACTTAGAGTGACACAAAACAAAATAAGTAAAAACCTACTGTAAAATAATAATAGAAGAACTGAATAAATAACTTAATAGGAGCATAACATCTATGCTATGCTACTGATTAATATTGGTACAAACCTGGCATTGACAAGTAGGGTTAATTTTCCTAATATTTAAGAGTTACAAATAAGCATGTGAGAGTTCTCAATTGTGTAAAGTAGCAGTCAATAAAACAAAGAAGGTGGCAGAAAGAGTGCAGATGTTCAGAAAGGCAGCTGTCAAAAGAGGTATGTTTCCCCTGGGGGAAAAAAAGTAAAAGTTTTTATGCATTTTAATTAGCCCGCTTGCAAAAGAAAAATCAGGTGAAGACTACTAATTATCACCTTCCAGCCCCACTAACACTTTGCAGTCTAGCAAAAGGGAAGAAAAGGGAACTAACTAAATAAATAAATAATAAAAAACCAAAAAAGAAAAACACCCTCCCACTCCAGGCCATTAAAAAAGAAAGAAAGAAAGAAAGAAAAAAATCAAGGCTTCCTCCAGCATCCATGCAGCAGCTACTGACAAGATTTATCTTCAAAGAACTTTCTTGTTTACAATACAAATCTTCCCCTCTGTTACAAATTAAACCCAATTATCTGGTGAACAGTTTCCATAATAAAACGTGATAGACAGAGGAAGCAGTAACCTTTCCATTTTTTCCCCTCTCCACTTGATAGCCTGCAGGTTTCAAGAAGCAAAAACCACTCTTACTTATCCCATTAACACATAGGTGTTGAGAGGGCACAGAAACCCCTGGAAAGATAAATGGCCTCATTTTCTTTGGATCAGGCTTTTGAGACAACTTCCAAAGATCAGAAAAAGTGCTGAGAACTCTCAGTTGCTTTTTTGATCCATAAATTTAAAAACTACTATGGGAAACATAACATCTACGGAAAAGCATCATTAACTCTGGTCAATGGAATCTACAGTCGTTGGGAGAGCTAGTCATTGCTGAAGGACAAACTGCAAATACTCTAAGAAACAGATCCATCTGTTGAGATAGCAAATAGATGAAATGCAATCACATACACTTGAGTCCTGGCCAATTCTAAGTCACCCTGACAGACTGGGGCTCAGCGTTTAATCAGGCAGCTGCTCAAAGACACATTTGTGTCCCTTGAACAGTCAAACACAACTCTTGCCCAATGAGGAATTACAGAAAATCAAGTTTATTCTAAGACCTCAAGATGGATTTGTACGTGCCTGATATACACACTCCTCAACTACAAAGTTATAAACTCTAGTTTATTCTCTGATAATATTTTGCATTAGGCACATGACTTCTCAGAAGGTTTTTTTAACTAGCATTTTCTATGGATGCATGCTCCGCTTTGAGAAAACATCAGAGGTACTCTAAACAAAAGAAAACAAAACAAAACAGAAGGTCACGGTTAGAATAGAATAGCTCTTCCCAAATTTTCTTCACCTTAACTAGAAGGAGGAGTAAGGTCTAAACAAATAACCGAAACTTCCCTCCCTTCGCTCGTGGTCTGTAGAATTCCCTTTAACTGACTGTCAAGGAAGGCCGAATAAAGGAAAAATATCCAAGAACCGTCATACCTCAACAGGCTTGTTCATGTTGAACATTAAATAATCCTTTGACAACATGACAGCACCTTCTCCAGTCCTAAAAGCATTATGATTAATCTTATTAAACCAGCATCTGAACCATAGCCACCATGTGATGGGCAAATAATTAGATAACTAATGACACAAATACCTACAAACCCCTATTACAGGAGCTAATAAGAAGCCAAAGAGAAGATTTCATTCTTGAAATGCCCAATACGAATTAAGAAAATTTTCTATAGAAAGGAAATTAATACAAAATAAATACAGTTTTGGTAGACTGCCCTGTGACCCTATGTAGCCTTTCCTTTTCTTTTAGTTTTTAACACTGTTATGACAGAAAAGTCCTACTAATTTACAAAGAACTGACGAATGAATAAAAAATGGAGTTTTGGAGTTTTAAGTTGGAGAATCCCTATATCCCCACGTATTTAGAAGTAAAAGGTAATGCTCTCTTCCTCCTTACACAGTTCATGAAAGATTTAAGAAGAAAGGCTCACTGAGCATAAGGAAAACTTCAAATGGAATTCATTGACCACATCCCCTTTTAAGTATTATAATAATGAACAAAACAATACATGAGCTAGATATGGAACAATCGCACAAATAAGACACTTTGGATTGTTAGTCTTAAGAACTGGGGAGTGATTTATTATTGCACATTTCAATATCATTGTAGTCAGAACCAAGTCTTAGCTTCAAGGTGATTTCACAAATAACTGATGTCAAAATCTCCTTGACACTTGTCCCTACTACTTTGGAAAATCAAACTCTGGGGGCAAAAAAAATCTTCCATGTCTAGATAATCAGAAAATCAGGAGGAAAGCTTCTCCTGTTGATATAGTTCATACAATTATGTTTTAGGTCTTATTATCATTAAATGTACATACATGATGCCAACTCTTACAGGGAGCTGATAATTCCTTTCATATGCCAAAACAGTGTTTTGAAAAATGCTGGCTAAAAAATGCAATTCCCTTCCTTTTTTGAATGATTGGCCAAGAATTTATGTACCTTACTTCTGGAGAAAATCATTTTTGACAGAAGGAATTGTCATGGCAAGGGTATACAGATACAGGGCCATATGGTGTCCTTTCTTGAGATAAGAGGCAAAAGGCAATAAACCTGACACACTTAGGAGTTTACTCCCTTTCTGGATTATGAACTTGATGCTGTCCATGTTAACGTAGAAAGTAAGACCACACTCACACGGTACTCATTACACATGGGGACCTGTGCCATTCTGTCCACTGTGTAGCTCCATCCTCTGGTTAATTCTGCTCTGTTGTAGTTCCAGTCAAAGACTAACACAAAAACACGTTTCCCTACACGGGACTCTCAATCAGCCACATTCATTCATTGCATCGATTATTTCTTCGTCTTCACCTTTGTTCCCCAATCCTAAAATAAGGGATCTGCTCTACAAGCTAGTGGGCCATCCTCCCTGAGCAACAGGACGGATCAGAAGGATAACGAATGTAAACGCTATTGAGACCTAAAGGTAGATGGATGATGATGCCCTTCTGCTGGTAAAAGGATAGTGACAAACAGGAAATAAATGTGCAAAGTAAGTGCTAAAGTGAATGTGTTATTTACGGTTATTTACTGCATCAAAAGTTCAAAGGAGAAAGATGCCTATGGTTATGCAGGCTGCAGGGGAAACTGAGGCCAGAGGCAGGTGGCTGGACTTGGCCAAAGGTATCCACCTGAACAGGACAAAGCTGGCTGTAGAATCCAAATCACTATTCTCCACATGGTTCTGGAATATGGAGACTATGATTCTCCATGGTCCATTTTTTTTCCCCCCATGGTCCATTTTGTAGAAGCAGGAGGACTTAAGGTAAGTCCAGCTGAACCGGGTCAGTGTGGCAGAGAAATGAAAGAGGATGGTACCATCTGACAGTCCATGCAGAGTCACAGAAGGCGGGCCTTCTTGCTTAGTTGCATAAGGGGAAGAGAGTTCTTTTTTTTTTTTTTAAGATTTTATTTATTTGACAGAGAGAGATCACAAGTATGCAGAGAGTCAGACAGAGGGAGAGGGGGAAGCAGACTCCCCACTGAGCAGGGAGCCCGATGCAGGGCTCGATCCCAGGACCCTGAGATCATGAGATCATGACCTGAGCCAAAGGCAGAGGCTTTAACCCACTGAGCCACCCAGGCGCCCGGGGGTAAAGAGTTCTTATCAACTCCCCTACCCATCCCCAAGGCTGACCTTCAGTGGCTCGCCTGGCCTACTTAACAGGCCTTGGAAACAGGCAAGACAAATACCTCCAGGGAAGAAAAGAGCGGAGCTGGGCTTCTATTACCAAATCTCAGAGCCCCGGCAGGCTGGCCTCAGCCTCACCCCGCTCCCTGAGCCCGCCCGCTGACCTAGATGGAGGCGCGTCTGAGCCTGGGAGTTGCCAGCGCCCCTGGGCGGTTGCCCCTCCTCCCCGCCCCAGCGGCCGAACCGCGTGTTCCTTCTTTTTCTCTTTGGTTTCTCTGGATTTTGAACGTTACTTAACATAACCTTGAAATAGAAGTTGCTTTTTTGAAGATGAAAAACATATGTGTTTGAGGTAATAACACTGTCCACGTTAAAAAAAGAAACAACTCTGTGCTATAATTTGTGCGAGCAAAAAGAATCTCAGGAAATCATCTACCCAGGACCTATCTTTTCATAAATGAAGAAACGGAGGATCAGAGAGGCAGGTATTGTTTCTTTGAAATTAAAACCACGGAGTTCTTAGAGGTCTGGATCTGTTCCTAACGCTTTGAGTGAGAAGAGTCAAGTGCAGTCAGAAAGAACACTACACTTCAATGTCAGGGAGTCAAATTTTGGCTGAACCCGTGCTGCCCGCTTTCCTGGAGACCTGAAAAACGTGTTTATTTTCTTTAAAACCAGTTTACCAGTAAGCAACATGGAAAGATGGACAGCTTTAAAGAGATGGTCTCTAGTTTTCTCCCCCAGACCTAACGTTCTGTGATCCTTTTACACACTGAACAAGAGTAAGCAACAAGAATAAAGTGTAAATAGCTTCACTGCATTCAAAACGATTACTTTCAAACTTGTAAGAGGAGTTTTATAAGCGCACACTTATTTTTTACATATTTACTTTCCCAGCCTCTGCCACACATACATATTTTTATATCTACAAAACCAGAAGGGCAGCATGACCTTAGCATTTAAGGGTAACGGACAATGAGCCTGACAGACAATTAGCTGTTAAGAGTTAGATATATTTAGCATTTAAGAAATGTACTATCAGTACACTGGAAGTATTTGGAAAGTTTCGTCATCAGTAGATAGAACATGAATCATGTCTGTGTCACTACCCGACCACTTGTCTAATCTCTTTCACTATGAATGCAAGACGCCATGTCTCCAGGGCTGGTTTGTTTCATATTTCAGCCCCATGGTCACAGACAAATGCACTGATCCAAAATAAAACCGACTTTCTGTATTCACTGTCCTCAAATGGGTCAGTGATGTCTGGGCCTGCGGAATTCCACACTGGGATCTTAATGAGCAGGAAAGCCTTCCGTGCAGCCCTCCACAGAAAGGACACCAAATGGCCAGTGAAAGTCCAGACCCAAATTCCTTTGAAGGAGGCACCAAGGTGATGGATTCAACAAAAGGCTGTGAAGTGTATGTGAAACTTCGCTAAAGCTTCAAACACTCTGAAAAGAAATTCCCGGTCTGGTTGGGGTGGGGGGCGGGAGGGAAGTTTCATAGTGCTCATTTGGTCATTTTCTAGTTTTTAATAACCTTTACTTCCATGAAATGAAGTATGTGACTCCTTCTAAATGTCCTCTAATTGGTAACTCAGGATTTATCTTAAAAGAAAAAGGAAAACAAAACAAAAACTTCCTGAGGATCCTTGCCCACATTCAAAGCAGCAGATTTACAAACTCAAACAAGTAGATCCAAAAAACCCAAACCCTCAAACATGCACATCAAAGCCCACACTCTAAAACCCCTTATCTCTGCAGGCTGGCGAGCAAATAAGACACAGCCACTGAAAATGTCCACTAATTCTCTCTCTCTTTTTTAATTGTGTTCCGTTAACTAATTTTCTTAACGAAGAAAAGTCAATGGCCCCAAGATAACACAGAAAAGAAAACCGAGGAGGCCAAATGTGTGGAATGAACAGCAACAAAAAAGTGTTTAAATATATACATTTTTTGTGTTAAAATTTAAGACTACTAGAGAAGTGAGTAAAGGTATAGGGCAGTATTTACAGAATGTGAAGAAAGTATTCTTTCAACACAATCTATATTGACCTGGCCTTTAAAATACTGAATCTGGGTGCTGAATGGCAAAGAAAGTGGAGAGCAAAGTCCAGAGCAGTGCTGCCTAATGCAAATACTATGTGGATTGCATGTGAAATTTTAAAGTTTCCAGCAGCCAGTTTAAAAAGATGAAAAGAAACAGGTGAAATTAATTTACATGATATATGATACTTAACCCAATATATCTAAAATGTTATCGTAACAGTATGTAATCGACATTAAAAGAGATATTTTACATTCATTTTTTTGTACTTGGTCTTCAAAACCCGGACTAGCCACATTAAAAATGCTCCACAGCCCCAGCTACTGGCTGTCATACTGAACAGAACATTTAAATACACGCATAGTTAATGGCCTGGAAGGCAGAAGTATCAATATACCATGATAAGGGGCGCCTGGGTGGCTCAGTGGGTTAGAGCCTCTGCTTTCGGCTCAGGTCATGATCTCAGCGTCCTGGGATCGAGGCCCACATCGGGCTCTCTGCTCAGCGGGGAGCCTGCTTCCTCCTCTCCTTGTCTCTCTGCCTGCCTCTCTGCCTACTTGTAATCTCTCTCTCTGTGTCAAATAAATAAATAAAATCTTTAAAAAAAAAAAATATACCATGATAAGCCAGGAAAAGAAAGAAAAAAAGAGAAAGAAAAAGCATGTATTTACCAAAGGTGTGGCACAATTACTCTCTGCTGCCTGAGAAGGGAAGGTAACAGAGAGAGATACGAGGCACAAACAAAATGTGAATGATTTAAATTTAAACATTAGAAAGAACCTGACTGCTAGTAGGACTGAAACCTTTTAACTGTAGGCATTTACACAGAATCTTCTTGGAATACCGTATAAAATGAGCATGATTCTTAAATGTAACTCTGAATCAGCTCTGAAAAGAAGGCAGGGAATAGGGAATAGTACTGCCATCTAGTCCTTCAAGCCTCTAATGATGACTGCTAACATATATAAAAAGTTACCTTCCATAAAAGACTGAGTCATTTATAGAAACCCCAAAGGAGCATAATGAAGATACGCATTTTCCTTTAAAAAAAAAACAACACAAAGACAAACATCAATCTATTGAAAAGGAAGAAGGGAAAAGACCATGTAGAACAAGAGTAGTCATTTGGAAAGAAATCGGATTTCATAGTACTTAAGACTGTTATCCTCTGCTCCCCAACAATTAAGATGGTAGGTGGATAAGAGAGCCAGATCCTAAAATATTTCCTATTTATTCCGGGTCTCCTTATTCATCTACTAATTATTTTTTTCCATGGAGTCCCCAACATACAATACGTACAGAAACATGTGTTTAGTAAGAAAAAAAATAAATGTTTAAATATTTCATATCTGGATTGCTTAAGCTTTTATTTGAACTTTTTAAAGTTAGTTGACAATTAACAACCAATAAAGTGCACTTTTGTTTCATTTAAACTGTGTTCTTCTCCTTTAAGTTCTAAGCCATGTAGCTGTCAAAGATGTTTTTACTAATGACTCACCTATCAAGCTGTAGTTCAGCACTGGCATTATCTGGATTTGGTGTCAGTAAAATACTTAGGTTACTATGTCATGAGAGGTTTTAGTTACGCAGCCTCTAAATTCTGAGGCCTTGAATCTGTTATTAATAGGCCATGACCTTAGGCACATTGTGACCTTTGGCTCAATCTGTCCGTCTTCTAAAAATATCAGTGTAATACTCTCCATCTAAATTGTAGGCTGCCTTCATAAAGGAAAGCAAATCGTTGGAAAATATCTTACAATGAAAAGTGTTAAGGTTAGCTCCTGTTTGTCAAAAATATCTCAGCCTCCAGTGGTTCTCAACCATTTTCTTGCCCAACCCAGCTGAGGATTTGATATGACAAATTCCTAAGAAGAACAGGGAGTCCTGAATGCTGATTCAAAGTGATGATGTCAAAGGGGACAGTGCCATCCCCCACGCTGTCACTCCTGGAGAATGCATCTTATCTGTTAGAACTCACTGAGTCAAGAATCTAGGCATGCTGGGAGACCTCAGCCTCTACTTGAACCCTGGGAACCAAAGTGATAGCCTGGGAAACAACTGGTGTTACGAAGAGAGTGCTCATTCCCATATGGCAGTTACGGATGAAAGATCTTAGGGAAAGTTTCTGGCAAAGATCTCCCTACACACAAGATGCCATGAGGATCGCTTCCATAAGAAATACCATGTGGGAAGCGGGCGTGAGTTACTGCATTTTGAGTCCTGCCCTATTCTTTAAGCCCACTAACCTGGAAGATGCAGCGGTGTCCTCACTGTGAATCACCATGCTCCCCTGGGGCTAACCACTTTGGCACCCATCAGCGACGAGGGAGAGGAAATCAAATTAGTCACCACCTAAGGGTTCTCAAACACAGGCCAGGATTTCCCACCGGTTGGTGACAAAGCTTCCCATTGGTCACTGGTATCCTTCTCAGAGAATTTCCTGATACCAGGGCCTCTGGCTGTATCATCTTGAGGATCACCAGGGAGTCAGTCAGAACCACCTCTTGTTAGAACCACACTGGAACCACTCCAACCAATTTACTGGCCAGCTTTCCCAGGATTTCCCAGTTTGCCCAGGATATTCCAAAGTCAAGTAACTGGGGTTAAAATATTTATTTCCATTTATACAAGCATACCTCAGTGAATCAGAATTTGTACAATGACCTTTTCTAAGTGACAAAACAGGTGGGCCATCTGAACTCCATCTCACCTTGCACGATGTGGTCTGGATCTGTCAAACGTATCAAGAAAACAATGGAATTCACTAAGTCTCACAACATTTTAATATTGCATTTTTATTGGTTTCCATCCTATTCCTCCTTGTGAAGGCTTATCCTTTTCTGGGATATTTCTGGTGTTAAATGGTGAAAACAATTAGAACATAAAGCAGTGGTTCTCAATTGTGAGTGATTCTGTCCACCAGCTAACTTCTGGCAATCTTTGGAGATATTTTTGGTTATCACAACTGGGGCACCTAATGGGAGGAGATCAGGGATGCTGCTACACATTAATGCCTGGAACAATCCCACACATCAAAGAATTATCTATTTCAAAATGTCAATAATGCCAAGGTCGAGAAACCCAAGCAAAAGTGTTCATTAGGCATTTTTTTTGAAATTTTACTCATTTTTTAATCCCAATGACCTGAGATTGCTAGGCTAACAAGGACAAGTTGTCAGGAAGAGATCATTGGTTGATAGAGTTTAATAATCAAAGAATTTTTGGACTACATAACTTTGAAACCTGATGTATCTGTAAGAATGATCATAGGTGATATATTTACATTCTGTTTTAAATTTTACTACCTGCTTCAACTTATTTTCTGATCAAACTCTATGTATTACTTTGAATGTCCTTTTATGAACCATTTTGGGTCACACTACAGAGACTTTAGTACAAAGCAGTTCCTCAAGGAAATAGCTATCCCGATAAGAAGTGAGTTCCTTATCACTATGATTTTAAGTGGAGAAGGAATGACCAGGCATGTGCCTATTTTAGATCTCCCAAAGGCCCGAGTTGATACCAAGGGTCACTGACATTCAAGGTTTTTCTATAAAACCAATTAGTAACAAAGACTATATGTTTCACACTTTTTCAAACAATTCTGTCACTTGTGAAGTCTTCACGCTATTTATCTTTGATCCTGAGCCCGGAACCCATGTGACGGTAGATACTGTGGACACGGTTTGAATGACTCCGAGTCTGAACTCTTGACTTCATGAACCAAACCAAACCTTACTAAAAGTAACTGAGTTACCTATAAAGGTCAACACAGGCATACTCTAAAGGAATAGCTGTTTGTTTAATAGACCAAGTGCCTGTCTTAGGAATGAAGAAAGAGTCAGCATTTCATCTTTTTAAAAACTCGATTACTAACATTTTGTAGGCGGAATAGGGTTCATTAAGTAGCTTTGTCTCCCACAACTGTGCCCACAATCTGGTTTTTGTACACTCCTTCCTGTAGCAATTACAGTGTATTTGAAATTAATCCTCTAACTTCTGAAGTTTGAAATGTGGCTTGTTTAATCATACTCATTTTTTCACACTGATATTTAATATTCCCCTGAAACTGAAATTGATTGTTACTAACAAAAGGGGAAGCGATGACACACAAAGAGAGATCCATCTGTAAAAAAAACCAAATTGGTCTAAACAAGATTAATTGAAACTGGAAATACCAACCTCAAATTAAGTAAACCAGGTCCATATGGCTAGACATGGGATCCAAGGGGACGATGGCTGAAGTAAAAATATACAACTGGGACAAATGTTCACAACCAGCAGGTCAGAGACTGCCCTTCCAGGCTGGCCAGCTGGCCTTCACCCGCAGAGGACGTGCAACTGCAGGGGTCCCGTAACGGCTTCACTCGGGAGCTGGTTCCAGGAGACTCTAGAACGCTCCTAGAACACACTAGCAGCGAGGGGCTCCGTGCCAAGACCCTGGGACTGGAGCGTAACATCGCTGGGTCACAGAATTTATTCATGAGCAGTTGAAACCCTCGAGAAAGTTATGAAGGCTTAGAACAAATTACACAGATTTGGGCGCCAATCTTGCCTTTATATATATAATACATGGCTTTAAAAAATGCTGATTCTTTGTTGCATTTTGTGTAATTTTTAAGAAATTTTTAAGATGAAAGTGACCAGTGCCATGCTAATCACGGACCTGAGTGCAATCTTAGTAGTCACAGAGTGCAAGACCTGCATTTTACAAATGAGAAAACAGGCACCCAGAGATGGTAAACACCGGAATATGGTTATACGAAAGTTAGGCACTGAGTTGACCCTGAAACCCAAGTTTCTGGACTCGGGGGTGATTGCTTTCTAGCACGTTAGGCTACCTGTCATCTAACTCATGTGCACAATCCTGGGGGAAAGTGTTGAAGAGCTGTCATATATCCCCACCTAAGCGCTTCATTTGACTTAATATATTAAAAATAAAAGCAAAGAATAGGGATGTGATATCTCCATCTTTATTTAAAACTTATTTGCCCTCCTGACAAGTCTGGGGCAACACAGACATCTTCCTTTTCTGTTTTTTCTCTGTTGAGTTTTGTTTTTTCCCAATGATAGGATTCTACCCATATCATAAAACAAAATCTTTCAAGAGTTGTCTATATGATAATTAATATTCACATGCCTCTATATTAGACATAGAGTAAACGGAGGTCGAAAGAAGAGTAAGAAACAAAGGGACAGAAGTGCAACAGGGAAACAGGGATTGGGAAGAAGTGTTGATTGTGCCCCAAGTACCGAAGCATATTTACAGCCAAGTAAAGTGTTCCATCTTCTACTATACATGATTTTGTTTTTAATGTTTAATTTTTTTTTTAGTAATTTCTACACACAACGTGAGCTCGAACCCATGACCTCAAGAGCAAGAGTCACACGTTCTACCAACTGAGTCAGCCAGGCACCCCTATTACACATGACTTTTAATAACATTAGTATTAGTCCTCACTAGTCTAAAGTAATCAAAGAAAATGATAACCCATTTCAAAAGAGTACTGTTTAAACAAACAGTTACAAAGTTCTCATTAAAGAATGATCAAAGGGCGCCTGGGTGGCTCTGTGGGTTAAAGCCTCTGCCTTCGGCTCAGGTCATGATCTCAGGGTCCTGGGATCGAGGCCCGCATCTGGCTCCCTGCTCAGTGGGGAGCCTGCTTCCTCCTCTTTCTGCCTGCCTCTCTTCCTACTTGTGATCTCTCTCTGTCAAATAAATAAATAAAATCTTAAAAAAAAATAAAGAAAGAATGATTGAAAAAGAAAAAAAAAGAAGAAAAGAAAGATAAAACTGGGTGAACCAGTGTTCTCTTGCTGTTTTATAATGCGCTTAAGGTTTGATTAGTAGCTGTTTGGCTCTGTGTGTGTGTGTGTGTGTGTGTGTGTGTGTGTGTGTGTGTGTGTCCTGACTTCAGGTTGTGAGCAGTATGAAGGTCACATAAGGTTTGCTGGGGATTTTAAGAATAAAACCCAAATCGTGCACCTAAGGAAGTCTTAGTCAGTATACTTTGTTACTGATGTATGTAATATGTATTAAAACCAGCTTTTTATTTATTTATTTATTTTTGGTAGGTCTCTTTCGTCTCCTTTAATCTGCCTTTCTTTGTCTTTGATACTTTTTTTTTTTTAATTTGCCCCAGAGGTACAGGTCTGTGAATTATCAGGCTTATACATTTCACAGTGCTCACTATAGCACAAACCCTTCCCAATGTCCATAACCCATCCACCCTATTCTTAACCCCCCACTCCCAGTAACCCTCAGTTTGTTTAGTGAGATTAAGAGTCTCTTAATGGTTTGTCTTCTTCCCGAACCCATCTTGTTTCATTTTTTCCCTCCCCATCCCCCACACAGCTTTTTATTTCTTAAAAACCATTCCAAAAGTTCAAAAGTTACACTCCGATTAAATGGGAAAAACTTTAAATCTGATTTAAGAAAAGAGAATATGTGTAATTACTAGGTAAAAGAATATTTTTTGTTAAAAAAAAAAGGAATTTTCCAAATCCTGAAAATTCCTTTTTAAAATAGGTACCAATAAAGTTTCTTTCCTTGTTCCCTTGTCATACTCATTGATGACACTGGGGACAACTTCATAATCCATCAGAAAATTCAAAACCAAAAAACAATCCAAGGAACATAAATAAAGAATTTGAACACTCAAGAACTTTTCTCACCTGGCCACAAGGTCAAGAGTGGATCCTGTTCAGGGAATATGGTGCAGAGCAGACTCTGAGTGAATGAGGAAGAGACTTAGGGGCAATGTTCCCTTGATTTCCACCAGGTACAGTTGTTATTGTCAAGGCCAACCTTTCAGAGGGATGTACACACAGCTGTAAAAGCTTTATTGCTTAGAGTTTATAGCCCAGTCATTTTGTATGCCATGCAGTGCTGGGCACAGAACTCCCACTTAAGAGACCTTAATAAAGAACTGAAATGAGTGAATAAACAAAGCAATATTCATGGAGTAATCAGACGCAGACCACCCTTCACCTGCTAGGAAACAAACAGATCTCCCTCAGAAATTAAGTGTCATCTACCACACAACCGAAGTCCTCAGAGATTAAAACTCTGGAATTTGAGATCATCAAGTTTTCCAACTGAAGGAGATGTCACGCATTATTTATAAACCATTCAATAATGCCTTAGTATTGAACAATATTGAGTGGACATTCAATAAATGATAATAATGTACTATAAGAAGATGGCATTTCTGCTATTTATATGTACCAAGTCTTTTGAGTCCTGGGACAAAAACTGTAACCCAATATCCATTCTCGCCTACTTTCAAAGTGAAACAATTTTTAGCTGGGCATACTGCAGCTCAGAGTACAGAGTTTGTTTCCTTGCCTCCCTTTAGGTTGTTGTGCCTTAGAAGAAACCTCTGGCTAATGGGACACCAGGGTGAGTGATAGGTGCAACTTCCAGATCATGCCTTTGAGAAGAAGCAGCGTTCTCTGCTTTCCAGCTGCCTAGACTGTGAACTTGACCGCTAGCCATCTTGGAATGCAAATGAGAACATCACTCTAGGAAGGAAAAACAGTGACAAAAGAGGGAGCCTGGCTCTCTGGATAACTTCATGGGGGAAAGCCATACTACCTTCCCCAAATGCTGATGTCCAAATAACCACTTGTGAGAGAAATAAACTTCTTTCCCATGTTACTATAATTTTTAGGTCTTGTTTTACACAAATTTGTATATTACCTAATTCATAAAAATTCATAAAGCAAGTGAACAAAACCCACTCCTTTTAATTATTTCTAAGTACTCTAACCTCTCTCTCACACACACACACATGCACCAGACACATACACAGGATTGGAACAATGGACAGAGACACACATATGTCTGTAGTATGTGTGTATATAGGTCCCAATCATTTTCAGATGCCCTATCTGGTCCATATCAAAGGCCTAACACATTTCTTAAACTCCATCTCCCTTAAGGCATTCATCTGCACCGGAGGCTTTAAATATTTAAATTTAAATATTGAATATTTAAATATTTAAAATATGGCTAGTTGAGAATTTGAGCCAAGAAATTACAGAATATTCCATAATAGAAAAGATACAGATTTTGATACGTCAGTTGTATGCATCACTTAGTTTTCCCCCAAAGTTTTGCTATTATGTAGTCCTAGACATAAAACAAATATATGCCTGTTTATGACCAAAATTGATATTTCATCCAATAGTACATGGCTAGACAGCCTGTGTGTATTTAAAAGATGAGACATGACCATAATAAAGAAGACAGATGAGCAGGAATATAAAAGAGATAGATATAAAAGGAAGGCATGATTTATGCCCAAGCTGGACAGAAAGCCTATGGTACTTCATCGACCCCATCTATCCTGTCCTACATTGTAACCTAAGTATTGAAGAAATACTCAGACACAACATACACAGGTCATCCCTGGACACAGATATCACCCAGACTATCAAGAAGCTGTCTTGTTGGGCGCCTGGGTGGCTCAGTGGGTTAAAGCCTCTGCTTTCGGCTCAGGTCATGATCTCAGGGTCCTGGGATCGAGGCCCGCATCGGGCTCTCTGCTCAGCAGGGAGCCTGCTTCCTCCTCTCCCTGTCTCTCTGCNTAAAAAAAAAAAAACTTTAAAAAAAAAAAAAAAAAAAAAGAAGCTGTCTTGTTGTTATTTCCTTTGAGAACAATTTCCTGATTAGAAAATTAAAATTGTTTATCAAGGGTTTCAGCCCTTCTCAAGAGAAAGCATCTTTGGCCACAAGTGTAAACTTTCACTCATGGAATCCGACTGTCCCCACAGGCACTGTGTCAGCTGATAGCTAATAGGCTCATTACAAGTCAAGGACAAATAGAGAAACCCATGGAAACCACAGTGAAACACTAATATTATTCTGTGCAGTTTCACCTAAGTATCTAGTATTTAGAATATGTTTTACTCAATAGCCAGCTTTCAATCAGCTAAAACGACCACAAGAAATCCTCAACCTTCTGATTACTCAGGGGTCAAGGGTCAATAGAAAACACCTAAATAAACTAAACTGTCCAGCACATCATTACCAATGACATATGAAAACATGTGAATGTTTTCTTAAAGAAACACATATTTTCATCTTAACCACCGTATTTAAACTATTCTCAGGGGCCTCAAAACTGCCCCTTCACCAGATGCAACCTTTTCATTAAGTCTCATTTTTCTTGGCTTCCCTGCAGTATTTCAACTCTTTGGCCATTCCTTAAGTCTTGCGACTTTCTTTGTCCTTAACTTATGTGGCACTGATTTCCCTCTAACCTCCTTTAGCTCCACATTTGGGTCCCATGATTCGGTCTTCCACATTCTTTTCTTTTCTCTAGATTCCAGTCTCAAAGGGCCAACTCTAACTATAGATTAGATTCTCAAACCTCTTCCCCAATTCTAATAAAACCCAAGCCACAGCTGTTGGATGCCTCCGCACCCCCTTAGTTACCTTTCCAACAATCGGAATTCTTTATCTTTCTTTATTAATCCAACAGAAATTTGAGCATTGACTGTGTGCCTGGATTAGGGTTACCAAGAAAAACAAGGTCCCTCGAGTGCCATAAAATAGAACCACACTCACACTGGTGTGGTCAACCATAAAGGGCTGGACTGGGGGTAATGAGAGCACCTATCCCCGTTGTGGTGCACAAAGCTTCAACATTTGACCTGGGTTTTATAAAAATCACAAGCAGAGGAATTAGCAGTCAGAGTGTGAGAGAGGGCAACAAGGGTACGCAATATGTACAGAGGTGTGTCGATGAGGAAGGGCAGGAATTGTACACACTTTGCTCAGCAGAGCTACAACTCAAGATGCCAGGAGAGAAGGATGGTCTTCCTTTATCATCCTTGATCTTTATTTAGCCTTGCTGCTTCCTTATTTCAGGTAATATTATCAGTGCTCTTCTAGTTTCTTCTATCTTGAAAGTCTCCCTTCTCCTCCTGGTACCTCATGCCCAACAAATGCCAAGCAAAAAATCCCAGTTGGTTTTATCTAATTCATGCCTAAGTTTCAAGGCCAAGCTCAACTGCCATGTCTCCAGGAAGCTTTTCCAATCTCTACCACAGACACAAGTAATCACTCCTTCAGGGATCCCTAATCCTTCAACTCTCTGTATTCATCCTCAGCACCATGTTTTGAAAGAAAGCTCACAGAAGACGTAACTATGTCTAGTCACATCTGCATTACAGTGTTTTTACGCAGCAAGTACTCAAAGGTGTCGCCTTTTCTCCAAGTACTTTTTTAAATTTCCTATTCACCTTTACACTTCCTCTTATTATGGAGAGTATTTTAACACTCTCATATTACTCTATTAACAAAATCATGAATTCAGTTAGCTAAGTTGTCTTTTATATTATTATTTATTTTAATTAACACACTCCATGGAAAGAAGGGGGCCTGGGCCATTTGCCAAATTCCTTCCAAGTCTAGAATTCTAGTCTTTTTTTTTTTTTTTTAAAGAGTGAAGGAGGGAGGGAGGACTACTTTATTATTTATTTATTTTTGAGAGAGAGAGAGAGAGAGAGAGAGAGATCACAAGTAGGCTGAGAGAGAGGAGGAAGCAGGCTCCCCGCCAAGCAGGGAGCCCGATGCGGGGCTCGATCCCAGGACCCTGAGATCATGACCTGAGCCGAAGGCAGAGGCTTTAACCCACTGAGCCACCCAGGTGCCCCTAGAATTCTAGTCTTCTATCTTATAAATATGGTTAACTAAAAATTATTAGTGTTAAGATTTCTAATTTTAAGACACTGAGAAGTAACTTTTAAATCAACACATAAGGAGATTTCTCCAAACTTTTTTTCTTCTTTTTTTCTCCAAACACAACTCCTTTTTTTTTTTTTAAGATTTTATTTATTTATCTGACAGAGAGAGGGAAAGCACAAATAGAGCAGCAGGCAGAGGGAGAGGGAGAAGCAGGCTCCCCATTGAGCAGGGAGCCCAATTGGGGGCTGGATCCCAGGACCCTGAGATCATGACCTGAGCCAAAGGCAGACGCTTAACTGCTGAGCCAGCCAGGCGCCCCAAACACAACTCCTTTAGCACACTAGAAGTCATGCACTTCATTCTTGCCTAAGAATATAAACGTCACCTCACAACCCTTAAATGGAAACTACAAAACAGAAATTCTTCAATGGGCCTCATAATAATGATTAATATAATCTATTAAAAATAAGCAATTTCTAATAAATAGGACAACCTCTATTGAGATAGGATTTTTCCAGCAAAAACAATCTGAGGAAAATTCTGGGTGATGATGAAATTTCAGTAAAACACACGAAGCTGTAAGAGGCAACAAGGTGACAAACTGTGCTTTAGCACCGTGTATAAGGGATCAATTTTCGTATCTCAGTTCCATCTATCTTAATGCAAGTGTTAAAAAACTGATATCCCAAATGCTCTAAAACACTCCTCCAAATACATAGAGATCTTTAAAGCTAAGATGAAAGCTGCTAAAAAGTCTAACAGCAAATCCTGAACAAAGCATAAAAACCCAGAAAGCAAGTACAATAGATTCCAATTTGTTTTATTCATGTTGCATATAAATGAATCTATGTTAAAATTACAGTTGACAGATTACCTCTCCAGTGCTATGATAATCCATATACTTTCCACAATCATGCTGCTAACCTGTGGGCATACTTTCATAAAACGAAGGATTTTATTCAAAACCACTTAGCAGCAATCATCTTATGTGATTAAGTCATGATATTAACTGAAACAGTATTTTGCTGATACTTGGTTTTTCTTTCCGGAATCACATGGTTTCTCTTCATTCCTTCTTCATTATTCTAGAGGATGGGTCTTGGGACAGATGGGGGGAGTGAACTTTGGGGAGCCTGTCTAGAAGGGACTCCAAAGTGTTGCTCTATCCTGGGTAATAAGGAAAAAAACAAAAACCTTCAAATGTAATTGTGATTGTGCTTTGGAACAGGAAAACAGACACCTTCCTAGCCCGACAGTGGAGGCAATTGGAACACAGACTTCATTACACTGTATTGATCTCACTAAATAAAGGGTTCTAAATGTATTGATCAGCTTGGATTAAACCCCTAACTGTTTGCAGGACCGTGCATGACGTGAAGGCCGGTTCACTGAACAAGGAAGAGCACAAAGCACTTTTGTTCTTGGACAGCCACAGAGCAGTATTTTACACTAAGTAGTAGATTAACATGATTAAAATAATAGGCAGCATTCAGTTAGAGAACAGGCAGGGAGATAAAAATTGTGTGAAACTCAAAGATTTCTTGGTTTTAAAAATGATGTAACAGTAACTTAAAGGTAAAAGGACTTCTGAAAGAGGAATATTTTCATATTTCCAAACAGAAAGGCAATTTCGCCTCCTTGATACAGTTGTTCCCTTGAAACCCCCAAAAGATGTCTGCAGTGACTTTTTTTTAACGCTAACAGTACAGCAGCCCCCCCCACCTTGTCACTTTCACTATTACTGTAAGAGGGTGCACGCAGGGAAGGGCAAATCCGAGATTAATGTTAAGGTTCATTTTGTACATCTGCTCACATTCATTTGGAAGAACATGATTTTCTTTAGTCAAACTCAATTTTCATTCACAATAAGCCTGAATATGCTGCGAACTGATCTTATTACAATAAAATTGTTGCTACCAGAATTTGCAGGAAGCTTTAATCTCAGAAAAAGAGAAACCATGCCCCTTTATGCTGGTTTTCAGAACACAGGCCAAGCATGTGCTTCCAAATTTTGTGTTCATCTTTACACTTTCAAAAACTTCTCAGTTTTAAAACAATAAATGTTTCTCTAAGCATCAGCTAAGGGAGTATTTCCAGAAAGTTCTTCTCCCTTTCTCCCAAATTCAAAGGGTTAAGTACTCTGACGTACTACGTTTACCCATTATTCTTACTCTACCATTACTACTCCAATATTTTGGTATTTAAAAGAGGATGGCAATAATTTAGTATTAAATCACTACACTAATCTCTCTGATATTTCTTGTCTTTTCAACCTCACTGACTAATAATGATTCAAGGATGACTCACTTAACGAAATAAAGTAATTGGTTGTAGCTGGGAAGGGGAGCGGAAGGGGGACGAGCCTGGGGACTGAATCCAAACTTGAATGCAGTCCAGATCTTGGTTTAGCTTCCAAAGGGCTGCACAGTACAGTATCTTAGGCAAGCTGCTATGCCTCCGAGCTTCTGTATTATGGAGCAGACACTGCCTACTTACTGAGGTGGTTCTAAAGTTTTAAGATAATAATTTGAAAACACTGTTAGAGACAAATATGAGTTATTTTAGAAACTGCCTAAGGTGTAGATTCTAATACCTTTACGTCCACTTTATCTGGAGAATATCATAGCTGTTACACAAATATTGAGGGCATTTTAGATGGGGAAGAGAAGGGGAGAGACTTCTACTTGAATATTTATGTTTTAGTATATCACATATGAGAAAACTCTTCAAGTTCCTTCCTGTGAAGGTCAAGAAGCCAGAAAACCAGTACATTACTGTTCAGCCATTGATTCATTTAACCAATATTTACAAAGTACCTAGAATGAATCAAGTAGCTGTTGCTGCTCAGTTAATGCATTGAATGCAAAAACTATTATCTGCCAGCAGCGATTCCAAAGAGGACAGGAGGCAGAAGGGAGTACGGCTCAAAGAAAATATTTAAATTCATTTTCTTCTTAAAAAGCGGGCCAGGATTAAGTAGAAATACACTGCAAAGGGGCAGTACGGAGGAAGTGAACCCAAATGTTTGCTTTAAAAAATGGACTTATTTACCCTTTTATATTAATTTACTAAATGTAACCATTAATTGACTCAGTTTCTGAAAATGCTTCATGATGAAAAGGAAGGAGTGGAAGAAAAAAATGCTGAATTATCACCATGATTATCACTTTATAGGTATTAACTTATTTACTCAGCTGAACAGGCATGTAAAAAGGGACTATCCTTATCCTCAGAAAACTGAAGTTAACTGAAGAGGCTAAATTGTGGGTACCATTTATGACCTAGACCTCACAGCTCCTGATTACAAGATATATGCATTTACATTTAAGAAATATTTGGGGGTGTGGAAAATATGAAAGATAATTTAATCATTTTCCTTAATTTTGCACTGAAAATAGTAGGGAAACTGAAAGCTTACATTAAGTATATATTTTTTTTAGATTTTTTTTTATTTTTTTATTTTTTTTAAAGATTTTATTTATTTATTTGACAGAGAGAGACACAGCGAGAGAGGAAACACAAGCACGGGGAGTGGGAGAGGGAGAAGCAGGCTTTCTGCGGAGCAGAGAGCCCAATGCGGGGCTCGATCCCAGGACCCTGGGATCATGACCTGAGCCGAAGGCAGACACTCAACGACTGATCCACCCAGGTGCCCCTTAGATTTTATTTTATTTTAAAGATTTTATTTATTTATTTGACACAGAGAGAGAGAGATCACAAACAGGCAGAGAGGCAGGCAGAGAGAGGAGGAAGCAGTCTCCCTGCCGAGCAGAGAGCCCGATGTGGGGCTCGATCTCAGGACCTTGCGGTCTGGGGCTCGATCTCAGGACCTTGCGGTCATGACCTGAGCCGAAGGCAGAGGCTTTAACCCACTGAGCCACCCAGGCGCCCCCCTTAGATTTTATTTTTAAGTCATCTCTACACCCAGCATGGGGCTCAAACTCACAACCCCAAGATCAAGACTTGCGTGTTTTACTAACAGAGCCAGCCAGGTTCCCTAAGTATAGTATCTTTATAGGAAAAGAGGGAGTTCACGGTCAACTGCATTGTCTAACACTTGGAACTGCTCAGACTGACATAATGATGGTTCACATTTAATAAAAAGACATTGTTAAAAAGCCACATATTATTATTCTAGAGGAAACACCCAGATGCCTATGCTTTCAAAAGTGGTCAAATATTTTTATTTTGGAGATTGTCATCATCCTGAGAAAAATGGACCTTAGAAATCCATAACTATTTGCTCAATTATCCATTGTTCTCAAATGGGAATATGAAATTAAAACTTAAGTAGACTAATTGGAGGAGGTTATGTGACTATATAATAAACTTTAAAAAATCAAAATGAATCATTTCTTTAAAATAGAGTGCAATGTATATGCCAGCCTTGGAAAGATGATATGTAGCCTTTGGAAAAAACATGGAATCTTTCATATAATTATTAACTGGGTGCTTCTGGAAATTCTCTAGCTTTTTCTAAATCTGTTTACTCAAATCCTTTAAAATATATATAAAATGTACCCTAACTGGTTGTTATGATAATTAAGGTGAATAACACATCTAAAACCCCTAACAGTGCCTGGAACTCAAGCAAATTTGATGCATTTACATAAATATAAAACACAGAGAAACAAAGGGTTTCCAATCTCTTGCCTACAAATAAAACCTTTGAAAAAATCTTAAGATTGGGTAAATCTCTCCCATTTTCTAATCTCTGAAATAAAGAGAATGAATGAGTGACAGCCATCACTGATTTCAAACATTACTGAGTGTGCTGTGCTTGGCACAGTGTGTGAATAAGACAGAAGCCATCCTAGCAGAACTGCAAAGTGAGTACGGAGAGCAACTTGCTAGAACTGAGAGGTGAACAGAGGGGCTAGTAGGTTCTGGAGAGGCATATCAGCACAAGCAAAGATACGGCAATGTGACCAAATGGTGCAGCCAAACCCCTCAATAATAGTTCCACATGGGGCGCCTGGGTGGTTCAATGGGTTAAGTGTTTGCTGAGGTCGTGATCTCAGGGTCCTGGGATTGAGCCCTACATCGGGGTCTTTGCTCAGTGGAGAGCCTGCTTCTCTCTCTCTCTCTCTCTCAAATAAATAAATAAATAAATCTTAAAAAAATAATAATAATAGTTCCACAAATGAGCCCAGAATGTCCACAAGGGCTAAAGGGCACTGTGGACCCATGTAGGCCCATTGTGAGCCCGTGGGCAGGAGACAGACAAATACCTGCCTCGTATAAAAGATTCCGGCAGCGATATGAGAGAGAGATAGCTTGAAGAGGAATTGTGTTATTAAAAAAAAAAAAAAAAGATAAGTACTGTTACTTATTAAATCATCTTCTTCTGTATAGAAAAAAAAATTGTCAAGTCATCCAAATCCACCAGACTGATATGAGGGAAATAATACTAAAATCTACAGGGTTTTCCCCCAGTTCCCAAAGGAGCAGTTATGGATTTAGTTGATGGATTCAACCTTGGAGTGGCTTGGGAATTTATAAGCTTCCCCTTAATAACAGCAAATTTAAATTCTGGTAGCCATAGTGACAGGTTATTACAGCCCTATCTGAAATTTGGGAAGCAACCCACAAAGCAAGGCCCTGAAAAAAGTATTTTTCAGGAAAAAATACTTTTTCTGAACAATGGTCAGCAAGTATTCAGCATATATTCAAAAATACATTTAAGATTTTATTTAGCCTTATCAAAATAATGCTCATTCCTCTTTTTAATAAGGAAAATAATATATTAACAGAGCACAAAGACTGATTATGATACAGTAATTTAAGTCATGCCAAGAGAAGAAAATGTACTACAATTATATATAGATAGAACTAGATCTGAAAAACGAGTGGGTTTTAATTATGGTTGGAGGTAGAGTTGCCCTAATGCATATGAGTCCTTCAAGGCTATTTCAGTACACATACAATCAGAAAATTATTTCATAAAGGAGCAAAAATATGTAACATTTCCTCTTTCATTTTATACATATGCATGAACTCAGCTAATTGTATGGCTAATATATTGCAAAGCTCTATGTGCTTCGGCATCAAAGCATACCGTGATGCTGGCCAAAGAAGATGGTGCACAAATATTCTGCCAAGCTAAACTATTACCCAGTAACTTACAATCTGAAAAGAATGCTCAGTAACAAATATTTCTGATAATGAAGGAGAAAATAAAGAAATGACTGATGACTAGTTGGCTGCCATCCGGGGACACCTCCAATGTTCTCAAGACACACAACTAAAGGAAATAGTGAAAGAGTATATAGTGAGTATTTGCTAGGACGCCACTAACAATTAAATAGCGTTTATGCAACTCATTATTACACTTTTGATATACTTTAAAATTGTTTTCTTATCAGTTTTTTCTTTGGTTTTTCTGTAATTAAATATAAAACTAAAATGGGTTATATTTTTAAAGTGAATTAATAGGCCACACCAGAATGTATAACTAGGTTCTCAAGAACTTTTTAAATTGTAACGAAGTCTCATAACCTTATCGCTTATATTATTTCACAGATTATGCCTCAAGAATTCTATGTGGACAATATAATAAGTGTATGCCTAAAATATCAGATGTATATATATTTATTTCTCATGTATTTGGCTATCCTCCAAAGAACCTTGACTGCTAAACTATAATAGCTAAGGGTTATTTTAATATGTCTCTGTGGCATTCATGAATTAAGAAGCTAACTAAAGACTGGGTTCAGCATTACCCCCATTATTAACAAGTCTACCTCCCACAGAAGGACACAAACACACAATAAATAGATTGAGCTTTGCCACACGTTCAACACACACACTAGTTACTCAGTTCTGGCAGATATATCAGTGGCATAAATCAAAGCCTATCAGAATTGCTGTTTGGCTTATATGCGAAAGTAAATTTGTAAATTAATTTCATATGCAGCCCATACTGGATGGGTCACGCCCATAATCTCTAATGACATTAAACATTTACATATGGGTTTCAGACATATCCTATCCAACTCCAAACAAGTGGGTATCATATATTATGTGATTGCTGTCCCTTTTACCTGCAAACAGGCATTAGAATTGCCATTTTGTGATCTGGTTAACAGCTACTCCCCTGAAAATTATGATTTATCTTTCAAAACATCATTGAGTCCAAGACTGACATATTCCTAATGCAAAGCTATTTTCTCTTAAAAAGAATTTATTTCCTTCACTTTAATACTTTTAAATCATTGCTTTAAAGATTTTAAGCTCATAAAGAAAACCTAACTACTTGCATATAAAAAGCTATCTACTTAAACTTAAGCAAATACACATTAACTATGGTAATTACCAAAAACAGTGAAAGAAAAAAATACATGAAAGGAGTTGGCCTTGATGTCTTTGATAAGCATAAACTGAAAATAATAAATCAAAATTTTATTTTTCTCAAAGTCCAGCCTATAATTTGTAAAACAGAGGGGTATCAGTTAGACTCTAGTTCTGGCCACAACTTGGAAAATACGAAGTATTAACTATGAAAAATGACTGATGATTCTCTGTATCAGCAATCATAATTTATATAACTTTCTTATTACCCATTTTTAAGACTTTAGAACTTCAAAAGGAAAGTGTTACTAGGTCAAAAAGCAGAATTTGGGGAATAATGCAGCATTAAGTACAGTGTCCCTGCGCTCTGCTACTTCCTTGGCAGAATAATGAACCTCTCTTTTCATTTGTAAAATAGATGGTAGGCAATCATAGTACTCACACCTAACAGATGACAGTGAGGCACACAGGTGCTAATTCACAAAAAAATTTTCATATCTAGTACACAGTGTCCAATAAATAAATATTAGAAATATTAAGAACATTCTGGAATTAACACTAACAGAGGGCCCACGGGCACAGCTGGGTACATCATAGCCAGTCATCAGAGAGGTCCACTTCTACTGGAAAAGACACAGAAGTCTCTGGGGCTGAGTACTTCCTCTACCCTTAGAATGCAGGGCAAAGGCAATGCTTTTCAAAGCGCAGATGTAACAACAGATTATTAGTATCATCTCGAATGGAATGAAATGGAAAATGGAGTACATTGTCGTCAACGGTAAGTATATTGTGACACATAGATGTGGGTGTATATATATACACCCAACATACATTCATATACACACACACACACGCATATGTAAATACAGAATCAGGATGTGAAGTGAATTTCTGACAATGTTTCCCAGTCATAACAATTTGAAAACTAGTGCTCTAATGGACATGAGTCTATACCCACCCAACTAAGACACCTGTGAAGTAATCACACCACACCTAGCTAAGGTCTCTAAGGCAGAATTAATGGGCAAAAGTCCTGAGATGACAGACAGCTTCAAGATGTGAGCATAGCAGCTGAGCAGGCCTCTTCCAGGGAGCCCTGTTGGAGAGGATTTGGGCTCCGTCCCCAGTGACTAAAGTCTAAAATTGTGTTACCTCCTCTGGGGCGCAGAGAGCTATATTGCTGCCAATACTCTCCAAAGTGGAATTTGACTGTGAGAGCAAGCACTTCTCCAGAAGAGTGAAAGAACTAAATTTCCTGGGGAAGCTGAGACTTGAATAATCCCAAATTTCGATAAGCTCCCTTCAAGAGTTAATTAAAAATTTACCTTCAGACACATATATGGGCACACGCATTCATCCATTCAGTGGACTCTTTTTATATTTAAAAACAGCTCTTTACACCATTTCCTCAGCTAACCAGACATTGAACCAAAAACAAAACAAAACAAAACAAAAAACAGTTCCAGAATTCCAAGATAGGAAATGTCATTCTGGACCAATGAGTACCACCTAATTTGTTGACAGAATACCTACACAAATTAGCTCAAATAAGATATTCTAAGTTATACAGTATTTGACAGTGATAAGTTCACGTTTCTTCTGCCCTTTCCACAAATCTATTATATAAATCAACATTTTTTTTCAAAAAATACTAAAATTTATCTTTTCTGTTAGGAATTTGCTATCAATTGAATATTTGTGACCACCCAAAATTCATATGTTGAAACCTATTCTCTGATACATAGCATTTGGAAGTGGAGCTTTTATGGGGTGATTAGGTCATGAGGTTGGAGTCCCCATGAGGCGATCGGTGTCCTCATATTTAGAAAAAAAAAAAAGAGTGAGCTCCTTCAGCCCTTCCACAATGTGAGGACAGAGTGGATAAGACAGCTAGCTGTCTGTGAACCATGAAGCTGGCCCTCATCCCATGAGCCACCCTTGGACTTTCCAGCCTGTACAACAGTGAGAAATAAATTTCTGTTGTTTATGAGTCATTCAGTCTATGGCATTCTCTTACCACATCCTGAATGGACTAAAGAAAAAAAAATTCTCAGAGAGTGAATTTTCTGTCAGTTTTTAAAAATCTAACGCTCTGAACGGCTTTTGTATCCCTACTTTATAAGAAAAGAGGCCACAGGAATAAAAATGATCATAGGAAGGCCCCCATGCAAGCACACTGTGGGTTTTGAATGTCAACACCTCACTTCCCACCTAGGCAAGTTACAGGAACACTTTGATAGAATCTTCGCATAGCAACATCTCTCACTGCCATGGTGATTTTCTATTAAGATGTGACCTAGAAAAAACCCTTAATTTTTCTTTCTGCTCTATCTTACAATATATTCTTAGAAAAAAATCAAAATATTGTGGAAGACGTTTAGAAAAAATTGGTCCATTTGAGAGAGAGAAAGATTAAGGAGAAAGAAGAAATTGTTCCCAAAGCAGTTTTGTGTAGCCTAAAATAGCGTGATCCTACGGCCTAGTTACAATTTCCTTTTACCCAAATACTTTCTACCAATTCACAAACTATTACCCCATTTCCACCTTTCTAAGTTACTAAGTACTTCACTTTCCTTTTAATTTCCATATTATTCTTTGCAATAGATGATACTCTCCTTGACCTCATTTCCTATTTCTCAATAAATTGTCAAACTGTTGTTCACATGCATTCATTCATTGTGCCAGGCACTCGGGGTACTAGATAAATAAGTGGCACAGTCCCCACCTCATAGCAATGACCATTATGTCAGGCCCATGGCAGAAAAGCACAGACCCCTGATCAAAGCAACACCTTTCATTTCCTTACCTTGACAGTTCCCCTTTCCGGCCATAACCACATAGACGAGCTTCTCATTCCCCCAAAGTTATGAAGTCTGTGCTCCCATCCTGACTGAGACCTTCAGCAAAACCCACTATCAGCTAGGATGCAACTCACTGCCCATTACAGAAAACTCATCTCTTGCTGCCTTACACAATCGATGGGGTTTATCAGCTAACATGACCAGAAGCTCAGGAATAGGAAAAGCTCTGGATAGTATTAATTCAGCTGCTCAGTAACTGCATCAAGGGCGAGGTTTCTTTCCTTCTCTCCACTTTGCCGGGAAGCAGATGATGAACAAGAGCTCTTGACATTATTTGCTTCTTTGTCCCCACCCAGGGAGGGTGAGAACCATGGAGGGAAAGGGACGGAGGTAGGGGGGCGGGGGAAATGATCTAGACACAAGCTGAGAGGGAACAATATTTCTTTCCTTAAACTTGAGCTCACTATGCAAGCGTTCCACCATGGTCAGAGGAAGGAGACTGATGTCTTTTCCCTAGAACCACAGGCTTTTAAGCTTCTCCTGAAACTAGGAACAGTGTGTGGCTGCTAGGAGTAGATACCCAAAGAGTAACTGAGGGAGGACTCTCTGGGGGGAAGCCCCATGATGTCTAGTACATAACTGACTTCACACAAAACATTATTCACCTACTGTCTACAGCCTTTAGAGCCAGCCAGCTCCATCCATAATGTCCTCTGCAGAGATCCCTAATTACCTAATTCTTCTTCCCAGCTCTAGAAGACTCCTATCTCATCAACCAACTCAATCCCTCCCTCTGGCACTCGAGGGCCTTCAAGACTTGGTCCAGCAATCTCCAATTTGGGGAAGTAATCTCCAATAAAAATCTTCCTCCCATGTCAATCTGATCTCACACACATACTCCTTATCCATCTCTCCTCCTCTGTCTAAACTGCCACTCTCAAAAGTGTAGCTCATTTGCCTCTCCATGAAATCATCCCTCCAGATTTGGCCCCTCACTGATCAGAATTTTCAGGCATGCCCTATGGAGACAGCATGGTATATCAGGAAGAGCACAGGAATGGAAATCACACAGACCTGGGGTCAACTCTTGGTACGATCACTTGCTAATGGTATGCCTTGGGTAAATCCTGTTAATACTGCTTACTTCTGAATTTCCTTACCTGCAACCCTGGATTTCCACTTTTGCCAGGTCATTTTATTAAGGACCTGGTGCATATGGTCACTTGATAAATTTTAAAAAATCTATTATTATTATTGACTCATGAGATCTCTTGCTCATATGCAGTCTTCTGGTTCTGGATCTCTTTCATGTTCTCATATACAAGGTCTTCACTTAATAAGTAATCTGGGGCAAACAAGAGAGTCATCTCTCTCTACGTCCAGGTAACTGCCGGCCACTGGGTCTGGCAAAACCTAGATGCTGCGTGACGAGGGCTACACTTGTCTTCTGTCATCTTCCATAGAAATGAATGGCTATTTCTTAAGTAGAAAAAGGGGTAGAATTCTCAGTGCAAAAATGGGAGAGAAAAGGGTCCAACTCTGGGTGTCCTTACTAATACCCTGAGGAAACTGAGCAAGGTTTTGTGATCATTCATGGGAAAAGAAGAATGGTAAAATGAACTGGCAACATGGATTTTAAAACACCGAACAAGCAACAGAGTACTGGCAAGTGGGGAATGGGAAGTTGAAGGTGCATGAGATGCCTCATCAGAACCAGCCTTTATGAGAACCACTGACCTCACAGGCTGGAGGGGAAGGACTGTATAATGGACAGAAGTCAGAAGACAATATCCAGACCACATTCAGCCACTTATTAATCTTCTGATTCTAAGTGAATCACTTCACCTCTGTGAACTCAATTTCATTACGTGAAAACAGACATGCCCCCCACACCCCCTCACTGCACCCCCCTTGTCCTACTTGACTCAGAGTTTGCAGCAGCTAAATAAAATTTATTAAATTTCTGAAGAAGTAGAAAAGGCCATGTGAATGTGACACATTTATAAAAAACCAATCTGAATGCCAAAGTTAAGGTGATCCCCACTCGTGTCTATAGAGTGCTGAGAAAACGTCCACGTTGAACCCACTAGCATCATATATGAATAACCGGCCAAACAAAGGGTGCATCTGTTCTTAATTGCCCAGTTTATTTAAACGGCTGCCTGGAAGATGATAAATTACAATTATTATTTGAGATGCGTTAAACAATTAGGACATTTCAGTGGAAGACTACCAAACCTCTGACAACCGGACCTCAACATGGCCCGAGAATTCAGGCTGTCTGCTAATTTGCTAATCATTAGTGGAGTGACAATACCGTACTCGGGCTTTATCGGTCTGAGTAGTTAGTGTGAGATTACCTCATAAGAGACCATTTTCCTACAACATAAATGCAACAAGATGCTTTACTAAATGTCTTCAGCATCAACAGAATAGATGACAAGTCAACAAAAGATGCCATCGCAGATCTAAGTGACTGAACTGAAGGAATAATTACTTAGACGCATAATGTGAAAATCTGCAGGATTTAATTTCACAAAGGAATTAGAACAAATATTCAGCACTGTTGAGATTTTTCTCTGATCATTTCATTAAGATGGCCCGTTCTTTTTGGCCTTGAAAATCACACAGCGACTCTACACAGAAATATTTAGAATTTACATGATTCCCATAGATTGTAACTATTTTCCCCACCACCACAACTAATAAGTGTTAGCTGGGCACTGACACTTTCCAAGGCACTGTACACTGACTTCCTTGTGCATGCCAGAAAACAAATATTTGTTGAGTCAAAGTACAGAACACAAAGACATGCCGGACTCTGAAAATTTCCATATCAACATTTTCTTAAATTCATAATGCCTGCTAATCCGGAGTAGTTAAAGTGAATTTCTGAAATAAAAAACAAAGTAATAATGAACTGACCCTTCTTTATAGGATTTTAAAATTCAAGGGGCACCTGGGTGGCTCAGTGGGTTGAGGATCTCCCTTTGGCTCAGGTCATGATCTCAGGGTCCTGGGATCGAGCCCCACATCTGGCTACCTGCTCAGCTGAGAGTCAGCTTCTCGCCAACCTCCTCCCCGTTTGTGCATACTCTCTCTCAAATAAAATCTTAAAAAAAATAAAATACAATTCAACAATCTGCTAAATAAAGTCAAATGCCAATACAAAAGGAGAACATCAGGAAGGCCAGTAGATGTCAGAGGAAAATCAAATGCAATACATCAGTGTTTCCCCTCTGTACATAAATGCCTTTAGTTATATCATAATATCAGCAAGTAAATGAATCAGCAGAAAGGAGGAGATTTCAGCACTAGGAATTAACTGGAGGTAGAACCTATGAGCCACTTTCTTTGCCATAATTCCCTTTTTTTAACCAGATAAGTGCAGAATCTTAGTCTATTTATTCACACTTATACTAGAATTTACTAGTCTCCTTACTTGAGCATCTGGTAAAATAAATATCAAGATATTTAAAAACAAAAATATAGTAATAGTATATATAGATATGTTCTGATCAATCATTAACATGAACAAAGGTTTCACCAATGTCTATTTTATTTTTTTAAAAGAGATTTTATTTATTTATTTATTTATTTGACAGAGACATAGCAAGAGAGGAAATACAAGCAGGAGAAGTGGGAGAGGGAGAAGTAGGCCTCCTGTTGAGCAGGGAGCCTGATGTGGGGCTTGATCCAAGGACCCTGAGATCATGACCCAAGCTGAAGGCAGACGCTGAACAACTGAGCCACCAGGCACCCCACCAATATCTATTTCAAATGCAGATAGTATTTGTCCAGGGACAGAAAGTAGGCTTCTATATTTAAAAAAAAAAAAAAAAAGACAAAAAACGAGGAGGTAATGTACAACTTCCAAAGTATAATATCTTTAAAAATCCATCTGATCTGTGTTTCTGTCATGGAAATACACACTAAATCCAACTATGTCTGTTTGGTGGAAAACCACCTTTATTAGAATCGCCTGGAGTTCAATTGTAATAACGTGTGTTCTTAGGACTAAGACCTTAAAATCTGGGGTAGGCCTTGGAATCTGAATTTTAACAAGCTCCCCGCCCAGGGCAACTCTCAAGCACCCCAAAATCTGAAAGCCAATGACACTGGCTTAAAAAAAAGTTAAAGCAAGAGAACTTTGTTAGAGTTATTGCCTACACTTTTTAATATAGATACTAGGAACAAAAGTTAAACTCGAAGTAATAAAAGCATATAGATAACAGAGAACCATGTAACAGTCAACTTAATAGACAATTGGATTAAAATCTGATGAGTTCTTTTGATAAAGGGTTACTCTCTCATACTGGAAATCTCAAAATGAGGTGAAATGACACACTATCACAAAGAACCATCTGCTCCTGGGGGGACACTGGGAACACATGATCTGATATAAGGACACAGGTCTTCGAAAGAGGCTGCCATTCTCAGTTTCATTCTTGATACAACTCATATTATGAATATTAGCATCAAAGATGATTCCACTTGGAAAAAGAGCCTAAAAGATGCTTTATCCCCCACAACAACAGTAAAGTAAAACATCCATAAAAGGAACCTCATCCACATCAAAGAAGGAGAAATAACAGGTCAAGGGGACAGTGACTTTCCCTTCTAAGTGAACAAATCTCCACCGGAGTGATCTATAAAAGATTCAACAAGGAGCAACTGAAGAAATAAACCTGAAGCTCCTACAGAGACAAGATTCAAAACACAAAATTACTGAAGGCCTCCCCCAATAGTGCTCAATTTGCAAATGTAATGGATTTGCCATAATGGATTCACCTTTGTTCTGTGTTCTATCAGTTTAGGGGACAACCATTTACTGACATAAGAGTCCTCAAAATGAAGCAGAGACTCTGTAACAACTTAGATGTGCTTTAAAAGATATATGCATTCTGAAAATACATTATTCTTTACATTTTGTTAAAGTTAATGAAATTCATTTTTCAGCAGGAATCTGAAACAGTAGTAACTGGGGTGATCTAAATCCCTTGCTATTTATACCTTCAAACATCTACAATAGGCCTTTTCTCCATTGCCTAATGTTAAGAAATCTTATTTAAGAAAATCGTAGGACATGAACTGAAAAATAGTCTTAACATGTCTCTTAAAGTTGCTGCAGGCTGAAACCCATCAACCTCTTTTTGGTCATTTAACAATTTAAAGTGTGTGTGTGCGTGTGTGTGTGTGTGGTTTACGCCATCGATTTGGCAGCTTATGTCATCTAAAACTTGTAGATGTTATCATACACCCTTTGTTCAAATGAGGATTTAAAGTAAGTACTCGCATTGATTTCTGAGGCTACTATGTGTTTGGGTTGCCAGTGGGGTCTCCAGATGATGTTGAAACGAGGGCTTTTTTGAAAAAAGAATCAACTTACGGGTCTAACATTTGAGTTCAAAAATCAATTTTACAAGTGCAAGATGGTAAGCAGTTCATCTGAAAAACACCCAGGAGTTTTAGTTAACCACAGTCTTCACAGGAGCCAACAGAATCACGCAGCGGGAAACAATGCCAAGTCCACCTTGGGCTGCACTGGAAGGGCCGCAACCACATCAAAGACAAGAACGCCTTTGCAGCGTGGGCAGGACACAGAAGGTGTGAGTTCAGCAGTGGAGGGAAACTCAGTTTCCTCTACTGAAAAGCAGGAGTAGACCAGAATGCTCAAACACCACTGAGGAAACCACATGAAACCACGTGATGGTCAGCCTGGGGCAGACAAGATTTAAGGAGCCAAGGTGCCTGTGTTCAGGTACGTGAAGGATCTCTATCTACGGGGTAGGTTGCCACCACAGGGGTTTCCTCTGTCTTGTTGACCACCCCTGCCTGCTCCTTGAAAAAGGCCTGACATCTGACAAATGTTCAAAAATACTCGTTGAATGAAAAATGATGAAATGAATGACTTTGGAGCATAAGAGAACACACTGGCTGTTCTGTATGGTACCAGAAAATGAGACAGGCACCAGTGGGTAAAAATTTTAGGAACATATGCTCCAGTTAAACTTTTTAAGAAACCACTTTTTAACAGTTAGAGCTCTCCAAAGACGGAGCAGACTTTGTAAGGGAGTGATCTCCTCCTCATTTGGGGGGAGGGAGCAGCAGTGGTATTCTTGCAGAAACTGGATAACCATCTGTCAAGGATGCTACAGCAATGAAAACACTGTTTACATCATCGAACACCACAAGGGTTTCATTTTTATCCTATCTGCCATTGCTATAGAGCAAACCTTCTGCTGACATGAAATCATCAAGCTGAAATGAAGGATTTTAAACCATTTTAGGAGTGACTCAACAAAATGTGTTAGAGTGGTTCCCAAACGCAGGTACAGAAAAACATCTGTGGAGCTTGTCATAAATACAGGTTTCTAAGTCCCACTTGATCTCCTTTCTCTAGACTACTCCGTGACATTGTCTTAGCAATTAGCTCCTCTCTTCTGCACCACCACCCCCCTCACCTTACTGGAGTCTGTGCCCCATCATCGTGCAAACCTGTCACTCCCTTCTTTATAAAATATCCTCGATTAACCCCGTTTCTCTCTCCAACCACCACCCAACTTCTCTTCTTCCTTTTAAAGGAAAACTCCGTCTGCATCCAGCTTCCCGCCTCCACCTGACTGTTGAACACACCACCCAAATCGAAGACACCAGTGACTCCATGTTGTGGAATCAATGGTAGATTTCCAGTCCTCATCTGAGTTCATCCTTCACAGTAGCACTTGGCACAGATGCTCACGCCCTCCCTTTAACACATTTCCTCACAAGCCTTCGGAGACACCATACTTTACTGAGTTTTATCCTACTTCCCTGGTCACTCTTTCTCAATCTCCACTCCACCTCTTCCTCCTGACTTCCTAACACTGGAGTGCTCAAATTCTCAATACAAAACCATTTCTTTACTTTCGTTGGTTTTCTCTTCCTCACACTGGGCTCCTTAGTAACTTCAGCCTGGGTTCTGGTTCTACTTAACTGTTTATATACTTAGTGCTTTCCGTTCTGCAGCCCAGCTTACTCCACTGAACCCCAAACCTACATTCAAATGTCCCTTTGACATCTCTGATATTCTTCCCCACATATTCACACCAAGTTCCTGATTTCCACATCACAGTGACTAACATCCTTCCCAGGGTTCAGACAAAATTATCAAAGAGTCATCCTTTTTATACACTATGTTTATACACTATGCATTCAAGCCATCAAATCCCGTCAGCTCTACTGTCAAAAGAGATTCAGAGAATAAACTAGGACTTCTATCTCACACCACGCACAAAAATTAACTCAAAATTGGTCCATGACCTACACATAAGAGCTAAAACCATAAAAATCTTTGAAGAAAACAACAGAGAAATCTTTATGACCTTGGATTCTGCAATGGATTCTTAAGATATGACACCAAAAGCAAGAGCAACAAGAGAAAAAAAATAGGTAAATTGGACTTCTACAAAGTTAAAAACTTTTGTGCATAAATGAACGTTGCCAAGAAGGTAAAAAGACAACCTAGAGAATGGGAGAAAATGTTTGCCAATCATGTATCTGTTAAGGGTCTAGTATCCAGAATATATAAAGAACTCTGACAACTGGAAGACCAAAAAAAAAAAATCCAATTTAAAAATGGGCAAAGAACTTGAACAGACATTCCTCCAGAGAAGAGACACAAATGACACATATGAAAAGATACTCAGTATCAGCACTCATTAGGGAAATGCAAACAAAACCACAAAGAGGTACCACCTCCTGCCCACTAGGATGGCTACCATCAAAATAAACGGAAAATATCAAGTTTTGGTGAGGATGTGGAGAAAGTGGAATCCTTGTATATTGCCAGTAGGCATGCAAAATGGTGCAGGTGCTGTGCAAAGCAGTTTGGCAGTTCCTCAAAGAGTTCAATGCAGAATTACCATATGACCCCTCAATTCCACTCCCAGGTATGTACACAAAAAAACCGAAAACAGGTACTCAAAAAGTCTACATATACACATGTTCCTACCAGCTCTATTCACAACACCCAGAGGTGAAAACATCCCAAATGTCCATCAACCAATGAATGAGTAAATAGTTTACAGACAAAGTGTAAACCATATACATATTTACATACATACAATGGAGTACTATTTGGCCATGATAAGGAATGAAGTGCTGACACAGGGTACAGTGGGGATGAATCACCAAAACATGATGCTAAGTGAAAGAAGCCAGATACAAAAGGTTTATGGGGCTGGGTGGAGGAGGAAGATTTGGGAGAAAATGCTTAATGGACAAGGGGTTTTACTTTGAAGTGATGAAAATGATTTGAAACTAGACAGAAGTGGTGGTTGTAAAACAATGAAATATACTAAATTCCATTGAATGGTTCACTCTAAAATGGTTAAGCTTATGTTATGTGAATTTCAATGTCAGTAACTTATTTTTTTAAATATTCAGAATCCAACCTCTTCTCCGACCTCTACTGCTTCGTCCATCTTCTCTCACCAACATTATCACTAGTCTCCTGAGTGGGCTCCTCGTCCCCTTATCTCCTTTGTTTTTTCTCAACACAGCAGCCAGAATGATGCTATTTTGTCAGTCATATCATGTCTTTCCTCTGCTGGAGGCCCTCTAAAAGCTTTTTACCTTCTCATAGTAAAAGCCAAAGTCCTTACAATGGTCTACGAGGCTCCACACAGTGTGTCCTATTACCGCTCTAACCTCATCTGACCTCATCCCCGACTACCCTGCCCCTTCTCTTCCCACAGATCATACCAGGGTCCTTGCTATTCCTCCAACATTCCAAACACACTCCTGCCTCGGGGCCCTTGTACATGATGGTTGCTCTATTTTGAATGCTCTTCCCCTAGATATGTATGGCTCTTGGACCATCTCCTCCAACATCAGTTCTTACTCAAATATCTCCTGTGCAGTGATGCCTCCCCTAACATCCTATTTAAACTGCAGAATGACACATTGTCCCTATTTCCCTTCTCTGCATTATTTTTCTCCATAGCATTTACACCATCTAACATACAGTAAACTTCACATATTTACTATCTCTTTTTTCTATTCCCCACTAGACATTTGTTTACTAGAGAATCCAAGAGACAGTGAGAAAGGGCCTCTCTGGACCTTCGAAGGTCAGATTTTAAACCACTTGGGTGCCTGCTTGCTAATAGGCCTGCCTATGTGAACAGTGACTTACTTTCTTTAACACAGACCTGGTTGTGAGCTTGTGAGAGAGCAGGCCTCCCCTACTCCAAATCACTGAAGGCTATAAATAACTCTAAAAGGACTTAAAAAAAAAAAAGTGACCACTCAAACTGGCTTATCTTGGTTTGCAGCATTGCATTAAGAAAGCTGGACCTAAAATACATCAAAAGGGATACAAAAAATTCCCAAGATTAAATAAAGACTAAATGAGATGATGAAAACAAGGATGAAATTTCTTAGTTCTTATGTTGATCTTACTACATATTTAATTGCTCTTAAAAGAAAAACCGCCACGCGGTATTAAAACAAGGTCTCCACCCCTGAGAACCCACAGGCTGCATTTCATTTGTAACTCCTTAGAGCTTATCATAATATCCAAGAGAACAGTCTCAGTACCTAGTGCCTTTTTCCGCAATCACTGGAAATCAATTAAGTTCAAGTGGCTAGCCAACTTTATAAATGTTTATAAACCTATCTTTCAAATATTTAGAAACATTTACACATTCAGTACCCAAAAAATAGGCGTCAAAATGAAAAGAAAAATGAAAACAAAGCCAAGGTTTTCACAACAATTCCATACAAGCCTCGAACGCAGCGAGCTATGTAAAATAAAGATGGCTTCCCAATTCAGTAACACATACATGAGAGTACTCACATTAAAAAAGGAGTGCAGGGAGACATACCATAAGAGACTCTTAATCTCATGAAACAAACTGAGGGTTGCTGGCTTTTGGGGGTGGGAGGGATGGAGTGGCTGGGAGATGGACGTTGGGGAGGGTATGTGCTGCGGTGAGTGCTGTGAGTTGTGTAAGACTGATGATTCACAGACCTGTACCCCTGGAACAAATAATACATTATATGTTAATTTTAAAAAAGTAGTGCAGTTGTGTAGTCCTGCTAAACTAATAAAACATATTTCTGTACTCTCCTCTAAAGAGACCATACACTACAGCTTCCCCAGAGCTTCTTAATGCAGACAAGCCTCAATCAGTAAGTAAACTAATCTAAATCAAATTCCCTCCAGTTGAAAATAGTCATCATGTCCTGCCCAGAGTTGGTGAGTATAAATGGATTACTGAAAATATTCTTGGTAATTGCATGTTGCTATTTATGTTGACCAGAGTTGGAGGAGTTTACTTAGTGAAATGTCTAAGCACGCAGACCACCAAAGTGCAACACACAGGAAAATCACTCTTGACATCCACACGAAAAACAGCCTGGATGCTCTCTGCAATGTCATGGTGTGGTTGTTATTTCATAGTGTCAGATACACTGCTGATGACAAAATGAAAATTTATGATTGCAGTTATTTTATTTTCAGGTAAGATGCTACCATGAGACATTTTTCTAGTTCAGCGGAGTAGAAGTTAAATACTAAAGACTAAATATGATTTTGCAGAGCCCTAAATTTTGCTGCTTGTAAACAAGTAGGCACAAAATACAAATGGTGACAGTAATTGAAATGTCTTTTTTAATTACAGGGAGCTTCGGTTGCCTCATAGTCACCAATTCCCAAGTACATCTAGTAACACACAAGTCATGGTGTGAAGTGGGAATAAAGAAGACCAGCTCTAAGATGAACTTGTCACAAGACACCTGGCCAGTTAGGCTAGCTCTCGCTAGCTCTCACTCTTCCCTGGATTATACCACAATGTTTTGTTTTGTTTTTTAATCATCGCCCGTCATCGGGATTAAATTAGGAATCAGAAAACCTGGGTTCTGACTCCAGATCTCCACCTAACCATCTAAAGAGCTGTATAATCACAGGAAAACCCTATAATCTCTCTGAGCTCCAATTTGCTCATCTGTAAAATGAGGGGGGTTGTAATAAATGCTTTTAAAATGGAACAGAAAAATGCAAGGTAAAAATGAGTGCCTCAACATATTACAATTGATCCTAACTTATAAAGGCAAACACAGAGAATACCACAGGATAAAAAAGGAATGTTTTCACTCTAGGGGAAAGAGGAAAATGAAAAATATTACACAATTAAATGGCCATGAGGATGTAGAAAAGAACTAACATACGTTTAGCCTTGGAAGGAAGTGTCCCACAAAAATGTAAAAAAAAAAAAAAATACCGTCAAGAGTCTACGTTCCCTCTGGCCTAGTAATTCTACTTTTGAGTATTACATCCCCCTAACAAATATCCCTGAAGAAAAATCAAAGTTCTTTAAAAAAGCATCTCCATAGCAGCACTCTATGTAAGAGAGAAAAATTGGGAACAACCTGGAAGTGCAAAAATAGAGGCCCAGTTAAGCAAAATCTGGTTTTGCTAACAAAATGGAACGAAGGTTTACATGGCCATTTTTTAATACAGAGCTATTCTCAAAAGAGTGGAAATATTCAGCATAGTATCACATGAAATGAAAGGCTGATCACAAAATATATTTGTCTTCTTTATGATTTTATAGAAGACATACTGATGACAACTGGAGGAGAAACTGGAGGGATGGAACTAGCTCACTGGGTCTGTTCTTTCTATGAAATTCTTTACAAGAGGAAAAAAAAAAGGTGGATGGGAGGAAAGGATGCTCTCCACACTATGGCCCAGCTTTGACATTTTTATGCTTCGTCCACACACTGCTTCATGAACGTGACCAATACCAACTTAGATCTCCATCTAATGCTTAATGTTTTCCAAGCACTTTCACAAAGATTATGGTGTTTTATTGTTTGAAAAAATAATCAGCATGCATGACACCTCTACAACAAACTGTCAAAGTTTGGTACAAGGACCAGTGCGCCAGGGATGTATCCTATGAAACCATACCATACATATGATTGGATGCCCCTCTCCCCAAATGTCATCAATGAGAAATCAGAGGAAACATCAGGAGTCAGGAGCTATGATTTCAGGAGGCTTTTGGACTCTACTGTAAACTCGAATACAATAGGGCTTGCCATGAGGCAAATGCCTTAGAGAATTTTGGTATATATCTTATGTACAATTACTTCTTTCCTTAAGTACCATAAATCACAAAACTTGACAATAGGTGGCCCTCGCAACAGATCCCTTCCAGATGTAGTACATACAAGGTAAATGAACTTACTGCAGTGCACAGAATTCACGAACAGAGTCACGGCACGGTCTTTGGGTTCAGTGTATAGATGTACTGAGAACTCCAGAAAGATAGAAGAGGTAAAAACGTAGAATCCTTCTAAATAACAATTCTCCAAAGGAAACATAACTGGTGACAATAGGCTTGTAAAAATGAATATTTCACAAAAGCCCGTGTAAGTTTTCTTCCTCACCCCAAAACATCTTTTCTACTAACCAATATTGTGAACTTTATGTTTTAAGCTTTCAGATGCCGGTGTCCTTTCACATATTCTACGAACGATAAAGAGAAAAGTAATGGTGTGGCATGAGAAGAATAGTTTGAAAAGAAAAAAGAAAAAAGCTTAAGGATAAAGAAGGTAACAACTGGGCTTACCGAAGCATGTAAGTTATTTCAGAGACTATGATATACACTTCTCTCGGTGATGGCGAGAGCACAAAGTCAAAAGTAGTTTCGATCTTTCACATTTACAACTCTAGCAAAATCCCAGCTCCTAGGTTATACTAAAAAGATCCTGGCGAGCAACCATGCCCAATTTCCACTCTTACCGGCATTATCTAATAGTTAGAAAACGGGCTTTCGTTTGCAAAACCGTTCAACGTGCCAATGTACTTCATCTTAAATGCGTGGTTTCTAATGACAGACCGTGTGTTGATTTGTAATCAGCAAATTTCAACAAGCTTTTAGGAAAAGAGACTGGGAGAAAGGCATCCATTTAAAATGAATCTCAGAAATAAATGGCAAAAATGCAACAATTTCCACTGACATTTTCTCTCTGAGTTATTCTAGAAGTGTCATCAATACTTTCTTTTCAGTATTCAAATAATATTTACTGGTCACATAGGTCCTAGGACACCACATAATAATTCACAGATTTAAAGAAAATGACAAACGGGCAGAAGAACTCCAAGATTCAAAATCTACACTTGCAATTTGATTTGAATTAAACCTTTATCATGTCAACCATTACCCACCAGATGAGCAATTCAGTGTGGAGAGAGACTAATTTAACATTTCCTCATTAAAATACCATGTAATAAGGCAAGGACAGAAAGACGTCTTTTAAAAAAAAAATCAACTTCAGAAAGAATACATAGGTGTAAGCAAATCACAATTAGAATAGGCATGAAAATAAAATGATAATCTTGCACTAAAGAACCTTAGTAGCTAAGAGGCCATTTACATTTCAAAATCCTCTGTCTATGGTCTTCTTAAGCATTATACCACTAAGGTTTGTCAGTGCTGCAGAGACACTTCAATTAAGGCTGTGTGGTAGAGCCCTGTGTAAATTAATTAGTTGAGGCTGCACGGATTTTCTAAAAGGAGCTCTCTAAAACAGCGTTAGAGATATGCACGATTTGTGGGGAATAACAATTTAAATACAAGTCACTAATCAATTCCTCTTGCTTTCACAATTCAATGACATTTTATGTAATGATAAATAAGCCCATGAAAATACTACTAACCAAAATTTCATTTGCTTTCAATTTTGCTTAGGATACTCAAAGTTTTATTTCAGATTTTATCTGGAGGTACTGGCATGATTACCACAGTGAACTTGATCCACATGCAGGTAGATGTGTCTATATTGGAAATTCACATATGTTAACAGCTGAATTAGCTATCTAATAATTTCTACAAACAATGTCATAACAAAAATATGGATCTCATGCTACTGCTTCAAGATTAAACCTGCTAAGGCCTTTATGATAATTTAACTAAATATTAAAGTTTGATGTGTTTTATCAAAAATAATAGAGTAATTTCTTTCTCTCTTTAATTCAAAACACTAAGTGGGTTTTTGCCATAAATAATTTCTCAAACCATTAGAATCAGATTTTTGACAAATATCCTTCAAAATAAGTAAAATGTGTGCAGAAAAACTGCAAAAATTAATTACATAATGGTTTCTACTATAAATTAAAAATGGAGGAAATCTGAAGTTTTCAAGAGATTAGGAGCCTTCCAATTATGTACATAAGAGATTCATAAGCTCTTCTGTAATCCTAAAATAAAGTCCCTACAGTCTCATTATAGCGATTGTGAAAAATTCATACTTGTTATACAGTAGAGATGATTTAGAGACGTTTTAATGACTAACTTGTTTCAAGAGCATAGACACTGTATGGACAAATATATCTTTTGAGATAGTACCATTGAGAAGAGGCTGTCCTTCATGCACATCCTGTGATAAGACTGCACTGTAAACATCTTCAGGAAATCCAGTCTTGCATAATGCGAGTTCACCAGAAGCCTCTACAGACGCCTGCAACACAAGAAAAAAATGTGTGCAATGATTGCTACCTCCTTCAACTGAGAAACATTCCATTTGGCATAAAGCCTCAATTTTTCAGCTATCTTGTACAAACAACCCCTTTGTTTCCGAACGGTTACAATTAGAATGTAGAGGGCAAAGGGTTAATCTTTTTGATAACTGGAGTAGAAGAAACAAATCCCACTTGTCTTGTCCAGTAAAATCCAAATAATACACATTCTAGGTTCTTCTAAAGACCGCGCATTTCCATTAAAATGGGCATTGTGACTGAAGAATGGTCAAGTGGATCTGGGGGGAGGGGGAGAGCCAACTAGTTTTCAGGCGCCACAAATCACCATCGCCAACTTAACTTTTCAAGAAGAACGTATACATTAAGCACATAGATTTTTACATTCTCATCCAATTCTCTGGCTATGAAATTTGTTTCGATATACCCCGTGCACTAAAAGACAAAACTGCGATACACTTACTGCACGGTATCGAGTATTTTGTACAAAGTAGAACCAGTCAATCAAAAGTCTCTATGTCTCTAATTGGAAGGGCAGGGACACACTAAAAATATAAATGAAGATGAATACAATTATGTTTCCTTAGGAAGTGTCTCTTGCCATCTTCGACTCTATTATCACGTACGCTGCTAACTACCCACTGTGATTGTAACTCAGTCATACCAAGGGCTATGCACTTACCCCTGCCCCCCAGTCAGTTTCCCTATGTCTTCTGGCCCTACTGACATCATCATAGCTCTCAGCAGAACTCGTGCAGCATTTAAAATATCCATGATAGGGATAGGGTGGATGGGTTATGGACATTGGGGAGGGTTTGTGCTTTGGTGAATGCTGTGAAAGATGTAAGCCTGATGATTCACAGACCTGTACCCCTTGGGCAAATAATAAAAATAAAATTAAAAAAATAATAAAAAATAAAATATCCATAATGGAGATCCAAATACAGGAGGAGGAGTGGACACAGGCTGCCAGAGGGATTGTAGCAGCTGCAGGGACAGCATTAGTGCGTTCTGCACTGGGGAGGAGAGTCAGAAATCGGGAGGAAGGAGGAAGCGAAGTCCCAGAAAGAGAGACCTAAAAGCAGGTGTCAAAGCAAAACTCACAGCTTCATATGAAAGGCCTACCTGGATTCTGCATGAGAAGTTGTGCAAATACTAAAGTCATAAAAATCCACGCTAATCTAATATTTAAACCGTTCTTTTCTGATCTGGGAAAATAAAGGAAAAAAGTCAATTTGAACTTTGTTAAATATTACACAGTCTTTAATCTCAAAAAAAAAAAGTATTAGGAGCAACAGTGAGAGAATAGTTCAGACCCTCCAAATTAGCAAACAGTTTTAAGTCCTTATGGGCAAGAGACAACTGTGTCTGCTTCAGGGTCCGGAGGAACCAACCCGCTCCTACGGGTGTTTGTGGAAGCCGATACAGGCACATCTGGGGGGCAGTTTGGAAAATTCTAGTAAAGATGAATGTGGATATACCCAGCCTACGTGCTACGTATATTCCTGTGGAAACTCTCCTGTGGGTGCTCCAGGCAATAGTGGGGGCGTGTTCTCATGCCCACCGTGACACGGTTGTAACAGCAGGGCCTGAAGACGACCCAAACAGCCATCAAAATTTTCAGCTCGCCAGAAAAAGAACGCTCTACAGCACTGGAATGGAAGAACTGGAGCTGCGTTTATCCACAGGGTTACATCTCCACACAGTCGGTTTCTTTAACTTCCATGCGAGACTGCAAGAGAAATTTAATTCTACATCAACCTAGGGAAGACTATTCTTCTTAGGTAAGTTCAGAAATCTATTTATGCAACACCTTAAACACAGATCACAGACAAAGCACTCTGTAGCATGAACCTTGGAAAAAAAAATTTTTAAGCATGAGTTAGGACTCCATTTTTATACGTAAAATTTAATATAAAAGATGTGAAGTTACTGACACTAGTAAAGCAAGAATATAAAAATGTACAAGGTAGTGATAAACATGGAACTGAGGACAGCAGCTAATCCCAGGGGGGTGGGGAGCGCGGGCAAGGTGGGGGGCAAGATAGGAAAGGCCTCAGGGAGGGTGGTACGGGCAGGCGGCTTTGATTTTATCTGTAATAAATCATTTCTTTCAGTAAAACATGAAGATATGCACAGGAACATGGGTGCAAATTATATTATTCCCTATTTATCGTGTATGGTCTATTATTTCATAATAAGGAAGAGAAAACCTTAGGGGCTAAGTGAGAAGTAAGGAGGAGGGTCTCCAACACCCACCATGTTTGGGACACGGGATGCTATTTTGATTCTTGCCAGCTGGAAATATCCAGGCACTTATACTGGGCCCGGCAAAGAGCAGGCCCTCAGTAAGTAAAAACTTTTGCTTTGAGCTAACCAAAACAACTGAAGGGAACTCCTCGGTTCCCCAGACAAAACGGACCCATGTGTTGCAGCTCTGGGTCCCACTGAGGAGTCAGGCGTCGGCCTCCTCCCTCCGCTCCAGGCTCGTGCAGAGGGAGGCCGCGGCTGGCTTCCAGTCCAGCGCACGTGGGAGCAGGGCTCTGGAGGGGCGGCAGGGCAGACGCAGATTGTCAGCATGCAGTAAGCAGGGGTCACATTCCAACATGGCCATTCCCATTAGGGCAACGTGTTGTTGGATAAGCACCCAGAGATCCATAAAGTCGAAAGACTAGAGGAAAACTGGAACCTTTTCTTGAGCTTTCCGGCTACTGTCTAGTTTTCCTGTGAAACTGCCCTAAGGAGGGAAAAGCCCCAGGAACAAGCTCCTCATCCAATCCCACAGGAATGGAATTTCAAGGCCGAATAAAGTCCATGTATGTTCACTCCCGAGTTACCGTCTCCAGCTTATTTCAGAGAAGGGAATTTCTGTCTGCAACATGTTACCCTTTGCTCAACCTCTCTGCTCAGCTTCCTCATCGAGGAAAAGGGCCCTCCCTGTGTAAGGCGGCTGGGAGAATGTCTGCACTCAGGTTTGTAAGGCACATTTCTAACAAATACTGCTACCAATACTAAATACCCACGGGGGTCGTCTATTACTTTATGAGATTTTCATATTCATTTTTTAAAAGATTTTATTTATTTATTTGAGAAAGAGAGAGAGAGGGAGCGTGTGCATAAGCAGGGGAGAGTCAGAGGGAGAGAGAGAGGGAAAAGCAGACTCCCCATTGAGCTGAGTCGAAGGCAGACGCTTAACCCACTGAGCCACCCAGGTGCCCCTTCAGACTCATTCTTAACAGCTAAAGCTTTTCTAAATTCTTCTACATGGATTCGTAACAAAACATTCTGCTCTTCTATAATGTGTTTTCTTAAAAACAGGTTCCAAAAATTATTAAATGTATGGACACATTTTTGGTTGTTGCAGCTGGGGAGGGGGGTGCTACTGGACTTTAGTGGCTGAAGCCAGGGTCGCTGCTAATCAACCCACAACGCACAGGACAGAGAATGGCCCAGCCCTAAATGTCAATAGGGTTAAGAGTGAGACACCCTGTTCTTTAGCAACTCATGAAAACTGGGTGTCCACCTACCCTTTAACCGTCCCCCTCCTCCCAGGTAGGGGGAAGTTCACTGTCTTTTCAAACTGTCCTTCATACCCTTATTGGGACATCCTCGTTTTCAGAAAACCAAAACCATGCCCCTGTGGCTTGCCCCAACATCAATGGATCACTCTGCCAGACCCAGAATGAGGCTCCAAAAATTCAAAGAGAGAAACTTCCCCTCAAAAAGTACTCTGTGGTATAAGGAGGCAGCTGTGAATTGTATGCATTTTCCTAATATCTGAACAAGGTAGGGATAGGGATCAGCAAACATTTTTCTATAAGGGGCCAGATAGTAAATATTCGAGGTTCGAAAAGCCACAGTAACTCTGTTGAAATGACTGAACTCTACTGTTGCAATGCCAAAGCCATCATAGACAATGGGAAAGGAATGACCTTAGCTCTACTCATTCAAATAAAACTTTATTTATAGACACTGAAATTTGAATTTCATTTAATTTTCGAGTGGCCAAAATATTCTCCCTCTTTTTATTTTCCATATGCATTTAAAAATGTGAAAAACATTCTTGGCCATACAAAAGTGGACATCAGGGCTGTAGTCCATGATCCCTGGAATGGCATGTTAAGATTTATAAACACGACTATCTCACCCGATTCTCACAAGAGCCCCTTGTGGTGAGTGTGAAATTATCCTCATTTACAAATGAGCAAACAGGTACTCACTCAGAGGAGTGGTAAAATACTCATGACCTAACATCCAGGAAGTGGAAGAGGCAAGATGCTAACCCTACACTCTTTCCAAGTAGAACAAATAATTACAACACAATTCCTTCCAGAAACTTGTACTGAGTATCCATTTATCAATGGAAACACAACCAGACACCCTCACTGCCTTTAAGAAGTTCAAGGCTTAACGTGAGTGTAAAATAAAGAAGTGATTACAATAGAAAGAGACGACCAGGAGGTAGAGACCGACAGAACCCAGGGCAGGGGTCCGGGGGCCTCCCACACAGAACCCAGGAGTAGCCAGGCAGTGTGGGGAGGTGGGAAGCCATCCCAAGCGTTCACTGTTGGGCTGGAACAAGGCGGCAAGAAACAGCAGACTGCCTGGAGAATTACAATGAGTTCAGTGTCACTGGAGTCCAAGAAGCAAGGCAGGAAGTCAAAAGTTGAGGATGGAGAGTTAGACAGGGTTAGATCATAAATGGTTAGGGGCTTAGGGTTATCCTGTTGGCTGAGGGGATTCAGGCACAGATTGTAAGCACAGGCAGATTGCATTTGATAGAGAAGTTTCTGATGCTTCGTGGGAAAATGGTGGGGGGGACGGCGGTGACAAGTGACAGCTGGGGTGCAAGTCAGGACACAGACTTGAATCGGACAGGGGCTGCAGGAACGAGGAAGGGGCAGATTTTATCAGTATGCAGACAGTTAAAACTGAGAGGCTTAGTGAGGGAAGGGATTCTTTGGAGTGGAAGGGAGGAAGGAAAGGAAGCATCTCTCCCCCACGTTTCCAGCTGAGTGACTGTGAACTTGGGTGAAACAAACTAAGAAAGATAATCGCAAAATTATAACACCAGGAACAAAGTGCTAAAGAAGCAGAAAGAATGGGATGATAAATCTGCCTGTAGAAATCAAAGAAGACTCCATAGCCGAAGTGACATTTAGGCTCTGTCTTTAAAGATGATTAAAAATTTGCCAGGAGAAAGAGGAGGAAGTGGAAAAGGGCACTCCAGGCAAAAGGTGCAGCATAGACAAAGGCTTGTTGATTTATATTGAGCTGGTAGTCAACCCAAACAACCCTGATCTTTTTTACCAGAAAGCTATTAAGTCATGGCTTCTAGGATCTTTGCTGCTGATTTGGAGCCCCGAGGGGCAGGATTTACATGTAACCTTCCCAGATTTGATCATGACGAAATAATAATTCCACCTAGATTTAGTCATTTCCCCACACCTCCAGCTTTCTGCGTCAAGAAGGCCTGAGACATCCAATGTCTTCATAAAGATATTAAAGACAGGTTGGGACACATGCCCAGATATCATCCTTTCCTCCAACCCCGAGCCTTAAGGCGGGCTTTTAAGAGGAGCTACCTGTTGGGGCGCCTGGGTGGCTCAGTTGGTTAGGCATCCTCCTTCAGCTCAGGTCTTGATCTCAGGGTCCTAAGATCTAGTCCTGCCTCAGGCTCCCTGCTCAGCGGGGAGTCTGCTTTTTCCTCTGCCTGCCCCTCCCCCCGCTTGTGCACTCTCTCACTCTCTCTCTGACAAATTTAAAAAATTAAAAAAAAAAAAAGAGGGGCTATCTGCTGAGTGGTGCAGAGCTCAGACTTTCAAAGTCAGACTTCCCAAGTTTGAATCCTGCCCCATCATTCACTGTCTGTGAGACTTCAGAGACGTCACAGTTCCCCAGCTGGACGATAGGTACAATACAGACAGCACCCCCTCACGGGGCGGGGGTGAGGATTAAATGAGATCAGATGTGTTCAGCACTTGGGATAGTGTCTGGCACGTGGTTCTCCAATGCATCAGCTGTCAGTAATAGTATTAACACTATGATGACAACATAAAGCCAACACCCCACGTTTCCTACAGTTCAGAGGTTCCCAAACTTGCTCCAGCATAGCAAGGAATCTGGAACCCTGGCCTATAATCCAGATTCCTGGATCTAAATCACGAATGACTAAAACAGAATTTCAAGACGTGTGGTGATAAAACCGGTACACTTAACAAGTGCCTACACAGCATGGGATGGCCACACAGCCAGCCCCCATCTCTCTCCCAAAAACTCTCTGGACTCCAGGCACAGCATACCTGCGTGCCCTAGCCTTCAAGTCCAAGAACCTAGCAACAAAAAGCAATAAAGAAACAATTATTTTTCCTGGTTTTAACAATCCCATGCTGTCTCCTAGCTACCGTGTGCATGTGGAAATTCAATCTGCAAGCCATCCTTTTATAATTACTGGTTCCAGAATTTTGCCCCAGGTCGGCATGGGGCTCTCTATCCTTTTCTCTGAAAACTGTGCTTTCCTGATTTTGTTTTTCCGCTTTGCTCTTAATGGGGCACGATCCCATCCCTGATCCGTGAGTGATTCTCCTCGTCTCCACAATTCTTCCAAAATTACAAGCAGGCAGCAGAAGTCCGCTTGGCCCACTAGGATGAAATTCATGCTGGCCAGAGGAGCTGAACCCATTCAGCGCCGCCCCGCGCCTTCACACAATCAGTTCACCTATCTTGAGTTTCAATTTCCTCTTACAAGTATTTGCTCTACTCTTCCCAGGCTGAAGATCGACCTCCTTGTCTAGAAAGGACAAAAGTGTAATAGGAGTTGAGGAGTACTGCTTGCGTGTTAGGATTAGTCTATCTGTTCCAGTCCTGAACTCGCAATGACGTCACTTTTGTTCCCTTTAGAATTTCCTCCATAGTTTCAATACTGTGTGCTTTAAAGCCCCGAGTCCACTACTCTTTCAGGTTCCCGTTCTCATGATTCTTTTTTATAGTCCTCCTCGGTCACTAGCTCCGCTTTCCAATTTCCTCCAAGTCACTCCCAAATCCAAGCTTTTAAATATTCTACTGAAGCCACAGTGGACGTGCAAGCTCCTGGCCTCTCTTTCTTCTTCCTGATCGAGATTATCTATGATTATTGGCTAAAAATTGCACATCGGAAAGCAGCCCAAAGCTAATGGAATCTTTATCTTTTCTTTCTGGCTCTGCAGACTCCCTAACTAAAACCTAGGTCCTCTTGTTTATCAAATTTAATCAATTGGACATATTCCCCCAAAGCATCAATCTCTTCATTTTTTTCCCTTCCAGATACTCTATGGTCAGAATCTAGTAACAATTTAAGTTCTGGGAAGTAGATTATCTAATGCAGTCAACAAAGCTGGAAACTGCCTTTTTCTTTATGTTTGTCTCTTACTCTGTATGGAAATAAAGGCAGTAATGTGCGTAGTGGTGAAGACTCAGGACTCTGGAGCAAACATGCTTGGGTTTAAACCGTCTCCACTCCTTGTGTGACCTGTGTGAGCTTAACAAGCTACAGAAGTTCACCTGTACCTCGGGTTCTTCTTCTATAGAACTACGGGTGACTATTCCCACTAATAGAGTACCAGCCTCACAGGGATTGCTGTGAAGCAGATAAAGGGCTTAATGAGAATACCTGATTCACCACAAGACCAGGGGTAGCTATTATGATATATTGCTGTTTTTTCTGTTGTGGAGACTTTTATCGCTTTGCTACATGAGTACCTGAGAAATATTTTTAAAGCATTTTATAAAGTAGGAATCCCAGGGCAGGGGGGGACGGGAGGCGGGGAGAGTGGGGGGGAGAAAACAACAATAACCAAGTGACAAAAATTCATTCGCGTGCAAAAGAAAACCAGTGGAGGGATTGCCTGGGTGGTCCAGTCAGTCAATCCCAGGATCCTGGGATGGAGCCACGTCGGGCTCCCTGCTCAGTGGGGAGCCTGCTTCTCCCTCTGCCTGCTGCTCTCCCTGCTTGTGCTCTCTCTCTCTCTATCAAATAAATAAGTAAAATCTAAAAAAAAAAGAAAAGAAAAAAGAAAAAGAAGGAAGGGAGGAAGGGAAGGAAGAAGAGAGGGAGGGAGGGAGGAAGAAAACAAGTGGAATCCTTCCCCTGATGTGTATTTGTGAGGTGGGGCTGGGCAGTGTTGGCAAAGGAAGGGGGACAACTATGGTGATGCTTTTATCATGGGGTTAGGTCTTCCAAATGCTCTACGCAAAAATAAACAACGAGTGAAGACATTTCTTAAGTGGTTCGTGGGGTACACAGTACTAAAGTAATGGGCTGTTCAGGACCAAGTCTGCATGACTAATTTTTTATTTTTAAATCCAATTCCTCACCAGACAATTACACTTGCCAGATTCTCTACATTTCACAGGATTCCATCCATGATGTTGGAGGCTCCGTTAAGATTATTCAAGAGCTGCTGCCACTCTTTAAAGATTTTTCTCTGTGTCAGCCATGCCACTGATGACACTTTGAATTTCATATCCCTGGAAACATGCTTGAAATGTGCAGAAGTTTAACCCTGCCCTTTGATATTTTTGTTTTGCCAGGTAATACTCTGGAGGGAGAGGCCATTATTTCCAACTAGTTAACTCTTTCTTGACTTTATGATAGAATCTAAACCAGCTTAGACGCGAGGAACCCCTGACAAGGCCACCCGCTGCGCCCTATGACCCACCGAGTAATTTCCACCTTCCATTATGTTATTAGGATGAGTCCTTGAATATCTCCAGTGTTTTTATTTTTCTGATTTTCATTTCTTTTAATGGCAAATAGTCAAATACCAGCGTCAATGCTGGCCAGGAAGACTGATAACTGCTGAAACTGAACTCAAAGCCGGAGGCCAGCACAGCGGCCTGAAGGACAAGACTCTGTGTTCCGCATACAACATGTGTTTGGAGGGTCAACTTCTCAGGAGCCGAAACTCTGAAAGCACAAACATGGAGCAAGTGAAGTCCGAGGAGACCTGCGCCACCCCTTATCTCGTCGGCCACGTGAGAAGAGGCTTCCGAGGCGTGGAGGCTTGCAAACACAGCCAAGAGTTGACCAGGAAGTGCCATGGATTTAATGGGATGGGTCGCAACCCTACAGAGACTCGTGGACTTGGCTTAGGAAAGGGTAACGTTATCAAGAGATGGTGGCTCAGGCAGTTCCGCAATTAAATTGCCAGGAAAAGTTCCACGAGTTTCAGTAGAGAAGGCAATTCAGTAGAGACAACCAGTCCTGGCTTACATTGATTTTGCCCCATCAACTCATTACACTCACCAGAGATTGCAAGAGGCTTATACACAATGTTCAAAATGTCATCAAATAGTATATTACTTAGCATCAGACAGTGTTTATAACCAACTGGGGAATTCATCTGACTAAATACACTGAGTATGACTGATTACTAATATTTATGGAGTGCTTACCACGTTCCAGGATCCGCACTCCAATGCTTTCCATGCATTATATCCCAATAATCCTCACAACAACCCTATGAGGAAAGTACTATAATAGTGCCATTTTGCAGGCAAGGAAGCAAACTAAAAGGAATTTGCCCTAGGTTATTTAGCTAGTCAATCTAGGGATGGCATTCAAACCAGCACTAAACGGCTTTGGGGACCACCCTTCCCCACTGTGAATCGGGGACAAAAACATCACAAAGTATCCACACACGATGACACATATTACCTAACTGGCTAAGGGCTGGAACTTGTCCTCTATGAATTAAGACTGAGTGACAAACCTACCTGCTACCATTGTAAATTTTTTCCTAAAATGATTTTCACATAGGATTGTGATATGATAACTCCTTTTAAAATAATTCCAATGTTTCTGTACGCTAGGTTAAAAATAGGAGAGAAAGAGACATTGATGCAAACGTGGATGGATAAACATCTTGTTTTTTCAAGTCACCCAAACCAAACCCCTCCACCTTCCTCAAGCTCTTCTAAAAGTACACATAGAAAATTATCAGCAAACACATATCACAGCGAGTATATGTATTTTCAGTAGGTGATATTGATGAGGCAATGATTATTGTCTATCATAGACTCTTGGTGCACTTCCCTTACTCCAGGCTCCTTGTATTCATCTACAATTAGGCTCCTTTCATAAAACCTGGAGAATAGTTTCACTTTTTTTTTAATGGTTTCACTTTTTAAAAATGGTTACAGACATTTACAGTCCCCATAACTCTGATTTAATTTGAATAGCTGGCCATAGTGATGATTTATCTAATTCTAAGTCCTTGATAAGATAAACCCAACCCAATTATACCATTATTCTTGTGAGAAAATAACATTCACAGCACAGCTTCCAGAAATGTGCTGCCGTGAGAAGAGGGCACTGTCAATAACATCAGAGTTCAAAGTCATTCCTGAACTCATTCCCCAAGCAGCACCCTGCCCAGTGGTGTTCTAATAGGTTAAGCAATAAAGAAGTAAACCCACAAGCCCTGCATGCTAACTCAGAGGACAGAGCTAATGTCATCAGTTCTGGTCCCAACTCGGGAGCTGAAGACTGGCATTTTTTCCACCCAGGGCCATGGTGAGTGATTTAAGGCTGGCCTTTGGACCGTTCCACTGTGTACCCTGTGGAGGGGGAATGCTTCCCTCCCTTCCAGAAGTTTCTTTCCATGTGGAAGGCATGCTGCTAACTCAACACCCCCACCTCTTCACTCCACCACTCAGCCCTACCCTAAATGGCAGTTCTCAAAGTGTGGGCTGGGGAAAGCTACATCCTTCCAGAAGACCTGAAAAGGCAAAAACTCTTCTCTAATATAATAACATTGTCTTTTCACTCTCAATCTCTCACAAGTGTAAGGTGGAGTATTCCTGAGGCCAGGTGATGTATGATACCAAAACAGAGCAAATACAGAAGCAGATAAGCCAGATGCTAAGGAGATTTACAAAAACATATAAGCACAAGGCTACTCTTCCCACTAACATCTCTTTTCTGTTTTGGAAAAGACAGCTATTTTTCATAATAATTGGTATTTATGTTACATATATAATGGGTATAATATTTTTAAATGAATTAAATATATATTTTTTTCAGTTTAATTTCTAAAATGCTAAACAGCAACAGGTATTACCCACACTGCAAAAGCTCACTGGGGCACTCAGTAATTTTTAAGAGCGTAAAAAGATCCTAAGGCCAAGAAGTTTGTGAACGACTGCCCTAGAAAGGAGGATGAACTTACATGAAGGCTGAATTCAAAAGTACCATCTGGGCAGCTGGTGCCCAGGCCTGTCCCCTATTCCTCCCACTGGGGAGTCACAGGCCTGCAGAAAACAAGTGTGATGATCTCATTTTCCATGCTGGGAGTTCACGGATCCCCTGCAGCATTTGGGGGGTGGGGGAGGGTGTCCAGAACCGCCTGCAACTGAGTGCACATGTTTGTGGGAATCTAGGGCTCCCTATTAGCAACAGACAAAAGCCCAACCTTTATCAGAACCACGGGATACCCTCCTTTCCCAATTGTTGGCTCCGTTGGCTTCTATTTCACTTGGTTCGGAATTTGGTTCGGGAGGAGAGGTCCTATTTATTAGGTCCCTTCAGAGACTAGCATTTGGTATATTATCTGAAGATCTTGGCAAACAATAAAATAGGAACCCAACTGTGGGGAAGAAAATAACTCGTGGAGGTACTGGGTCTCTGGGCAGGGGTGAAAGGATGTTTTACTATGGCCCTTCATGTTTTTCAACTTGGTGGTTTGCAGCCTTGATTGTGCAGTGTGGCTGGTTTTTATAGTTGGGCAGGTAGCTTTTAACATCAAGAGGCTTTAATTCCTAAACCACAGGGTATTTTGATCTTGATGTGTGACCACAACTTATGGTGGTTATTCTCCAGGAAAGCAGCTGTTTACAGAGTTGGGACCTAGAGCAGGCACAGGGCCTCGGGAAAGGCTGTAGGCCAAGGATCTCAGAAAAGAGGCAGGACGCATGGGGCAACCTTAACCCAAATGACGAACACTTTTGGGTGAGGGCCACCGTAGCTTGGTCCCTTGGCAAAGGCCTGAGGCAGCTCCCAACTTTTGGAGGTGCCCACGGGCCCCAGGCTGAATATACAGAGACATCAGAGGCACAGAAAAAGGAGATTATTTCAATATCCACTGCCTAAAAACTATTGAGCAGAATAATAGTTGCCATTTTTAAAAGACAATGAATTCCAGAGCCCTGTCAAGGTTCTCTCTTGAAATTACTGCCGGGTCTAGAGGGCAGCACTGGATTGGCTGCTGCTAATTTTGTTCTGCATTCAGAGGCAAAAGAAGGCACCTCCTGAATTCTCTTAATTTGTCCGCAGGCTCCAGGATCAGCCTCCACCAAGGGGTCTGGACTTGTCTTTACAAATGGAGAAAAAATCTTGCCTTGCAGAGGGTCTTTTTGGCTAAAGCAACCCCACAACAAGTGGCAAGAGACTGCAAACACTTGCTCCCAAGACAATGTGTCCCAGGACTACCCACCCGACAGAGCCCAAGCTAGGGACAGCCCCAGCCCGATAGTCTCCAGGGGCTCACAGGCAAAGGTCAAGTAGAAGATTTCAGTGTGCTGGCTGCAAACTGTTTGAAACTCATCAGGAAGGGGCGCCTGGGTGGCTCAGTGGGTTAAAGCCTCTGCCTTCGGCTCAGGTCATGATCTCAGGGCCCTGGGATCAAGCCCCGAATCAGGCTCCCTGTTCAGCAGGAAGCCTGCTTACTCCTCTCTGTGCCCCTCTGCCTACTTGTGATCTCTCTCTCTGTGTCAAATAAATAAATAAAAATCTTTAAAATAAATGAAAGAGAGAGAGGAAGGAAGGAAGGAAGGGAGGGAGGGAGGGAGGGAGGGAAAGAAAGAAACTAACTCATCAGGAAGAGGCTCCCCACAGGAGTACTTACCTCGGGGTAGGGGATCCACCTGCGCATTCTGGGTTTTCCTTGACAAAGCTGGCATCTGAGGTATTACCCCCCTCTGTGCAAAGTTCTGGAACAGCCCATGATGGCAATCCCTGTCCTCTTTGACTTCCGTCCATAAGATTCAATATCTTTAAGTCTTCATTTCCCCTTTGAACTCTGTGCTTAGTTCAAAGGTCATGGATTATAGACAAGAGGCTTAGCCTGATTAGCAACTGGGGAAGGCTAAACCGAAAAAGGTTTTCTCCACCCACTGTGAGGCTTTCCCTCAGGTATCATGGGCTCTCTATCATGGTCTTTGGGACACTTAGAGACAGACCGATCCTAACTTCGCCTGGGATAAATCTTCTAGGATGGAGATGGGTTTGTCTTGTAACTTTGGAGGCTGCACAGCTACTGCTGGGATCATCTTGCATGCCCCATTAGCTTTGAGGACTCTTTAAAAAGTAAAGCTATTGATCTCCTAAGGCTTCATGAGGTTGGAAGCACGGCTGTCCTAACAGAGGCCCTCTTCCCCCCCTGGGGGCAGTCACCACACCCTCTGGATGAGCACGTGCTTGGTGATTAAGAACACAAACTCAATGGCTAATCCAAAATCTGGGGAAGGTTTAGGGGAGCCCTTCCTCCCTACTTTCAAGTAGAGGGAGCTACACTAGCAATAACACCCCTGACCTCTGTCAACCTCTCCCGCAGGTTCAGCTGAAACAAATGCCCATGCAGAGCTCAGCACCTCCATCATGTCTTTGCTGTCGGGAGCCAGCCTGCCTCCACAGGACAGACGTCATGATGCTGCCAGTGAACTCAGGAGATCAGGGTCCCCAGGCAGGAGGCTGGCCCTCACCCAGCGCTGCTGAAGATGGGAGGTGGTGGTGGGGATGAATTCGGAGATGCAGCATACTTAATCCACATTCTCCACCCTTGCCTTTGTCAGTAATAAAGGCTGTACTTTAGCTCTGTCTGCTGACACTTTTGTCTCACTTGTCCAGAACTTAGATGGATAAGAAGCACTATTTGCTAGGTCTCTTCAAAGACACTAAAATTACATACAAAGTCTCAATGTTCCTGAACACCCAAAGGCCAAGGCTCAAAGATCAAAAAGAGGCCAGACGATATAAATCCTGTTACCAGCAACAGGGCCACAAGCCCACCAGGATGCTGAACACTGAGGGTCTGAGAGCAGACATCCAAGTCTCTTTAAGTGCTTGGGGGAGCCCAGGTGCTGGGTAGAGAAAGTTGCACGTACCTCTGGATTGCTCGGTGACTAGGGTGCTGGGCCCAGCTTGAGGTCAGGAAAAAACAGGGCAATTCAGAGAACTGTCAACCACTCAACAGTTACTTGCATCTCTTAAAATCACCACCAAGGGGCCATGTGGCCAGTGACAGAAACTGCCTACTTCCATGGTATCCTATCCAGATGCTGGCTCAGTCTATTAAATTCTCCCTTTCATAAGGCCAAAGTTGCTCTCTAAAACTGAGACCCTTAAAGTCTGGATTCTAAAGTCCAAATCCTCCTCCAGGCTGCAATCTTTCAAAATCTAGAACAAGCTTATTTTGCTTCCACTGCATATACCTTTGCAGACTTCCAAGGAACTTGTTGTTACCAGCAAGGCAAAACCTGTCCAAGGCCCCATTGGCCACATCCTAGAGGCGTGCCTCTGAGTGAATGGGTTAAGCGAGGCTTCATTCAGACATGTGTAAAATGGATAGTGATGAAAATGCCCACCTTATCTCAGAGGGCTGATGTGAGATTACATGAGACAATGTAGGTAAAGGGCTTGGCCTGGCACATAGTAAGCACTCAGCAAATATTAGATTTAATCACATGAGTCAGCTTTCAAGAAGGCTTAATCCTTGGCAGCATCCCACACAAGCCACAACTGAAAATGTTAGGCAAAAAGAATAGGCAATAAACACTAAGGCCAAGCTACAGATGAATTACAAATTTCATCAGATTCGCCAGCATTCATTCAGACACCTCAAGGAAGAGACAAAGGCCACAACGCATATCAAAACAATCTTCAACTCATTATGCAGTCCACTAGATTGCTAAAAATTTTAAAGTCTGGCTATAACACACATGCCAAAATCATGGAAAAACAGAAATACAGACAGGGCGCTGGTGGACCGATTTGGAAAACGTTCTTGTTTGCAACCCAGCAATTCTATTCCTTGGTACATACCCCAGAGCAGTCCAGCATTCCCTCACCTGGGAGCTTATGAGACATGCAAATTCTCAGGCTCCACCATGGTTTTATCGAATCAGAAGCTCAGAGGGTTGGGCCAGGAATCTCTGTTTAACGGGCTTTCTGGTGATTCTTACACAAGCTCAAGTTTGAGAAATGCAGTCCTGCAGTATCCCTGATACTTAATGCGTAGGTGGCAAGTACAGCAATGTTGACAGTAGCCAAATTCTGAAACCACACACACAAACCCATCAATAATAAATTGAATAAGTAAATTTTACCATATTCATAGCATGCAATGCCCTAGAGCAGTGAAAATGAACAAATTAGAGATACACAACTCAACTGAATGAATCTTACAGACAGAATGCTAAGCAGAAGCAGCAAATCACAAAAATGTATTATATATACATGTGCACATAAATACACATATGTGCATGGTGTATTTATAAATGCATAATACACACATTTACATAAATACATCTCTTCTCCCCCATATATATGGAATATATACATAGAAGGGAACACTATAAAGAAAAGCAATGAATAATTAATTAGAAAAATGAAGATAGTGGTTACCTCTGGGGGGAAAAGGAGAATGGAAACAGTATTCTGGAGACTTCCAAGGCACTGGCAATACTCCATTTCTTAACCTGTCTGATAGTTATACTGACATATTTGTATACTATAATTATTTTTAGACTGTGCATATATGCTTTATATACTCCTCCACATGGACTACATTTTACAATAAAAAAAGATTTTAAAAGGTTGAACTTCATATATACATACAAAATAGAACTGGATGCCAATCCTGCCTTAGTTTTTTTTTACCTACATTTAAATAAATACCAAACCAGAACACAGGCTCTGACATCAGGCTGCTGGCATTTGAATCCTAGTTCCTTCATTCACAAAATTACTTTGGGTACCTTGTTCTAAACTGTCTGTGCTTTGGTGTCCTCGCATGTAAAATGAGTATAATCTTTTGTGAATTAAATGAGTTAATACACTTAAAGTACTTAGAACAGTGCCTGGCGCATAGCAATTACTCAAAAATGATATGCTATTATTAGGACAGGATGAAACTGAGTTAAAAGTAACATTTCCTGCATCTAATCGCCCATAAATCATCAGCATCTACAAGAACAATGAATCTCCACTCAGTTTTTGTAGATTCTGTGTTGGCATCAACCAACATTACTTTAACCCCTTCTCTCGGTAAGGTCCTCGTCATCATGTTAAAAGCAATCAGAGATGAGTAACTTACTCGGGCTCCAGGCTATTCTCAACACATACACACACAGGCCTGCATCAATATCAGAACATTAAAGAATTAAATCACAGAAGCAAAGAGACAGACCTGGAAACAGGAGAATAGCTTCTGTTCGATTATTTGTAATTCCCAAATCAAATTGCTGGCAGAATAATACTCCATATATATCAACCTCTTTCCCTAATCCTATCAGCCTAGACAACATCTGTTAGAATTTAAAGAGGAATGTTAAAGTATGTATCCTTCCATTGTGGCTTCCCATTGGGTTCGAAGGGGACACTCTGGTGGTAGTCCCTTCAGAGTTACAAGTTACCTGGCTATCATGCTGAACATAGAACAGAGCTTTAGACATATAAGAGCTCACATTTGTTCAATAATTAAATTATCCCCTGATTGTGTTTGTGTAAAACAGTGGTAATGGTTATGCCCCAAAATCTTCAGTTAAAGAGCTTATACCTTAAAAATGTAAAATAAAATAAAAATAAAATAAAGAGCTTATACCTTGTTTACTATATGAAAGCACTTTTCTAAGTGATGTGTATATACATTAACCCATTTACTTTTCATAGCTGCCTTATGATAGACTATCACAAAAATGTCTCTTGTCCAAGTGCACTCAATACCCTAGTGTCAGAACTGGGCACAAAGACAGGTCAACGAACTCCAGAAACCCCAGTCTTACCCACTATGCCTCACTGCCTCTCTAGGCAACTAAATCAGTACAACTGGAAAGACAAAAGGACAAGAACCAAAAATTTAAGGAAATGTTAAATGTAATAAAGGGAGCATTTTAGTTCAGAAAACAAGTAGCTTTATTTGACAAACAACAGCCACTCATGTGTTAGTCTGTGTATTTTGTGTATAAAATCTTGGTGGGAGACACTGAGCAAGGCTCTGTACCCTCATACCACACACAAAAAGAAATTTCATGTAAGTAAATATCTAAATGTGAAGATATAAATAGATAAATACAATCTGATATAGCATGAGGTTTGAGAAGACTGTGTTTGGAGGTGCATGGTCTCAATTTATATACTGGCATAACCACCAGAGTAATGTTCCAGGAACACATCATATGTATGTGTGTATGTATGTATATGTATATTTAAATTATGTATACATTTAAATTATGAAGAACCAAGACTTAGGAAAATAAGGAATAAGAATCATGACACTACCCATTACAAATGCAAATACTAAACAAGTAACCTCACTATTTTCCAAAATGTCTTTATTTTAGGTCATAAAATGCTATGAGCCATCTGCAGATAGTCCACTGTTATCTACATTTAAATATACCAGTATCCCCCTTTTAAACGTAGCTCCATAGAGACAGCCTCAAATAAAGGGGAGACCATAAACCAAATCATGGATAACACAGTTTCGTTTACAAAGAAGTTAACGATAAATCAATTTGTAAATTAAATCAATGATTATGATGTTCTCCCCAATGTTCTCAGAATCTGTCAAACAGAAAAGACAGAACTGTAGATAAAATTTAATGTCAAAAACACAAACACCGAATGTAAACAAATACTTTTATGGGAGAAAAACTATGGGTTGGAGCAAAACATAAGTGGAATATGTATTATGTATAAATAAGCTAAGGGCAGGCAAAAAGTACAATCTCTTTAAATACTGAAAAATAAAATCCACACGTGTAAGAACATAAAAAAAATTAGAGCTTCCTTGAAGCAACAAATTCCTGGTGAGCTGGACTTTGATTTTTTAGTCCTTATCATCATGCTTGGAATCCTCCACCTAGAATCTGGATCTACTACACAACCATTACAAACGGACAGAAAAGGCCTCTAGAAAGAAAGATCTTGGGACAAATATGGCACTCTGCATCCTTCATGGCAACCTTTCAGATCTTTAAAAAACCTAGACAAACACAAAAGAGGGTCAAGTGTACCCAAAGATGCACTGAACAGCTGGAAAACTAGCAGTTTATGGCATTATAAACCCTCCATTTAACATTTTTTTAAATTAAAATTAAATCTGGGTAAGACCTCTTTGAGAAGTGGGTCACCAGTAAGCTCAGAGAAGGTATTAAGAAGCATCACTGAAAAGATTAGAATCTGTTAACACCCGAACCCTCTGCCTGAAGACCTCAAATCAAAAAGACGTTTAATTCTTAGCCTCCATCCTCCTTCTGAAAGAGGCTGTAACTTACTACAGTCTAAATGTTTTTGGCTTTTGGGTAAACAATACTGCCAATTTAAAAGAACTACAGAAGAAAAAATCTGAGTAAGAAAACCCACAAAAGGTGTTTCATGGCTTGACAAACCACAAACATGCAAGCAAATTTTAGCTGCAAATGAAATAATCACTCCATTCTCTTTCTTTTTTTAAATCAGTTTTCAACTTCCTTAACTTCCTGGATATTTCTATAATATCCACGAATCTTTCCTAATTTCTGACAATTAAAACACGTATGACACAAACATATGGACAATTCTAGAATTGAGTGGAAGATGCCAGACACAAAAAGGAATATAGTATAGGATTTCATCAAATGCAAAGATTCCATAAAAATAAGCAAAATAATAGATGTTACTGGAAGTCAAGTAAATGCTCAGCATGGGAGGATGGTTAAAATTGGAGGGTAACTCATGAGGTGCTGTTGAAGCTGTGTCTTGATTGGGTGCTGACTCAACAATATGTTCAATTTACGAACATTCAGCAGGCTCTCCAGTTACATGTGCACTTTCCTGTATGCATCTGATAGTTCCATAAAGTGTGAGTGTGTATGTTGAGGTGTGTGTCAACTCTGCGTTTTGAGTTCCCTAAAGTCCAATTTGGGGAAGCAGAACATTAGAAGTTAATTTTGAACATGTCACCACAAAACGGACTTCACTGAGCGGGGAAGCCAAAGGAGCTGCAAAAGGTTAATATTTTGGCCAACAAAACCCATTTTTTCTTTATTTACTGGACCAGAAAGCCATAAAGAATGAACTTCAGACTTTGATCCGTTGTGTTAACCAATTAAGACAACAAAAGAAAAAAAAAATTAAAGTGGTCGGTCACGGTGTCTAGTTTATGACAGATTTATGTTAAGCAGAGGGAGTGGATTATTTCCCCTTTAAACCTAGTAAAATTAATGGCTTTTTAGTCATTTATTTCAGAGTTCACTTAATAGCTTCCCCATCAACCAAGAAACATTTTATTGGAGATTATGGTCAAGCCAACTGAATCCGCCCAGTTACAATAGGTCAAATTACAAGCAAAACAGTTCTAGGTTTTCTCCTTGGCAAAACAAATCCGTTGTCCCTCCACAAAACATTCGCATGAATCTGCTTTAGTAGTTCCTTTTGAGATGTGGACATATAATTTCATTTGGGAGAAAAAGTAATTCAGATGATTCAAACATGGAAAATGTGCCACTAAACATTTTCAAAGTTGGTGATCTAGTCTCTTGAATTTATTTTCACAGAAAAGAACACTGAAAAAAACAGTATCAGGAAAAAGAAAATGCATAGCCTGAGGGCTTCTAGGCTCTTAGGAAGTATTTTAAGTTCTAAGGATTCACGCAAAAAAATTATTTTTGAGCACTTATCAGTATATTATTTGTTGATCGAGAAAATTTGAAGAACATAATAAAACCGATTATGAATCATCTCCCCATGATATTTTCTTCTTTCTCTAAGATAACATATTTTTAAAATGAGTGAAAATCCTAACCAAGCATTACATTTTGGTTTCATATGCCAAAATAATTCAAAATATTTAAGGTCAAATTAAAGATTTTATTTATTTATTTGACAGAGAGATACAGAGAGAGCACAAGTACACAGAGCATCAAGCAGAGGGAGAAGGAGAAGCCGGCTCCCAGCCCAGATGGAGCCCGATGTAGGGCTCGATCCTAGGATCCCAGGATCATGACCTGAGCCGAAGGCAGCAGCTTAACCGACTGAGCCACCCAGGTGCTCCTTTAAGGTCAAATTAATAGAGACTATAACTCAGAAGCTATTTAAAAAATCTTATCAACTCAGTAAAGAGGAATCAAAATTCCTCTCTACTGCGATATTCATTCCTTGAGTACCACTATATTGAAAGGGTCCCAGTCCGTAGAGGGAGAGAGAAAACCATGTGCTTTGCAGTCAGGCTCAATCTACTCTGACAGATACCACTCACTCTGGATTCTCAGAAAAACTACTCAAACTGAGTTCCACTTTCATCATCTCTAAAATGGGAATTTTATTGCACAGGGCTACGGTTAATTAACTGGGATATAATTAACTGGGATAAGGTATTAGTTTCCTTCACTGAAATTAAAAATATTTTATTGTAAAGGTTTATTACTACCAGACATTAGTTTAAAAAAAAAAGATTCGAAGAGATGGCAGCAAATATTAAAATTTTAACGGTTTTCTCTGGTGTGTGTGCTTTTTTGAGTTACATGAATGACCTACTGATAATTAATAAAAATAAAATAAATTGTGAGATGTCTTAAAACTGCATATGAGGAAAAAAACTTGAAGGCCAGGCTTACAAGTGTTACTGAAAGCAGTAATAGAAAAATTCAGTATTTAGGGGCACCTGGCTGGTTTAGTCACTAGAGTGCATGAGTCTTGATCTTGACATCAACATCATTTGAGCCCCATATTGGGTGTAGAGATTACTTAAATAAATAAATAAGTAGACTTTTAAAAAAACTTCAATGTTTAATGCAACATAGGAAAGTTGAATAAACTCAAAACTTACTTTAATAATGAGGGAAAAACTGTCATTTCACACTTCCATTTCCAGTAATTTCTGGAATAATATTCTAAGTTATGTCCCTTCAATTAACTTATTTTTTTTAAGAAATTCCTTTTACTAATCCACTGAAACATTAAATAATATATCAGAATGGGAGCAAGGAAATCTGGGTATAAATATTTTTAATTATGATGGCCAAGTAAACAATTGTTTTTAAATTAACACAAAAACCAATATTAAAACTATAATATATATAAGTATGCGATGATAAAGTAAATTTTTAAGTTAACATAAAAAGCAGCATTGAAATTACAGTATATGGAAGTATATATTATTACTCCAGCCCTTATTTATTTTTGTTGTATGTAGGTATATTTTGTAAGAGAAAACCAAGGAAGGGATCGTGGATCAAGCATATCTCCAAGCACATGTCTATATGATTGCCATATTGTATTTATAATAGCACTTCCTTTTAAATAGCTCAAGCTGTTTTACAGGCATTATACAATTAATTTTCCAATGCTACTTGGGAAAAACCCAAGTTAAACAGTTTATTTAATCAAGGCAGTAGACCAGAACATCTGATTCCTATAATAAATATTCTTCTGCATCTTAAGTTCTAAATAGTAGTAAAAAAGGTGTTTAGACTACACTTAGGACCACACTTTTGCCACCAGAAATAGATGACAAATTAAATATTCAGTCAAAGGAATGTAAGAAATATCACCATGGTTTAATGAACTAATGGAATCTCTCAGGCACAAATAACTCAGCAAAGTATAGTCATTTTAGGATACAACATGGAAACTAATCTATTATTTAACTACCCATTAACTTAGCCAATGGTCTGCAGGCCTACTTGTAGCTCAGCCTGCCATAGGTTGTTCTCAATACAACTTTAGGATGTTCTACTGTTACTTTAGATCATCTTCATCCTATTTGTACATTGTTTGATTTTCTTGTCTTTTGTTACAGCTTCTACTGTGGTCTTCAACCAATTTCTCCTCATTCAGAAGCCCTGAAATCCCACTGGGCATTTTCGCTGTCCCTCTCTGAAGCATTTCTAGGTACGTGACTATGCCATAAACATTCAGTGGTTTAACAATCATTTTCTTGATCTGGAACTAGAAATAAAATGTTTTATTCCACAGAGTAAGGGCTCTCAAATCTGACTGCATACTACACATAATTTATTTAATCAATTTCTACTAATGACATTCAGAGTTCAAATAATCCAATACTTTGTAATTGTAAGTATTTTAATATGTATCATATATATGCATATATATTTATAAATCATGTGTACATCATGAATACAGCCATATCTGTAGAAAAATAACTTGCTAGGTCAATGGGCTATATTTTTAGTGTTGACCCACATAACTCAATTCAAAGGTTCTCATGGAAGCTCTCTTCTTTCAAAGAAACATAGAAGTATAAAAGGAATAAAAAGAATAATTTTTATTCTTAGTAGTATCATATTCCTCTTCCTTTAAGTCTAACCCCAAAAAACAGTTTACTTTTAGTGGTAAAAACAGCATTGCCAATGAAAAAAAATTATTTTTAAAAGTCAAGCATATAAAAAATACACATGACTTCTAACCTACCATATGTAATAAACTATTGTTAATGACCTTCAAAGTGATATTCTACCACTCTGAATATGTGGAAATCTTGGCATTTCAGGTTGAAAACTAAAGTTATTCCAAAGTCTTTGAAAAAGAGTCATTTGGGGATATTTTTAAGCAGACCCAAGAGTCTCAGAACTGGGAAGTCCCTTAGAGATCAACTAACCCAACCAGGCCCAGTATTTTACTGTTGAGGAAAATGAGGTCATGAAAGTTTAAGGGCGTAAACTACATCTGGACTAGATTAGAACCCCAGGCTTCCTGCTCTTGACACTAGCTCTTGTCCTTGACACTAGCTCTTGCCCTTGACACTGTGTAACATCAGCTCATTTGCACAGAACAAAATTACTACATCTTTGGTACCCAAATCACCTTGATGGCAAACACAAAGGTGTCAATTAACCATGGATTGACACTTCATGCTAAACTGTGATAAATGCTGCGGGAGACAACGTGTGTAGATAGCAACCCTCAACATACATGTTGTATATATATATACACAACCCAAGGTCTTGTGTGCTGCTTTAAGTATAGGGGAGGCTCAGACAAGGAAGTGCACTGAGTATGAGAGTAACCAGAAATAAGAACATTTATTTATAACCCAAATTTTCCTTTTAAAAACTCTGTTGTAACAAAAATCATAAAATCGTTAAATCCAAATCTTTTAAAAGGTCCTTTTTAGCTCCAGAATTCACCTTCTTTTGACTTTAAAGACATCACTCTATATAGGCAGAAGCTACGGCTCTAACTAAAACATTTATCTGTATATACCTCTTCCCTGGCATGAATAGGGTTGTTTAATTAAAACTGATCCACATTTAGTTAAGTACACAAAGACTAGCATCTGCTCAAATTAACTGATATAATTTGCTATAAAATTAAAACAAAAATAAGCTTTTGGTAGGAAAAAACAGAAATGTGAGGCATAATGGTCTGTTGATACAAATTACATTTCAACTTATAGTTCTTAACCCAACTTGAAAATGCTTTGGTTTTCAGAAGGTATATGGCAGATATGAAATACTCAAATGACAAAATCCAAACTCCAAATCTATCATATTTTTTAAATGGTTGATAAAATTCACCACAAGTCTGTGCGGTGCTGAAACTTGATTACTTTTTGTATTTGAGCCAAAAGAACAAATTTGAATAATGTTAACTTGAGCAAAACGGTAGAGTATATACACAAACACTACATTTCTTAAATAACATCTAGGATTTTTCTTTAAAAATCACTCTTCTAACTTAAGACTACCCCTTTGAAAACAGAATGGGGATTTGAGTTACTTAGGATTTTTTTAAGGCATTTTAAAGCAAGATTAACTGTTGCTTTAAGTCTTGACATTTCCCGATTAATAACCCTAAAGCTTAATGAGGCACAACAGATTTAAGAATTGAAAATTTTTAATGAAAAGGGAAATTAAGGACAGTTTGGTGCAATATACTGTCACCAAAATAATCTGTTTCAAGAAGACTTCAGTCTCTATATGTAAAAAATACAATCTAAAAAGAATTTCCCTTTAAAATCTCAGTCTGAACTTTTAGAAGAAGGTCAGAGTAGACTTCCAAGAACGTATGAAAGTCAAAAAGTACAACCTATATGTAAATTCTGAACTTGCAATTGGGGCCTAAAAAATTATAGATAGATAGATATAAATTCTCTCTCTATATATATATATATATATCCATAGACATATTTTTAAATGTGTCCATAAAATATTTTAGGATGCACAAATGATTATTTTTCAAATCACACCCAGTACGCTGGCATTGCACCATCTATGAGTAATGACCACATACCACAAGATAAGAAAAGGGCAAAGATACTCATAACTAGGGTCACTAAGTAGAATAAACTGTGAATATCAGCTATGTTAGTTCTCCTTACTTTCACAATAAGTTGTTACAAAGACACATGAAATCAAACACTGAAAATAAATGTTTTATACCTAAAATGATTACTGCATCCTAGATTTCCCACATCCTAAAATAAAGCTGCTTCTTATATGTTTCATGTGTCGAATATTTATCTCTTCAAAGTGTATACACCTAACAGGTGAAAACCACATATAGTTCACGCCATTTTTTTCATACTTCCTCACGAAGGGTTGAAAGCATGACCTATGTGATAAGACTAAAAATCCAGAGTATCTATAAACATTAAGGTGATGTCCTTGATGCTTCATAACCCATACAAGTGTATTTAAATTAGAACAATGGAACTATGCAATTAAAATGTGAACTAGAAAAACAAAGCAGGTTTCTAGTCTAGTAATTACCGGGTAGAGAGTAAAAGTAAAATTGATTTCTTTTGTTTGTTTTATTTTGCCTGATAATAAATCTACTGAAGCCTTGAAAGTCACTTATATAATTTAAAAGGAAAGTTTGTCATAACTTTGTGGTATCCTTTGACCCTTGAAATTTAATGGTTAAATTTGACTTGTTGTTAATGCAAAAGAAAATGCTAATATCATAAGTTAAAATGAGGAAGAATTAGAGAAAATCTTAAAGCTGAATATCATAATGTGCAAAATTGACTAGGATTGTGTAAATCTAAGTAAGAGAACTAAACTAATAAAGACTCTCTCAAAGTAAAAATAAAAATGTTCAAAGTAAAACAAGGAACACCTCCGTTAACACATAAATGCATAAAGTCCTTCTGAATAATTATTCTTCTTTAACTGGCCTGAAAAAATAAAGTTGCTCTGTATCTATACTAATAACCTATTCATCCTCTTTCCTAAAACTCTTGTCTTCTTAGTCTGACCTTAAAAAAAAAAAAAAACTAGACTTGAATAGCAGATGACTGCAGAGGGGCCATTTTCACCTTGCAGCTAGATCTTTGTTATTCTGGTGTGTAAAGCAGGCCATTAGCACGAAGTCATTTCTAATCTCAGTTGTACAATCCACATGGCGCACTTAACCCTAAAACTCATGTTGCATAAACCGCTCTGCTTTCACTCCTAATGACCTTGCAAATCATTCAATGTGATTGCTTAACTTGCACCCAGGAATCAGGAGACTGCCAAATAACTTGCTGACAAAGTTACAATTTCCCTTTTCCTGAGGCTTTACAAACGTCAACATGACATCCGTCAACATGACATCCGTCAAGAAAACTGAGAAAAGACATGAGATAGTAAAGATAAGCGCATTATGTGACGCTTATAAATGCTATTTTTTTTTCTTTTAAAAAATGCTTAAAGAAGGAAATGACTTAGAGAATTCACACCTGACTTCAAGGCAGATGACTAAGAGAAAACGAGACTGCTCCACTGGTACCACACTTAGTCCCACCGTATGAATGACCAACAAATGTCTCCTTCTGTCCTAACTTCACTGCACAGTATTCAATTAAAACTTACTTTCAGATCAAAAAGTTAGTGAACATAATACCATCTACCGCTGGTTTCACACTCTGAAAACGTATGAAAAGTTGTTTGTATATTATTAAGACCACTCAATGATGTTCAAAATTAATGTTTTTTAAAATAAGGTTTTTTGATCTATGACACTTTCTTTGTTTAAAGAAAAAGGAAAATATCTGATGGCCATAGGATTCTTAAGTTTATCTTGCCCTCCCCCTAACTTCAAATCACTGAAGTAGCTATTTTTTCCTTCCTTCCCGTTCAGCCTTAACCCCTTTAGTAAACCCTATTTGAAAAGCAGAAACAATAAATGAAGTGACAGGAGGTGAAAGAATGAGGAGTGCGCACTCCAAGAATAAAGGGCGGTTTTATAACAGGAGATACTTTTGTTAGCAAGTGACTGACGGGTCTCCTCCCCCAGTGAGAAGAAATTCCATCTACTTCCCAAAACTGCAGAGGCCAAAAACGTCTAGTCTAATAGTTCAGCAACCCGAGAGTCAGGAGAGCCGAGGGGGTCGGACTGGCGAGTGGGGGAAGGGGAGAGAGACCAGCGGGAGACGAAAGAACAAAAGGAGAAACCCAAGAAAGGAGAAAAGACGGGACCCTGGCAGCCGCGGAGTCGGGGGGAGAGAAAGAGGGCTTGAAAGCGGGCGAGCACGACCTGAGGGAAGTGAGCGCAGGGCCGGGCAGGGCGCGCCGCTCCACGGCGCACCATGGACAGGGCTCCAGCGGCCTCTGCCCACACCCCTCTAGGGGGCGGCGGGAGAAAGCGCGAGAGACCGCGGGCGCCGACCCCATCCCGCCCCCGGCGCCCGCAGCCCCCCCCTCCCCTCCCCGCCGCGGCGGGAGCTCCCCAAGCCCTGACCCAGGAAGACCNNNAGCTCCCCAAGCCCTGACCCAGGAAGACCACGGAGGGGGGCGATCCGCACCATCTGTCCCAGCCCGGGCCGCCCCCGGCGCAGCGGCACTTCCGAGCCGCGCCCGGACTTTTCAGAGCTGCCACCCGCCGGACACCCCCGGCTGCAAGGGTGCGCAGGGGGGCCCCCGGGGCGGATTTCCCCGGAGACCCTGACCTGCACTCAGGGAGGACACGCCCCTCTCCCGCAGCCGCTTTGGAACCGCACCGCTTGTGGGGGCCGATTCAGGACCCCCTGCCCTGCCCCTGCCCGGCGCGGGGGTCGCGGCGGAGCAGCGCTGCGCCGCTTCCCGGGACCCTGTGGGCGGCCGGGAGGGGCGTCGGAGCGCCCTCCGGCCGGACGCCGCGGGAAAGTTGGGCGGTCAGCCGGGCTGGGGGCCGGTGGCGCGGAGAGGCTGGGGAGCCTGCGACCTGCCTGAAGCAGGTGCTTTCCGCCACGGAGAAGCCTCCTAGTACCGACTGCATGAGGAGGCTGTCTGGCGCTCTCCCGAAGGCGTGAAAAGTGCGGAGGCTCCTCGCGAAGGCGTCCCCGAGGACGCACGCAGGGGGGAGAGAGCGGACAGGGGGAGACGAATAATAGCCGAGTAACGGAACTTCTCCCCGCCCGCCAGGTTAAGGGGCGTGCGGAGCCAGGGACTGGGTGCCGAGGCCCCGGCCCGCACAGACTCTTCGGGGCCAGGGAACGAGGTTTTCTTTCAGGTGGGACCGACGCAGGACACAGGGAGGGCAAGAGGACAAGAAGAGAAAGCAACTCTGGGCTGGGGTAAAGACAATAGGGCCGTGGAGCCCTCGGGCACCGGGAGGCGCGCGGGTGCCAGGGTGGGGTGGGGTGGAGGCACGTCCCGTAACTAAGACACCGGAGTGAGAATTCCTACTGCAAACTCGCGACCCATCCCTGCGGAAATAAACAAAACAAAACAAAAAAATTGGAGCAAAGTGCAAAGCGAGGGGCGAGAAGCGTAGAAAACTGCAAAACCTGGGAGCTATCCTGCCTCACCCTTCTGCTGCCTGGAGATACCCCCTGCAAGCGCGCCCGGCCCGGGAGGAAGAACAGAGCGGGCCGGCGATCGCTCCCTTCGGGACCCGCC
>LNAC01001028.1:284803-326423 GCA_002007465.1 Ailurus styani | reverse complement strand
TCGCCCCCGCCTCCCTCCTCCGCCGAGCTTCCCCGCCCGCGTCGTGGCCAATCGGAGGCCACTGAGCTGCGGCGGTAGCCGGCCAGCTCCGCGGCAGCCGCCCGCCCCCGCCCCCCCAGGCACCCCGTTTCTGCTGCAGCCCGCGGGGGGTCGCCGGAGGGAAGTCTGGGGTGCGCGGAGCGCCGCCCCGGCAGGTGGCGGAGCTGCGGGAAATAAAATAACTTGCACGGGAACTTGATGGTCGGCAGGTTCCTCGTTGGACCGCGATGGGGAATCAGAGATTAGGAAAGGGGAGAATGCCACCTGGGTAGCCTAACACGCGCTTTTTCTGTTTCGTGATTTTTTTCGAGATAGATTGTTTTTCCGGGTAGGGGCAGACACGGCAAACTGGCGACGCAGGCAGAGCCCATGCTGGCCATTGTTGTCTGGGGTGCTTGCCGTGAGCCACCTGCGGGCCGGGGAGGGCGGAGGCCTCGGTTTCTCTCCGGCGCCGCTACTTCTCCCACCTTTGCGAATGTGCTGGAACAGCCCAAGTTTGTGTGTTCTTGTTTCGTTTTCTTTTGTTCCCTCTGAGAGTTTGGGAGTGCGTGTTATTTTATATGAACTCTCCCGTTTTGTATTTCTAACTCGTTAGTGGTACTGCTCACAATTTTTAACAGTTTCGGGGACTCTGACTTCCTCCTGCACCACCTCCAACAAAATCAAAGAAAAACAGAAAAGAAAGAGAAAGAGAGGGGTAAACAACCTAAAAGCCAGGACTCGCTGTGAAAATAGGATTACCTAAAAGATAAAATGACTGATGGAGAGTTCGCACCCAACAGAGGAGTTTTGCTTCCTCTCCTTTAAGGCATGAACTTGGAGTGATACACAAAAAGTGAGAGACTTGACAAGTTTGGGTCACAAGCATTTGTGGAATGGAGGGATGAGTGAGGAGTAATTTGTTTTTGGCTACATAATAAATTTTTTCCAGAGCTTTTTTTTTAAGTCTTAAGGTAAATAAAAACACTGGTTTTTATTTAAGCGTTTCCACACTCTGGAGATCGTGGAAATTCGTTGCAGTTAATGAACATTATTCTTCTACTTTGGGTAACTGAAGTACTAACTGTCAGCCAACTAATTTCTTTGACAGGAGTGATGCAGCTTTTAATAATGTACTATTGCTGGCTAGGCTTTTAAAAATTTAATATTCATGGGGAGGCTTATTCAATTTTAATTAAAACATAATATTGTAGGCCATTTTTTAAATGAATCTCAAAAATATTTCCTGGATTTTCTTCTCAAAAAGAATAAGGAAGGTCATGTTAATTAAATTTAAGGATGAAAGGTTTGGCTGTTTTCTTTTTTTCTTCTTTGCTAAATATTATTGTCACAATATTACTAATCTGCCTAAAAGTTCTTGCGATAGGGTATTGATAAATTCCACTTTCAAGGAGCCATGCATAATAGTAAAACATTCAGTAGGAATATGGAGATAGTGTTTGTCCTATTACCAAGTAGCATTTATAGATCCCATCTTCATGCCTGAGAATTAAGCTGTGATCCTGGACATGAGACTAGTTTATATCCTCCCCACTCCCAGCAGTAGCCATTGATGTTTATTGCCATTCTGATTAATTTAAAGTTAGAACAGATTTCAGCATGAGTAACTCTATTGCTTGTTAGCATTATTTGTTAGAAGCTTTAAACACCATGCCCCTTATAAATTAAACTCTTATTATGACTTCAAAATCTGCTTTGGAATGCCTGTCAGCTCACTAATTCTCTGATTCCAATATTTTTTGATCATACAGATAAGAACTTGCAGGATTTTTTTTTTTAATTTGGTCCAACTTTCATGCCTCTCATTTTTCAGTGGTTGTGAATTGCTTTGGAAACTTGCCTGAGATTACCTTGACCACGTGGTCAACCACATTTTACTAATCACCCTTTTATCACAAGAAGAAATAGCCTAGTCTAAAATCATGTTATTGGAGACTTTGTGCATCTATTTGATATTAATAAAATTAGATCCAGTGTTGACTTTGGCACCATAGTTAAAATAATCTATGGGGCCATTCATTTCTCTGGGCAAATGGTGACCAAACTCTTGTATTTTCAGCCCGGAATCACAGCATTGTCAGTCAGAAGACTAACTTTCCATCAGCCTGCAGAGCTCCAGGGCTGCGGGGGGCTTGGCAGTGACCCAGAGAAACAGCCAGGTGGTAAGGGAAGGGAAAGAAGACAAGAAAATAATAAAAATTAAAGCTGGGCTCATACACTGAAAATCAGTCTAATCCTTTGATTTCTGGCCTGTGGGCTGCTGCTGATTTGCTAAAGAGATCTGCAAATAAGTACGTGCACCAAGCATTGTGGACACACTGAGTAAACCACGTATCCTATACACACATAGCCAGTTTTCATATGTATGTAGATACTATGATGATTCATTTTTAAACTATTTCAAAGTAAAATCATAACAATTTTTTTTTGTTGTTCTGTATTTTCTCAAACAGAGGATGCTAAACCTACAAATACATCTTTCGAGTTTTTGTATAAAAGGGTCCTCACTTTGGAAACAAATGACAGATAGTAGTAGTCTATCTGCAGCACCCCCGCCTACAATCTCCCCTCCCCGCCACACCACACAGCTCCCAGACAGGAACCATACTTGTCTTTACCCTACTTCTGGATTTTTCCTCCTTCTCTCCCAACCCCCATGGCAAGCTGGGATTGTCCCTTCTCCCTTAGGAAGTGGCCCTCACATTACAAGTTTTTCCCCAGTTAGCTTTAAGGGCATTAAAGCTGACCTTCCCTGGGTTACACACTTTTATAGAGTTAATTAAAGTTAAAGATGATCTGTGCAACCCCCTTATTTTCCAGGAGCACTGAAGCTTAAAGAGGTACACAAGGCTACCGGCTGGCAAGTAGGGAATCCCAATGAGACATGGGCTTTCTTACTCCCAGTCCTATCTATGCTCTTTACATGAATCTAGAGAGTCCCTCTTAACTTCAGAAAAGTCAATGATATGGAAAGAAAGGAAAGTTTAAAAAAAAAAGGTAGGAAGGAAGGAAGAGGGAGAAAGAAAGAAAGAAGGAAAGAAAGAGAAAGAAAGAAAGAAAGACAACGGAAAGTTTAATGAGGCTGGGGATTTGTCCACTATTTCTCTTAGCTATTTTTTCTTTGCACTGCATGTAACATGGGGCTCATAACTGCTTTTCCCTCTATACGTCTCAGTTCCCATGTGCCATTTTCAGTGTGACCATCTCACTGTATTTCATGCGATTCTGTTGTTTCAAAATTCATATATTTTCTCTCTTTTTCTCAGATTTTTTTATTTAGAGCAAGAGAGAGGGAGACTGGGGGAAGAGGCAGAGGGAGAAGGGGAGAAAGAGAGAAAGAATCTCAAGGGAGCTCCACCATTGAGCTTAGAGCCCAGTGGGGGGGGGGGGGGAGTGTGGCACTTGGTCCCAGGACCCTGAGATCATGACCTGAGCTGAAATCAAGAGTTGGCCTCTCAACAGACTGAACCACCCAGGTGGCCCCTCAAGATTCCTATCTTTTATACAATCTGGCTGCTGAGTACAAACCAGCCCTTCATTTGATACTCAACCAGCGAAGTCGTCATCTGTTCTAATATTAGAAGAAAAACTTGCATTTTTTTAATCTACTCTTGTTTGGAGATATCATTTATCTTGCTTTCTGTCTTTCCTTTTTTTAAAAAAATTTTATTTATTTATTTTTATTTTTTTTAAGTATTTGAAAATCCAACTCAGTGTTTCCATGGAAAATATAAGCACATAAGTTACTTGAACTACTTATGGTCAAGTAAGTGAATAAAAGAGTTGTACATTTCCATGACTTCAGAGGTAATTCACAAGCAGCCTTTATATTACAAGAAATGCCCCGGGGGCGGGGGGGCACCTGGGTAGCTCAGGCCTTAAGCATCTGCCTTCGGTTTGGGTCATGATCCCAGGGTCCTGGGATCCAGCCCCACATTGGGCTCTCTGCTAGGCTGGAAGCCTGCTTCTCTCTCTCCCACTCCCCCTGCTTGTGTTCCCTCTCTCGCTGTGTCTCTGTCAAATAAATAAATAAAATCTTAAAAAAAAAAAAAAAAACAAGGAATGCCCCTTCCCTCTCTCCACCCCCAACAATCCCTTTCTGGAAGTTAGAAGTGTATAATAAACAGAGTATGGATTTGAATTCAGGTGGACCTAGTTCTACGAACTTGGGTGAGTTTCTCAACATTTCTAAGGCTCCTTTTCATTTTCTCTAAAATGTGAATAATATATCAGTATTTCTTAAGAAAGCTTGATATGAACGCAGTGGAACACAGTAGGGAGTTGGCATTTTATCTATATGTGTATTAAATATGCTTACTTCCATTGAGGATTTGGAGCAGTGTTGCTGAGGAATCTCAGTGAATGTTTCTCTCACCTCCTCCAGTACTATCTGAAATTAAAACAAACAGGGCTTTGAATCAGAGTTTTATTTGGGAAGCACGAATTTTACAGAGGGACACGAAATCTCTAATGCAGGCAGTAATGGCTGAATACGTATTCTACAGACTGACAAAAATAATAAATATTTGGTGGCTTTACAAGGTGCATAAAAACATCCGAGTATATGAAGTATTAGTAGGACGCGATCTTCAATATTAATGTATTGATTTTACATAGGGAAACAAATTCATTTTTGGATTATCTCATAAACTGATAATAAGAGCACAACCAGGACTAAAACTTACTTGCTTAGAACTTTCTCCAGTAAACCTGACTTCTGTCATTTTTCAAACCACTTTCTATGTGCTCCCAGAGGCAAGATTTCATAGTTGATTTCAGAGTCCTGCTTGAATATCAGCTATATTTAAGAAAATATAAGTTGCATGGTGTGCAAGAAATCTACCTTATGCATGGAAAACATGGGTGTTTATGGGATAACAGCAGCACTTTGTTGGGTTTTTTTTTTAAGATTTTTATTAATTTATTTGACACAGAGAGAGAGAGATCACAAGTAGGCAGAGAGGCAGACAGGGTGCGGGAGTGGGGGGGGAAGCAGGCTCTCTGCCCAGCAGAGAGCCCAATGCGGAACTCGATTCCAGGACCCTGAGATCATGACCCGGGCCGAAGGCAGAAGCTTTAACCCCCAGGCGCCCAGCACTTTGGATTACTTAAGAATCAGAAGGCCTATTTCTCAAGATAAACGTATCTTCAGAAAATAAAACAAATCATGTTGAAGACTTTGGTAACATTAGTTGTGCCAAACTTTTGCCCTTGTGTCCTCTTAAAAGCAAAGATATGACTTCTAGAAGGTTCCGAAATACAACTGTCAGTGTTCAGAGGATACTAAAACATATTTAGTATCTGAGCTTATACTGACTCTCTGCCCTTTCCTCCAGTGAAATTGTAGGCAGTTGATAAATATTCCCTGGACTCAGGAGACCATTGTTCTCTTTCTAGGTCTATGACTGGCTGAATAATCTTAAACATGCCATTTAATTTCTTTGCATGTTTTCTTACCTATAGAACCTAAATAATTCCACTTTCCTCACAAAATGCTGAGTAGTCTAAAAAATAATGTCAGTAAAGCCTATTTAGTTCTTTAGAGAGAGTTGTAGATAAATATAAGAAGTTCTTTAATACTGTGGATTCAAATCTCACAAGAGGAATCATTATTTGGTACCTAAAGTCACATTTTAATGATGTGCCATAACCAACAAGCTGTCTTGTGCTTATTAAATCATTCTCCCTCCCCCACTTATCCACAGATTTAAAAAATAACATATTTATCCTTCCATTACAAAGGCAACACATGCTCATCCTTAGATACTTGAAAAAATTATATTCAGTTAAACACACCATAATCACTCATAGATGACTTCTTACACTGCAATACAATCTGGGAAGATATTGTCCAAGTTTCCCTTTTAAACAATGAATGTAAAAAAATCAACAACAGTCCCATTTATTACAGAATTTATAATGTATGTCACTGTGATTCATTCTTTCCGTAGCTCAAAAGACCTGAGTGATTATCATAAATAAGCATTTTCTTTCTGGGAGGTCTATTATTTTGAATCATCCTTGAGAAGCTTTTTCAAAAACGTGTTTGCAGGAGATGGGAATATTCTCACTTCTGAAGTTGTTAGACAGCCCATAATAAGTATGTATTTGCATTCCCAAACTGCTTTATCCAAACCATACGAAATTTCAAACCCTTGGTGACCTACTAGCACCTGGGATGTCTTCAGTTGGGGGAAGATTTCTTTGAGGATTCTGGTCCTTGGGGCTATGAGGGAAGGGACGAGCAGCTAGCAGGGACAAATGGGCACAGCTGGACATCAGAAGAAGGAAAGAACTAAAGCACCTGAAGTTTGTGCTCTGTGATGAGAGGAGGGCCTCATGATGTGGACAGAATGTTGACTGTGGCTAACCTGCAGGACCCAGGCAAGGTCATAATCCTAGTAATTGCTCAATAAATGTTTTTTTCAGTTTTAGAAGTGAGTCATGCAAAAATGAATGAATGAATGAATGAATGAATGAATGAATAAATAAAACAAGGAATTTGGACAAGAGTGTGAGACGACCTTTTACTTTTAGCATCCAGAAGGACCACCCAACAGGGCAACTGGTAAGTAACAGTCATCCAAGGCAGTTCAGTCTGTTCTTTCCTGGAATTTGCATAGCTCTTGATAAGGGCAAGTCATCATAAACTCTAGGAAAGTTTCACTCTGAGATGCTTGCTGGTGGGGATGTGTGCTGCTGTTCCCAGTTCTCAAATTGTTACTTTAACAAATATTAAAAACCTGTTACACTTCAGAAATTCCACCTCTTAAGTTATTTGTGTAAGGTTGGGAAAGATATAAAGTGGCTTTTTATAATTATAGCCTTTTTTAAAATTGAAAATAAACTCTATCCATATGTTAATGAGATAGTTTAAGCTTTAATTGAAGAAGATCTAAGTTGGTTTCTTTTTTTTCTTATTTTCTGGATGTAGAACCTCACAAATTGATCTTTAATTTTCTTTTTTTTTTTTTTTAAAGATTTTATTTATTTCACAGCGGGAGAGAGATCACAAGGAGGCAGAGAGGCAGGCAGAGAGAGAGAGGGGGAAGCAGGCTCTCCGCTGAGCAGGGAGCCCGATGCGGGCCTCGATCCCATGGCCCTGAGATCATGACCTGAGCCTAAAGCAGAGGCTTTAACCCACTGAGCCACCCAGGCGCCCTGATCTTTAATTTTCTTATCTCTTTCATTTTTTCTATGTTCCCTGCTTCCCTACACTCTCTCTCTCTTTTAAATACGTTTTCTGGGAGATTTCTTTAGCTTTTTCTTCCAGCCTTTTTGTTGAATATTTGGTCATATTTTTTACTTCCAAGAGTTTTTGGTTGTTCTCTGATAGTTTCTTTTATAGAAACTTGCTCTTGTTTCATAAATGGAAAAGCTCTTATCTCTTTACGTATTGTTTAAACGTTTTCTTCTCTTCCCTGAATCATCCTAGTTTACCCTCTGTTTCATTTCTTGCAGTATTTATTTTTGTCTCTGTCTTTCATATCAGAGGTTTTCTTGGGGAAGGAAGTCATGTTCAGCACACAGAATTTAGTATGATCCTCCCGGTTTTCCGTAAAACATTCTACCCTGCCTCAGTTTTGCTTGGGTGATGAGTTCAGAGACCATCTCTAAGATGTCAACAACCTACTTCACAGAACTTCTTCTAACCACTGTCCTCTCAATTCTGATGAAATAGGGGTTTTTACTCCCACACTTTTACCCCCCTGTAGAAGTGTAAAAACTCCCCAGCTGAGACAGACTCAAGCCACACTGCACTCTGCTGGTGGCTTGACCTTACTTTTCTATGTCTAGATTTCATCTGTGGCTTATTCCTTGACAAAGGAAAGAAGGAGCCCTCATTGATTATCTGGAGTCTAGGTGACTGCTGATACCTTTTTCCCTTGACGGAGTAGGTCGTCCAAGGATGAGATACATATGCCTCAGTCTCCACTGAGACCTGGATCCCTGGAAGCAGCTTAGGACTCCCACTGTGACTCGGTCTTTCCTGAAGTTCCTGAAGGACACACCCTGTCACTCTACATGTTCTGTGAGAAATAGTGTCACCATATATTACCTAGTCCCAATTCACTGTTTCAACACCTATGGTTTTTAGTTTAGTTTTGTTTTTTTAATTTTATCCTCTATCCTCAATATAATATAAATAATAGTTGTGAAAACCAATTCCAAGTCTGTACCACATCATGTTGAAGCAGTCCATGAGGGTATATTGCCCCCCAAGTGTTCACTTGTGTATGCGCTAGCTAAAACAGTCCAGCACAAAGTACTTATCCATATGATCTGGATAGACTTATATTTAGACAGTAATGAAATATAAATTTACAAAACTGGTAATCCAAACCTCAAATCTGGAGTAGTTGAGAAAGAAATACTTTGCTAACTAAGGTATCTAGTACAATTATCTTTAACCTTTTTTGATGTTTGTCAGTCTGTGTGTACTAAAATGTTCTAGAAAAAACATCTTTCATTGGAATGAAAGGAGCAGCCTATAAATGTATGTGAATCAGTAGGTGCCCTTACTATACCTTGTCCCAAATATTGTGACAAGTTCCCAGTGGGGAAGCTCATCTCTACTTTCCCTGCTAACATTCCTGCTCTTGAGAATCATTAATTGAATATTTAATTCCTCTTCCCTTACACTTATGAACATTTTCTTATTCATTTCAAGTCTTAAGAGGTTGAATTTCATCATCTTGTTATTCAACAATGTGCCATCACTTCACCTTATAGGGATTTATAAAGATTTTATACACATGATGATTTTAAGCTTGAAGTTAAAAGGGATGTATTTAAAACCATTTAACAAATGTGTAGAAATTATTCACCATTTCACCAGAAGTTATATTTCCAGAAAATTTCTCAAAAATGTATCTCTTCTATTTAGAATCCCTGTGTATCTTATAGTAAAAGTGAGTAGCTTGCCATTTCCTAGTAGCAACATAGGAGAGGAAAAAGCTTATTTTAAATGATCAAGAAAATACTTTCCCTTAAAAAGAGGGAGGAACATTTAAAAAGATTGTGTCCAAGTTGGATCACTTATTCAAGAATGGAACAAAATACAAGATTAATACTGCAAGTCTTTTTCTTTTACTCTTAACTCTACAGAAGAAAGGCAGACTTCAGAGCATCTCTGCACAGACTCTAGAATTTGCAGGAAAAGAAACAAGGGGTAGGTGACTGGCTGGCAGGGAGGGAGAGCCAAGGTGAGCAGGAACACGGACTCTCGAAGGCTCCAGTTAGAGTTTCAAACGCCACGTGCCTGGCAAAAGTCAGCAGAGAATAGAGGATGAACTGAGATAGTACCTGCCTGAAGAAAAGCAATCTGCTTGGATCTGAAAAAGCAGGAGATTCTTCAGTTTGTTCAGCAGACCCTAGAAAAAGATAACCCAAGACGCTGGCTAAAAATCTTTCCCCTGTAGAACATGGTGTTTATTTTTTTTTTCTTGTTTTTTGGTTTCTTTGTTTTTAAGAGTCACCAAATCAACCTAGCTGCTTGCATGTTGTATACCGTTAAAAAATCACTTTGCGTTCCTCTATAAATCCTAAAGTTTAAATTGTTGATGGCATCTCCTATAATCAATATGGCAAAATCATGGGCGCCTGGGTGGCTCAGTGGGTTAAAGCCTCTGCTTTCGGCTCAGGTCATGATCTCAGGGTCCTGGGATCGAGGCCCGCATCGGGCTCCCTGCTCAGCGGAGAGCCTGCTTCCCCCTCTCTCTCTCTGCCTGCCTCTCTGCTTCCTTGTGATCTCTCTCCCTCTGTGAAATAAATAAATAAATAAAATCTTTAAAAAAAATATGGCAAAATCAGATTATTACCAAAATTAAAGTAAAAAAAATGTTCTATTTATAGTTTTCTAAAGTTAATTTTAACAAAACAAAACTCTGCACTTAAAAAATCTTCACTAAGGCATGCCTGGATGGTTTAGTCAGTTGAACATCCAGCTCTGGATCTCAGCTCATGTCTTGATCCCAGGGTCACGAGTTCAAGCCCCATGTTAGGCTCCATGCTGGGTGTAGAGCCTAGTTAAGAAAAAAAAAAGATAAACTAAACTTAAATAAAAAATTTTTAAAAATCTTCGCGAACAGTAAAATACTCACGTGTGGTCCTCCAAAGTGGTGCATAATTAAAAATTAATAGTTTTCTCCAGAAATCAAATTCGTAAAAACTTTATGCATTTGAACATACAAATGTTTTGCATCTTTAGTTACCAGTTTCCCATTTTTGTTTTTGTTTAAAAATGTTTGTTTTTGACCTCAGTTTTCTTCCCTAAACATTTCTCTACCTTTGTCCTCCTTTGAATCAAATTGAGAGCAAATACCATTTCTTAGCTCTGTGTGATTGATGCTATTTTAAAAAATCTGTATATATCTGAGTCAGCTTACTATATCTTACAAACAAGCAAGTGAATAAAAAAAGCAGTAAGGAGGGAGTTGGTGGGGAGGAAAGGACAAAAAGATACAGTTATTCACACCGTTGACTTTCCTATGCTTTGTTAAAATGTCTAATCCTAGGGGTGCCTGGGTGGCTCAGTGGGTTAAGCCTCTGCCTCAGCTCGGGTCATGATCTCAGGGTCCTGGGATCGAGCCCCACATTGGGCTCTCTGTGCTCAGCGGGGAGCCTGCTTCTCCCTCTGCCTCTGCCTGCTGCACTGCCTACTTGTGATCTCTCTCTCTCTGTCAAATAAATAAATAAAATCTTTAAAAGAAAAAATAAAATAAAATGTCTAATCCTAGAACCTATGTGGTGTGGTATGGCCCTGCTCTTTGAACCAGCCATTAGGAGGTGCTCATAGTTTAGAACAAACTCTTCAAAACTTTAAGGCTACTTATTGTCTAGTTTTTATGTTTTGTAGAATTTATCTTTAATTTTAGAAATTTTATTCCGCTTGAACTTCCCACTTGTAAAAATTGTCAAGCTGACAGTTCTAGAAACCGAAGTCATCCAATTAGGCCAAAAAACAAATGTTTCTATGGCATCTATCACCACAGAACACCAAGTGACCCTTAGACAAACACATCAGGTTAAAAGAAAAACATGTATTTGAGAAGGAGCAACTTCCCAGCTACTCTGCCTTCAGACAGATAAAGCTGATGATAATTGGTGTAGAGCAGTGGTCTTCATGAAGTTTTCCCAAGGGTGGTATCTAATTTTGTACAATAGAAGGGTATGTTTGTATACCGAATATGCTTCCAGGGTAGAGCCGACTTTCATAAAGCAGTTTCACAGCTATTTGTTACGGACACTGATGTGGGAAACAAAGGCAGAAGAAACATTAAATTTCCTTACTACCTACAGCCCACGGACAAGCCCTTGAAACAGGCAGAGTGACATTCCTCTAGGGACTCAACGACCTTGATGTTGACACTTTGCTAAGGACAAGAGGCAATCCTAGCCTGAACCCCACCCCCACCAGGATCCTGTGAGTCTACTTAACACATAAAAATTCCTTTAGAAATTTCCTTATCTCTAAACCCCCAAGATACATGTTGGCCATCACCCCCCCCAATCATATGACCCACGGATATACATCTGAATGGTGTCATGACTAAGGTTTTATTAGACGGTAGTAAATGACCTTTTCCCAACAATAACAAGCCCCCTCAACTTCCCCCTCAAAATTCCTTAGAACCTTATGCTACCCCTAACCCCTCCCAACTTGAAAATATGTAATGGGACACTACTCAAGACCCCAGTGTAGCTCTTTCTGCCCACAGGTCCTGTCCCCATGCTTTAATAAAACCACAAAGATGTCTCAAGAATTCTTTCTTGACTGTCAGCTTCAAACCCTAACGTCTTTCCTACATTGGACATCATTCAGACTGTTAATTATCTCTTCAGTTTCCACCATTTTGCTTCTCATTTACTGCATTTTCCACCAAATTGCTTCTTATTTACTCTATCAGATTCACACTGGGTCCTAACAAGTGGTCTGCAAAGATGAACATGTATGGAACAAAGAAGACCAAAGGACAAGCCAGGCCACCAGGAATCCTTGGAAGGTTTCCTTTGCCTCCCAGACATGGTTTGGAGGAGAGAGAAAAGGATTTTGGCTGGTTATTTGTAATAGAAGTTATTGTTAATAGGTTAGAGTTGTCTGTACGAGTACAAAAACTTACAAATAGTGTGCATGAATTACTCACATGATTTAACCATGGCTTCAATAATCTCACATCAGTTATCAAGTTCAGTGTGACAATCAAACATTTACACTGAAACATTATTTTTTAAAATTTCTGTATTAAAGGAAAGCAACATACAAAATTTAAAAATTGTACGACTGATAAAATAGAGAACCAATTAAAAATATTATTACCTGGGGTGCCTGGGTGGCTTAGTGGGTTAAAGCTTCTGCTTTTGGCTCAGGTCATGATCTCAGGGTCCTGGGATCAAGGCTCCCTGCTCAGCGGGGAGCCTGCTTCCTGCTCTATCTCTCTGCCTGCCTCTCTGCCTACTTGCGATCTCTCTCTCTCTCTCTCTGTCAAATAAATAAATTAAATTAAATCTTAAAAAAATATTATTACTTGGAATAATTCCTGATGAATAGGAACACTCATTTTACTTTCCTATCTTTGGCAGCCAACTCTAAAATCTTAAACCCCCCCTGTTGTTGTTGTTGTTGTTTGTTGTTGTTGTTGTTTAAACCTGCACTGCATAGTGTAGATCATGACACCTACTGGTAGCATAAAATTTTGCACCCTAGTTCCATAAGACACTGAAAGCTCTTGTTACCTAAGATAGTTATTTCAAAGATATTTCAAAGCTGTGCTTATATTATGAGTCAATAATAAACTCTCCATGAAAGAATTGTATCTTGGAGCATGACTCTCGGTTTGGATAGGCAACATTATGCTGGCTAACAAACAACTGCCTAAAACTCGGTGGCTCCAATTAAAAAAGGTTTAATTCTTGCACATAGTACCTGTCTGTTGCAAATTATTAGTAATGAAAAGTGAGAAATGGAGATTGAAAGTCAATTCCATTGCCAGCACCAAGGTTACCTACCAGGCTAATGTCCCCAGGAGAGTCACAGATTGATTTGGGTTATCTTTTTTTTGTCCATTGAGCAGGATCTTTCTTTATTTGCGTCAATTCTGTATTATTTTAATTATCACAGCTTTATCATACGCTTTTTGTATGGGAAGACTTATCTCTTCTTCTAATCATGCTTTTAAAAAGTTCTTTATTATTCTTACCTGATTATTCTTCTGGGAGAAGTTTAGTATATTTTTGTTAAATTACCTCAAATCACATTTGATCTTTGTTTGGACAGCATTAAACTATCAATCAATTTGTTAATTGTAAAATATTTAGTTTTCCATAAATTTCCTTCAGATCTCTCAAAAATATCTATAATATTATTCATATGTTAGCACATTTTATTAAAATAGATCCTTGGGATGTTATATTTTGGTTACAGTAATAAATGAAATTTTTTTACGCAATTTCATTCCACATTTGTTGTTACTTGCATATAGGCATGCTGTTGTTTTTGTATTTTTCTCTTATAGTAAATAAAATAATTCTATACATTTTTTGTATGATATCATTTTGCATTTTTTAAAAATAAATCACTGTTCTGTATGTCCTGTATTGATAGCTTTTACCTTCATGTCATGTTCATTTCAGAATTGACCAAATAGTCTTCTAAAATAGACATCATTATTGTTTGTTTCCACATTTAATGACAATCTTCCATAGGTTTAACCACGAACTGTATCATGGTGACTATTTTTTAATAATATTGATGACATATTCTATGCCATTTGTGTTTTCAAGAACTGTGACTATTGAATATATTCGTTTTACTCAAAAATTATGATTGTGTTTTTCTTAATTGACATAGTGCTTTAATGTATTATAATAATAAATTATGCCACATTTATTCTTTTTTATATTCCTGAAATAAGTCCTACTTGATTTTTTTATGCATCAAATTCTAGATTTTATTTGTGATTTTTTAAAGTCATATTTATTTGGACATATGTTAATATCATTGGAAGAATCTGGTATTTTATTTATTTCTAAAAGTACTGTTATATTTTGTTTATTACATAATTTTATTTAATATTTGTTAATAATGTTATTAGACATTTGCTATTATTCTATTCTTTCTCTATTTTTTCTCTTTAGTTAATTTTATTACCTAATTCTTTCCTTTTTTAAAATTGATCTTATTTTCTTTTCCTAAAATTTAGTTTATTTGCATTCTTCACAACACATAGAAAATAATACATAAGAATTCACTTATGTTTGCCACTTTTGTTTTAACATTTTTATTACTTTTTGTCTCTTCCTTGATTCAATAGTTTTTAGAGAAGTATGTTTTCATTTTTAAGGGGCTGAACCTTGTTTTTAGTAACAAGAATTTATATTTTTCATTCTATTGTTGCATGATTTTGGTTTCTTTGAATTACGGATTTTGCTTTCGGTTTGGTATCAAGTTTAATACATGCTTCTTGCATATTTTATACAAAAGAAAGTTACTAGTAATGTTAAGAACTGTGAAAGGTTGAGAATTTGCCCCACTTGATGGCTAACAAGTTAGTTTCCATGGTTATATGAACATTGGGAGAAAACATGCAATTCCTGGGTCAAAAAGAAAGGATTTTATCGGGGCGCCTGGATGGCTCAGTGGGTTAAAGCCTCTGCCTTTGTTCAGGTCATGATCTCAGGGTGGGCTCAAGCCCCACATCAGGCTTCCTGCTCAACAGGGAGCCTGCTTTCTCCTCTCTCTCTGCCTGCCTGTCTGCCTACTTGTGATCTCTCTCTCTGTCAAATAAATAAATAAATAAATATTTTTTAAAAAGAGAGAATGGATTTTATTACTTACAGCAGTAGTGGTAGTGAGAGTATCACCATTTTTATGTTATCTCTTCATGCTGTGATTTCCATAGGACAAGGTAAAGAGAACAGGTGACACCTACACACAACATGATATGTTACAAAAGAAGAATCCTGAGTTTAGGGAATCTCATCATTTTATAAATGGCAGTAAGCATACCTCTCCTTTGTTCTGGAGAAACACTGTCTCCATCTCCAAGACTCTAAGCAAGGCAATTCTTTGCTCCAGAGGGAGACATTATTTCTCTCTTCCAAGGTTATTTTCTATAAAAGCATCCATTTTTTTAAAGATTTTATTTGAGAAAGAAAGAGTGAGAGAGAGAGCAAGCATGAGTGAGGGAGGGTCAGAGGGAGAAGGAGAAGCATATTCCTTGCTGAGTAGGGAATCCAACCTGGAGCTTGATTCCAGGACCCCAGGATCATGACCTGAGCCAAAAGCGGATGCCCAACCGACTGAGCCACCCAGGTGCCCCTTTATAAAGTCATCCTTGGAAAGATACCCTGAAGCATCCAGTGCAGATGCTTACAGTGCTGGCAACATGTGCAGAAATGCGAGAAACTCATAGACAATTATCTCCCAGCAGGGCTAGAGGATAAAAATATATTATTTTTTACCTTGTCCACTTACTTATAGATGATTTTATCAACTCAATATAGGCACTGATATAAAATAGAGATATTTGTTATGTCTATCTATCCATCTAGAATATCGTGATGTTTAACAAAATAAAGTTGTATATTTAAAATGCTATTTTCGGGCGCCTGGGTGGCTCAGTGGGTTAAAGCCTCTGCTTTCGGCTCAGGTCATGATCCCAGGGTCCTGGGATCGAGGCCCGCATCGGGCTCTCTGCTCGGCGGGGAGCCTGCTTCCTCCTCTCTCTTCTCTCTCTGCCTGCCTCTCTGCCTACTTGTAATCCCTCTCTGTGTCAAATAAATAAATAAAATGTTTAAAAAAAATAAAATAAAATGCTATTTTCTATACTTGTAATAATTTTTAAAAATATATTTTAAGCTATTCTGCTATAGGTACTCAGTATTATTTTCCTTTTACTGTTATAATAATCCTTTCTAGTTCCATTTGTGCAAGTTGCCACCTCTGCTGTAATTGTATAATTATTTAGATCTCTCTCTTAAAAGTATGAACTCACTGGATTATTTTTTATTCAATCTGATCCATTTTGCCTTTTTAATAGGGCAGTTTAAACTATATTCATTAATTTTTTTGGTATTAGATAATTTTGTCATCTGGTTTTTGTTTGCTTACTGTTTGGCTTCTGTTCTACAGGCTGTTTTGTTTACTTTTATCTTCCCAATGCTTTAGAAAGCAGACTTCCTTTGTTTAATTCGGTTAGTGGTTATTTCATCATTATTAAGATATATCCATAACTGCTTTTAACTAATCAAAATAGTAACAAAGAGGCTCTTGTTTATTAATTGGGCTTCTTTTATCTATTTCTTTCTCTGTCCCATAATTCACATAGTTATTTAAACTTTGTCATTACCATATCTATATATAGCCTCTTTTAGAGTTTTTAAGCTGTTGCATTTTTATTATCCTAATAATCCCAATTGTTTTGAGTTTTCAGCATTAACTTTATTCTCTGGAGTCATATTTTGCAACAGTTGTTGGAGCTTTATGGTCATAGATTGAAGGCCAAGAGAAATACCTCTTAATTCTCCAGTTTCTTTGTGCTATGGAGCCAAGGTGAAAGTGAATTAGAATTCCAGTTGGTCTGGAAACCAGCTTAAGAGAATGAAGTTGACCCTTCTGCAAGCCCTAGGCAGGATGATAAAGGGGGAAGGAACGCTAAGGGTTCATCTCTGTGGAGGCTGAAATTCATTAAGTGCTTCCAAGAACCCTAGGAATGGTTCCTTTCCCCCTTCTCCAGAGATTCTATGGGAAGTGGTGTCTGTTTCTACTCCCTCTTCCCTTCTTTACTCCATTCTCTAACTTCTTTACATTTCTAGTATCATCTCACCTATTATTGGCCTCAAACTTCACAATCTAATATACGTACTTTTTAAAATAACCCAAGTGCATGAGAGCACTTGTCTTAGTCTGCTCCCATTGCCTTAATAAAACACCATACACTGGGTGGAGATACAACAGAAATTTATCTTCTCCCAGTTATAGGGGCTGGAAGAGATCAGGATGCCACCATGACTGGGTCCTGTGTGGTCTTCCTGCTGTGTGCTTACGTGTCCTTTCCTCAGTGTGTGTGCTTGGAGAGAGAGAGAGAGAGAGAGAGATCTTTGTTTTATTTATTTATTTATTTTTAATTTAATTTAAAATTTTTTTAAGATTATTTATTTATTTATTTGACAGAAAGAGATTACAAGTAGGCAGAGAGGCAGGCAGAGAGAGAGGAGGAAGCAGGCTCCCCACTGAGCAGGGAGCCTGATGCGGGCCTCAATCCCAGGACCCTGAGATCATGACCTGAGCTGAAGGCAGAGGCATTAACCCACTGAGCCACCCAGGCGCCCGAGATCTTTGTTTTATAAGGCCAAAAATCCTATTGGAAGAGGCTCCTACCCTTACGATTTCATTTAACCTTAATTATTTCCTATAAGTTCTGTCTCCAAATACGGTCATATTGGGAACTAAAGATTCAATATATGAATTTGGGGGTGGGGGTATATAACAATTCTATAACCTCTGAGATCTTCATTTATACTACAATCTGGGCCTGAAAGCACTTCCCACATTTTTTTTTAATATTTATTTGAGAGACAAAGAAAGAGAGAATGTGCACATGAGCTGGGGGAGGGGCAAATGAAGAGGGAGAGAATCCTTGAGCAGACTCCCCGCTGAGTGTGGAGCCTGACACAGGGTTCTGATCCCAGGACCTTGAGATCATGACCTGAGCTGAAATCAAGTGTCAGTCAGCCAACTGACTAAGCCACCCAGGTGCCCCTCTTCCCACTTTTGATTAAGTGACTGAGTTGTCTTCATCTTTCAAGACTAGTTCAAGGTCACTCCCTCCAGAAAGTTATGATTGAAACCTTGGTGGAGCTACAGGCTCCAGTATTATACGGTCCCTCCATGGAGGGCCATGGCTCTCCCTTGTCTGCCAGTGTTGGATGAGCTCCAGTTTACCATAAACTCTTCAGGGCCAGGGTTAGTTTCTTATTTACCATAAGATGTTAGTGCCTTGGGCAGTGTCTAGCTCAGAGTAAGCCTGTAATGAAGGCTGGAAAAACTTACAGCACAGATCCTGGACCACCCATGTTCAGTGAGGCACCTAGAAATCTTAGGAGAGAGAGGAAGAGGAGGGGAGGGTGAGGAGGTAGGGAGTGATACCCAGTAGGAGCAGGGGCCTGAGCCCTGGTTGACTGAACTCTGATCTTATTGCTTGACCACCAGGACTTCTCAGGCCACTAGCAGAGAGCCAGAAGTTTGCATCAGGTGATAAAAATTTAATCCCTTTCCAGAAATAAACATTTTGTGAATTAGTAAAAACTTGCCACAAAAGGTGCTAGTCTGCAGTCTGGCATCTGGGAAATTCTGCTGCATAGCTAAGTTGCCCGGAGGACATACGCTTCATAAAGTGGTAGAAATCAGTATAGCAAAACCGTCAGGGGTCTTTAGGGAATAATATTAATCTCCCCATGCAGTCTTTTTTCATAAAATCTTTTTGCAGTAAAGAAGGCCTCGTGATGATAAGCATGTCCTTTATAGATTAAACAGGGATTGATGACCCTTAAATTTAGCTAGAAAATAATAACTTTTTAACTCTGGTATGATCAAAAAGATTCGATGTGCCTTTTAAGGGAATAAAGATGGAAAAATTATCACCAGACTAATTATTTCCACCCTTGTTCTGTATGCTGTACATACGCATCATAGGAAAGGAGAAAGTTTGGGGTCGAATCTTTCAGCCAGACGTCTCTCTTTCAGAAACACTCTACCCAAACTGCATTCTTTCCTGATCTAAAAATAATACTAGACCTTTGATCAACAGATTTTTCACACGATGCCAAACATTTGGGGTGAAAGGAAACATTCTTACATTCACTTAACAAAACTGCTCTTTTAGTTGGTTTGCATAGATTTATTTTTGAAGCCTGAATTGCTTACTAATTTCCCAATTAGAAGCTCACAGAATTGCCACATTAGGATCCCCTTCTATTCTTTCCCTGCATGCTCTCCTGTAAGCTGGCTTCTGTGGCAACCTTCTTGGGAACCCTGCCCCACAGCTCCCCAGGTGTGACTCAGGCCAACCCTCATCAGGTATCTGCAGTCTTGCTAGGTCAGTGGTCGGTTGTTGGTTTGTCAGAAAGTGCAAGCACCAGCAACATGAGCCTCTACTATCCCCTCTGCACACTCTTCCTCCTTAGTCTCCTTTACTCAACTGAATACATACCAAGCAGCATGGGGTGAAGAAAAGCAGAGCTCTTTCTCAACAGCAAAGTATGAAGAAGACTTTATTTCAGCAAGGCTCAGTGTCTTTTTGATTTCAGGGAAGATGTAAAGACTGAGATCGTTTTAATATAAAATACCATAATCTCTTTAAAGTATACTTTAGTGCTTTTACATTTCAGCTTTACTGCCATAAATATTTCCTCTTGATTTATTTTTGTAAAGCCGATTACTTGAAGAAAATAACTAAGAAAGGGGAGATATATGTGGCTACATTATAGAGAAACTTTTTAAAAATCGACTTATTGGTCTATGATTTGGTAAGTAGACCTGTGTATGGAGTGTAATTTGTAATTTATATCATTAAAAGAATTTTTCTATAGCTGGTGAATCTACTGAATGTGTTGATTGGTAGTTTTTAATTTAAGTAAATCCTTCGGCTTTAGTAGTTTTTTCTTGAAGCTGCAATACTAAATAAATGTAAAGACCTTTGGGTCAGAAGGCTGCTCTCGGTTCAGGTAACAATTTAAGCTAGACAATGAAATAGATTTTGTTGACACAAGAAGAGTTGTAACTGTGATTTTGATTTTGCAAATAAAAAGGACCAACTTCTCCAAAAATTCTTGTCACAATATTAGTTCCATGAGGCTATTTTCTTATAATATATCTGAGAAATAATTTTAATAGTTTCCTTAATAAAGGATGAAAGAAAGACTCAGGTGCAAGTAGGAATTATTTTCTAAAGTGCTATAGTAATGATAAAAGTCTAGAGTATTTAGAAATATTTCAAACTATGAATGGATGCCTTGGAAAAATAGCCTTCATTGACAACTGAGTTAATTATAGTAGTTCTGTTATTCAAAGCCCTATTATTTGGCTGTAAAAATCATTGTAGGTTAAAAATGGACTTACATGAGCTTCTCTACGGGTATACTATTTTACATACTTTTTAAAAAAGGCCTTGATTCTTTTCAAAATCCACAGAATACAAATACTCTAACAAATATGTATTTTCAAAATGGCACTCTGTGACAGAAAATCTACATTGTTTATAATTATTCTAGACCCCATAATATATTTATTTCAGATTTTAAAGCCACTTTGTAAGAATTAGCATGGCCCTAGTAGAAACGCCTCAGGTCCACACATCTGAATGTGCATTTCATAAGTTATATTGATGAGAGAGTGCTAGCTAATCCATGTCTTTGGTCGCTCCTGCAGCTCTCTGGGAGACCAGAATGTGGCTATCATGGAGTCATTCCATTTTAACAGAGATCCTTTCTCTATAACTAATTCAACGCATGGCTATATGGGTAATTTTGAACAAGTGGATCTTTCTCCAACCTGAAAGCCTGCCAGGAGGGAGAGTGAGTGAGAAAAAGAGGGTTTCAAAGGAGTCACAGAGAGCCACAAAGTAATCACGAAGCACTACTGTATTGGCACAATCCCCTTACAGAAGTGCATTGAGAGGTGGTGATATAGAACAGAAGAGGACACATCATTATAATGAAATACTCTATAATACTTGGGACAACAGTTGGAAATGATTTTTGTCATCAAACAGAGCACCCGGAATTGTAGAAAGTTTGACTCTGTCTGCGGAGAGAAATCTTTAAAGAGCCGTGATAGCTCCCCCCATTACTATAACAGAATTTCACATAGCAGCAAAGTCTGAAATACAGAAGGGTAGAAATGTAAAATAGAAACTGCCATTGTAACCTTTATGTTTCACATTTAATGAAAAAAATCTTTTAGCCAAAGACGACATTATACATGTATATAAATTATGATTACTCTAAATTTATATGTAACCATTTTATGGAATCCAAAGTGTTGGAATACATTATTAAAAAGGGTTCGGTCTTCCAACCCTGTGAAATCCTAACAAATGAAATACATTTTGGGTCCTATCAGGACACCAGTCTTATAGCAAATGGAGGAACAATCCCAGTGAATTAAAACAATATCATTGAATACTTAATGCTGCCACTGTTGCTGAATTTCAGTAGGAAGAAAGCCAAACCAATAATGAATGACTGGGAATATGATAAGGACTGATTCTTGACAATAAAGCAGAAACCCTATTGTAACAGAGCCTAATGGACCATCAGAGTGACTTGTTTCTGAGTCTGGAGTTTTGGTCTGATGTTGCTTATTTATTCCTTGCTGAGGGTAAGAACTGATGCTAGATCCTGGAGTCGGGCTGAGCCCACAAATGGGGGTTATGTTTTTAATATGAATCTCTTTATGATGTAAATTAGGCTGAGTATAATAGGAATTAGTGATATGTTAGAAATAATGTCTAATGCAAGAGTCAAGACCAGGTCAGGCATGGTTCAAGAATTCATTCATTTTTGAGCACTGTATATGTCTATGGAAATATGAATTTTAGAATAAAGGCTTATTTATAAATTCTGCTAAAAGGGACCTATTGAAAGAACCCAAGGAGGAAGGTGATATGTTAAAAGGAGTTTAACTTTTATGAGAATTATGAGGATTAGTTTAATAGAAGGATTTTTGTGGGAGGTGATTAGAATCAGGTAGTACACTTAGAAAATTATCAGTGTTTTTAATTCAGGGGTGGTGTGATAATATCTTAAAATTTTAATTAATGTATTTGCTCTTCTACACATCCTTATACATCATCTCCCTCTAGTTAGTCAGAGGTATCATTAATTGTCTAAAAGAATTAGGGTTATTTAGACAAAGATGCAAAGGACCAGTTAATGCTAAGGTTTTGAAATTTTTTATGGGCCAGTAGAATTGCAAGTTAAGGTTTTCAATGACTAGAGTGGACATTATTAGAGGATAAAAAAATAAGGTTTGCGTACCAGGCACCTGGGTAGCTCAGTCGGTTAAGCATCTGCCTTGGGCTCAGGTCATGATCCCGGGGTCCTAGGATTGTGCCCTGTGTTGGGCTCCCTGGTCAATGGGGAGCCTGTTTCTCCTCTCCCTTTATAGCAACCCCTACTTGTGTGCTCTATCTCTTTCTTAAATAAAAAAAATATTTTAAAAAGTAAGGTTTGTGTAAACAGCAGGGGTCTTATAAAAAAAATGGTAGGTTTAGAAGTCGATGAGTCTGACCAGGATTTATTTTTCCTTTCCACAGGAAGCAGACCAAAAACAGACAACAAAACAAAACAAAAAACAAAACAAGACAACTCCCTGACTGTGGTGGAGAGGGAGAGGAGAAGTAAAGAAGAGAACAGCAGAATAAATTAAAGCTCGGGAGCCCAAGAACCTAGGCTTCCATCCTGCTGTCTCCTAAAATCAATCTCTGATGGGTAAAGATGATCGAAATTCCACTACTTATTGGAGGATTCCAGGAAAGAGATGCATCTTCCAGAGTCCAGACATATTCCCCTTCCAGACCTTGTCTCTTCAGAGAAACTCCATCGTGAGCATGGAACACAAGCTGTAAAGTAGAAATGGCTAGAGAACAGCATGCAAGAGGGCTGCGAGCTCTGATGGGTGTAAACATGGCACTCTGGTCAGGCTAAGGAGAGAACAGAATGAGCACAGAGCTGGTCATGAACAGAGGAGGGCATTTCAGTCACCCATGCAACGGGCCAGGTGCCACAAAACCAAAGACTGGCAAAGACTGCACCTCTCATCAGAAATCAAGGTGGGTGGGTGCTGATAACTTTGGACTGATGCTTCTCAAAGGTGAGTGTACATCAGAATCACCTGGAGCTCTTATTAGAACACAGATTCCTGGGCTCCTCGTACAGAGTTTCTGATTTAGTAAATCTGTGTGGGAAGGGGCCCAAATACTGATATTTCTAACAAGTTCCCGGGGGGCACTGATGTTGGTGGTGGAGGGCCTCACTTTGAAAAGCGTTATTCTACATCAGTGTCTTTCCTCCAAACTGAGGATGCTATATCATCCTTCCCCAACACGTACCTTCAGAATATAGATGACTCCTGGAGAGATGTGAAAGAGAAGGAGAAGGGGACACATTCTGATACTCTGAGAAATTACCAAAAAGAATTTATAACGGAAAGTACCAAGTAATCACTGATTTGAGGGAGTGAGCCTCAATTTCCACATAAAATTCACCACCATCAACAGAAATTGGGACTTGGGAGCTAAATTCCGTTCAGTTGTGGAGAAATAAAGAAATTTACTATCTGTACACCTAGGTTTTGTTCCTATGAAAAGTCGAGCCCAGCCTGCTGGCACTTAGTACAAACTTTGTACAGAGATATAAATACAAATTTAGGACTCTTGGAAAGGAAACATTCAGAAAGGATGTTCTGGTCTTTTGTTACAGTGAAGCTTTGTCATATGCCATTTCGCTTTTTCACTTACATAGAAGTAAGATGTTTCCATAGCCCTGGTCCCACCATTCTGCTACTCATCCCCTGGGCCTCCTCAGAGAACAGAGAAAATAGGGGCTATGTCTGAGTGGACAGCCCTTCTGAGAGCTCCGAGAAGGCAGAACATCTGTGTGCCTGGGAACACTGCTCCCACAGACATAGTTCTCCATCTGGGCCCCCACACAAACAGACTTAGTGCCCCATTCATGACTTGCTCCGGGTCCTCGTGCACCCATGGCAAATAACAACGTTCAGTCTCCTGTGGAGTGGGATCCTCTCCTCTCAAGGGTCCAGCCTAAAATGTAAGAGCCTGTCAGATGGCATTTATACATAGGCAGCTGGTAGGGCTTCTCTGTTCGATTGCACACTGGTCTGACCTAAAATTGGACTGTGCACCTTTGGTTTTGCATTTTCATTTGCAGACAAGAGCTAGGTCAGTAATTTATAACTCTCACCAAGCTGAATGCACGTTGATGAGATTTAGCTGAAATGAACGTATTACATGCTGCCTGATATCCCCGTGTCCTTCAGCCTCTGGAAGTCAACCTTTCCTTCTATACTCTGATATGCAATGATGTGAGCCTCCATCCCAAGTAATTGATGGAAAATCAATGCAACTCTTCCCCAGTATTTCTAAGGATTCTTCAAAGCGTGCAGGGTACATATGCTTAAATGCATGATGCTGTCTATACCACCTACTCTGAACTCCAAATCTTTGTTGTTTTTTTTCTTTTTAATCTATAGTTGCTTTATCTGTATACCTAGCAATCTTCACTCCTCGTACTTTATCCCAGGCATAGGTGAAACATCATGTAGACATTTCTAAAAGCTCCATTAATCCATTTATGTATCCTTTTTTTTTTTTAACTGAGTAGCTACTATGTGCCAGGTGATGTTGTAGTCCTTGGATACAGTACCAAATAACCCCAGCTGGGTGTAGTGTTGTACATTGCTATGAAATATGGAGATTTTCCCCAAATGTGGGAAGCTAATGGATGACGATGGAAGCAAGGAGCAGTAACAGCTATCTCCCACTCACCAGTATCAGAGATCCTGATTTCTGAGGCACAGGGACTCCCTTCATGGCATCCAGCTTTCCTTTGGGGACAGCTTTGTGCCCTGTGTTGGACTAATGCTCTCATTCTCTACAGAGGTCTCTCTCTGCCATCTCTTTTCCCCAAGTCCAAGGGCTTCTCTAAAACTCTTCTGTCATGAGCTACCAAAAGAAAAAGTAAATATTGATTTTTAAAAGTTAGAACAAATCATTTAGCTTACGTTGTCTCATTTTGGTATCCTTTCATAACCAAAAATCCCATGTCAGTGTTTGCTCAAACAAAAGAGCCAAGTCTTTTGGAAAGGATTGATCAGAGGTTAAGTGAAGTTTATATAGACCATTTGTCCATCTTGGAAAATGCAATCCACCACTATCAAGACAAAATGTCTAAATGATCAAGTCCTGGGGATTCGATAATGACAGAAGGGCAGATGGGTGGCCTAATCCTGAGGTGAAGTGAAGATAAACAGCTGCCCTACTAAGAGAAACCAAATCTCTTTGCTCTATTTTTTTTTCCTTAATAACAACGGAAAAAGCATTTGCCTGATCAAAAGCTAGATGGCAGATCTCAGTGATGCGTTCATTTATTCCAAAAAAGAGATCACATTTGGAAAAACAGCTGCAATTGATGTTACTCCCTGAATATGTTTATAATAATCCACTGTCTTTCTCTATGGCCATCTATTCAAGCCCTGGTCAAAAAGACCAGTTACATGCAGATGTGACAGGAATCCTACACCTGCCTACTTCTAGTTTTTGTTGGGTGGCATGGATCTGTGCCATCCTTCAATTTACTTTACAGTTTGGAAGAGAGGAGATAGTTCCAGGGACTGATAATCATCCCATAAGTCAAAGAACTAATGTGGGTCTTCTGGAGTTGGCAAAGTGTATCTTTGCCTACTATGCTTTCAAAAAATGAGGAAATTACCTCATTTTATATAACTTACAGTTACTCTGCTTGGTAACTATGGACACCTTCGAGGAATCTCTAGAAGGTTCAGGGTTTATGATTTTGATACTGACACAGGGTACTTCAAAAGAACCTGGTATATTCTTCATCTTCAAAGGTCTGCGTATGGAAATTGGGTGAGAGTCCATAACACTCCAAATCTGAAAAAGATCCCTAAAATATTTTAAATTATAAAAATCAGGTAGGTAGCTGGGAGTAGTTCTGTTTCAGTCCAGCAGACACTATGATCTATTCACCTCCACCAATGATTTCTGGGACTTAAGTCATTCTGATCACTGTTTTAACCTGTTGCCTACTTGGGGAATTATGCACACTTGTCTCTGGTCTTCAAGCTAAGAACAACCACTCATCCGCTGTCATTTTCCAGGATCCCATTATCTCCCACTGAATTTAGGAAGACCATTTCATTTAAATTACTTCTTACAACAATGCTTGGCCTTACGGGGTGTTTCTTTGTACTTTGGCAAATGAATGTCTTTGGAGCCCATCCAGGTAACACAATGAGGAGATGAGTGGCAGGTCATACTAGATAAATCAGCACCAGGATTTCTATCTTCTTTGTATACCTTCATCTACATTATACTGTGGAAACTCTTGCACTTCAATTTCATTTAGCCTGAGCCACCATGGAGCCCAAACTTTAGTCTACTGACCAAGTAATCTGGTGAACCACAATTGTACACTCAAACATCAAACATCTTTAATCCACTATATCTAGGAAAGTGCAATCATGTGGATAAATGTGGCTTATTCTAAAAACTTGTCCCTGTCTCCCTGTATTAGGACCCTCAGAATCCATTCATAGTATTCCCTCCCAGATTTCCATCCATATAAATTCAAAAATCTTCCAGTTCTTTTGATGGATACACTTTGTACCCATTCTTCTGGTATTTGAGTGTAGTTAGGGATCTGGAAGCTGTGCAAGCTAATGAGGCATATCTCATGGAGGATCAGCATCCCCAAGCAAGGTAATTGCATCAAGTATAGCCCTTATGGTTTCTTCAGACAGGAGAGGGAGGACTCCTTCTACCTTCAAGAAGGTTCAGTAGAGGGTGCCTGGGTGGCTCAGTGGGTTAAAGCCTCTGCCTTCGGCTCAGGTCATGATCTCAGGGTCCTGAGATCAAGGCCTGCATCGGGCTCCCTGCTCAGCAGGGAGTCTGCTTCCTCCTCTCTCTCTGCCTGCCTCTCTGCCTACTTGTGATCTGATCTCTCTCTCTCTCTCTCTGTGTCAAATAAATAAATAAAATCTTTAAAAAAAAAAACAACAAGGTTCAGTAGAATTTGAACATTTAAACCTGTCAGAATCCATCTCAAATTCCCTCTTTCCCAATAAGTGTCCTAACTCTTATATATGATACCAAGCAAAGCTGTAAATTCAATGTGCTTTGCAATTCTGAAATATGCATCTGAAGACTTCAAGTTCAGTTTTCAAATACATCTGCCATATATTTGGCCTCAAGAATAGGATACATTTTTGGAAGCTCTTTTGTTTTCTGATTATGCCATGAGCTGAGAATTTAAAATCCTGAGCTTTTCAATTTCTCTTTGTAGAAAGGAGTAGTCCATCAGAAGTAGTTAGGCTACCCCATAGTCCCTGTGGTCATCATTTATAACCCATTGTTTTATTATAGCAGCCTCTTTGTATCCCAAATCCTTGTCTTTAAGAGCCACTTCATTTTAGACAACTACAGTGGTAAGTTAATGATTATTTTACAATCTTTGGATGTCACGGACCATGACATTGAGGTTATTTTATCTTCAAACTCAACTAGGCACAAGCTTTATCCTAGATCCTCTTCATCTTCAGGGTCTATTTTTTTAAGACCACTTTCAGTATCAAATATTTTCTCAGAAGTTTCTACCTGGACAAGAGCAACTACTCGAACTATTTTAGACAGGGGAGGATTTAGAAGAGGCCATTAGAAGCTTTCCTAATTGCTAGAATGCCTGGAGAAGTAAAGGTCATGGAAGATCTCTGTTAACTCTCAGCTTCACCCCTACTTTACAGAGAGGCAGGGAATTCGAAAAGGCATGAACGAGTACTAGAAATTACACAAGTTTCTATAATGTCAAAGGAGGTGCTTCTCTAGGAAAAACCTCAAATCCACTAAAGACCATGTTTCTGCCCATTGTGACGTAGGAGCAATTATATGAATTCTGCTTTCTCTCCTGCACCTTTCAAATCTTGCATGAATTCCTCTCATTGGTAAAATATAATCTGGAATCCAAATGGCAAGGGACTCTGAGAAATGTCATGGTCAGGCTTTCAGCCACTGAGAATGGGGGAAGTCAGGCTAGGGAAACCATGCTGGGTTGCACAAAGAACAGAGACAGCATAATCAGCCTTTCTGACATAGTCTATGAATCTGATTTTTAGATGACTTTGTATAAAAAGGAACAATGGAAGGTATTTATGTATTTACATCTTTACCTATATGCCACATAGTGGATGTTGTTTTAAACGTTCACGGTTCAACTAACACAGAACAAGAGGCATCAGTGACTACATGTATCTATTCTAGGCTGAATTTTGCTATCATTATTTTGTGATTAGAAAGAAAAACAGAAAGAATCACATCTTCGTCGATTACAGTGAAATAAAAAAATTAATGTATAGCAGACAATAACAAAAAAGCAAAAGCAATGCAACTAAAATCTTTGAAAAGTTTAGTTATAGCCTTTAAAAATGAAAACCATGTGATAGAATAAGGAATTAAATATTTGAATGAAAACAGAATAAGCCTTTAACATCCAAATTAAAATATTTCTGTTGTTTATAATTAGTGAGATAGAGTATATGTTGGCTGAATATAACCTGAAAGCGATCAGTCTTCAATGGCTCCATGTTCCCTTCACCCATCCTTAGGAAACATAAAAGTGAAATATTGTATTAGTAACAAAATTAAATCACTTAATGAGATTTCTCACAATTACCACCATTCTTAATATGGATGGTTGTTTTGATAGTTTATAACCTTTTAGTCTTTATGACATCATCTAACATAGTGCCTGGAACAAGCAAACACCAGATAAATATTTGCTGAATTAGTGAAAAAGAATGTAGATGGCACATTTTAAAGATTATACCAAAAAATGGTAAATAGACATACTAATGTTCTTTTTTTTTTTTAAGACTTTATTTGACAGAGAGAGAACACAAGTAGGGGGAGCAGCAGGCAGAGGGAGAGGGGAGAAATAGGTTCCCCACTGAGCAGGGAACCTGAAGTGGGGCTCAATCGCAGGACTCCTAGGATCATGACCTGAGCTGAAGGCAGACACTTAACGGACTGAGCCACCCAGGCGCTCCTAGGCGTACTAATGTTCTTAAGCACTAAGCTAGAAATCAAGAAAGAGGCAGTTAATTTTAGCTGCCAGAAGTCAATTCATTGTGTGAACTTGGGAAAATCATTTCAAATCTGTAGAAATCCTTATTTATTTTCATAATAATGAGCTCGCCTCCCTACTTCACAGAAACACTTTGAAATAATTACTTTGCTTTGAGCTCTCTGGAGGAACCATGAACTATAGTGTTACAATGTATACTGATAACAATACTATACTTTTGTAAACAAGCATGTGTAACTTTATATATCAGTGTGAACTAAATCCAATTATAGGAATATAAGGAAACACTTAGATTACAACAGATTTAAAAAACTTAGGCATTAAATATAGAACATTGTTCATGTATTCAATAAACTTTCTCTCTACAAAGTCTGTTTAAAGCCTCGTTTTGTCTTTCATTTCCCTTGCTCTTCTATCTTGCCCAGATCTGAATTCTACCATCAGCTATTAGGATATTGTTGCTGCTCCAAAGTGGGCCGCTGTTTACCCATCAGCTAAAGGACATTTTGCTCCCAATGGTCTTTCCTTCTATTATTTCTCCACCTCTTGGTAGTGCTAAGGTGTTCTTAACAGAGAGATTTTCCTCCTCCCCAAGGATTTTATCATATGAATGTATTTTAAAATCCTCAATAATGTTTAAAAATTATTAAATGTTTAAAAATTCTTTATATCGACTTCAGTCATTCCTTTAAACTGCGTTCAAAAAGAAGTTTTAACCTCCCCAGTCTTCTGATTGAAAATTTGGTTATTTTCATGACTTTTATAATCATAAAATCTTTTTAGGAAAAAGAAAAAATATCCAAAGTTCTCTTAATTACCAAAGTCTGAAATTAGAATGTCATATTTCACATAAAATTCAAAACTCCCAAACTGAAAATTTATCCATGTTCCCAGCTAGGACCTATTACAAAAGGAAAGTTGTTGGCAGAGGAGGACACGGCCAGTAGTTTCTTCCTTTCCAAGATCCTCCCCCTCTAGCTTGCTAACTTGGATTTCTGATCCATCTGGGGTTTAATCAAGGGGTTGCTGGAAATTCACACTTAATTGTCTCTCTTCTGGCTCATCACTGCTCTTTCTGCAGTTGGTAGGGACCTGGTTCAGCTTCTGTCAAGTATTGTTCATCGTTTAGGTGGCCCTTCTTTGCTAAGACTGAGTATGACCTACTTCCAGCTCTTGTCTGTGTGTGTGTGGATTACTTTTTACCTAAGGGAAATACATATCCTTTGCTCACTGTAGCAGCAAACTGTCCTCTCCCACTGAGGAAGAAGTTTTGGGTATAGGCAATAGTGAGCAATTGTATTTCTCAATTAAAGTGAACATACACCAAGATTTCCTAGTGTTTGTTTGTTTGTTTTACAGTTTGTATTTTGGTTTATTTCCTTGCCAGCAAACTTTCTGAAGTCCTCTTACTAAGATCGTGATGAACAGCTGATACCCCCCCCCCACTGCGTTCTGGGGAGAAAGAGGGCTCACAGCACTTGGACAACTCTCTACTTTCATACCCTCTCTGTGATTGAGTTTGAGTTATATTAAAAGTTTTAGATATTTACTTAAATGTTTACTGGAAATGTGTATCTTCATCTGGCAACTGTTTAGATTTTTCTATTTGCTAATTTTGGCACCACAGTCAGATTTCAATTTAGCATTCTGTTGTAGTTCTGTGCCATAGCAAGAAGGGATACTTTCCTCTCTATTGCCTTGAGGACTAAGAGAAGTTTTGGATGCTTGAAGGAGAAGCTGTTTATGTATCCATGTATGCTTTTGTTCAAGAAAAATAAAGGCACGCAATTCTCCTCGTTGGTCTTTGGGGATCAGTGGCTCTATCTGGGACTGTCAGAAGATTCTTACAGCTTCCCAGTCTACCCTGGTGACTGAGGTTGCAGGGACAGTAGGAAGCCCATGTTCGCTGATTTGGAATTCCAGTGTTGGCGACCATATCAGCCATCTCAGTGATCCCAAAGGAAGGGAGAAGTCTACATGTTTCTCTTTTCTCTTCCTGGTTACATTCTTTCTTATTTAGAAAGCTGATTAAGCTTAGATCTCCTTGAAACACAGAGAGGAACTAAAAGCACAAAGTCCAAGGTGTTCTATTTATTTATCCGCAGTAGGCTGAAAAAGAATTAAGCTAACCATTCTGAGTTATTTTCTGGAGTGTTCATATTTTGGCACAAAGTTTTTTTGTGATAGGGGAGAATAGTGTAAGAAGGAGGTGGGGAGCCTGACTTCCAAATTGACCTTCTTGTTGTTTTAAGAGAATATTATCTAGATCTGCTTGGATACGAAGGGACTTTCCTTCATTGTCATAACTTTATGTGATAGCTTAAAGTAGACTGTCTGCTTAGGTGGCAGAAGTTAGAAGGACACAAATATGTAGTTCAGTGTGTTCAAATTTTTAGTGGGATGATAAAGTAGAGACTATACTGCTCTCAGGGCAGAACATGTGCTGGGCCAGTAATTCTTACTTCTTGTCGTAGAAAATAGAAAACATGTCTACTGACTTTATCCAGGTTCTGGATGAACAGATAAATCTATCCCTCTGCCTCAGTTAGGATCCTTAAGTTGTAATTAATTGGCTTACATACTAAAAGGGATTTGTTGTGTCATGCATGCAACTAAAATGTTCAGGGCACCTGGGTGGCTCAGTAGGTTGAGCACCTGCTTTCAGCTCAGGTCAAGATTCTGGGCTCCAGAGATTGAGTCCCACCTCAGGCTCCCTGCTCAACAGGGAGTTTGCTTTTACCTCTCCCTCTGCTCTTCCTTCCACCTTGTGTTCTCTCTCGTTCACTCGCTCTCTTGCAAATAAATAAATAATCTTCAAAAAAATTAAAGAAATAAAATGTTCAGAGATAGAGGAGAATTTAGGTGAGGTCTTGCATCTCTCTGACACATTTGGATCTGTCCTCTGCAATGAATTGGCATAAATGAAAGGCCTACTTAGGATCACCATAGGGCTTCATGTTTCCTCATTCATGTCCACAGAAGAAAATACCCAGTCGGATAATCTTAAACCACATGCCCACCATCCTTTAAGCCATCCTACGTTGGCTACAGAAGACAAGCATTATCCTATTGGTGAAGACTAGTTTAAGGTCCATTCCAAGTAATACTCCCAGTCATAGCTACTAACCAGGGGAGGAGAGGCAAATTGTCTTGTCTGGTAATTCTCAATCATGGGGACATTTTTTTTTTTAAATAAATAAAGGAACCATATCCTGGATTTCCTCAAAGTCCTTGAGAATCCTTCAGAAACTCAGGTTACCTCCTATTTAAAAGGTCCTGAGAGCTGATCTTCATTTCTTTATGCACCTGGGGGGCACGGGGCTCATAAACACTCTAGTTTGACCCAGCAAGGTTTGAACTGGAATCATTTTATATCATTTCTTTGATCCTTTCAAAAGCACTTATTTCATCAACATGTCATATTGGATCCAAGAATTAGAGTTTAATCTATTTTTATGCCAGTTTTATTTATATATGTCAAATGCTTAATGATTATGACAAAAGTTCTAAGCAATAGAGCTTTAGGTGATTTTTGTCTGATGGTAGTTACTTTAATTTTAATTCACCGCACTTCCTACAAAGGCTGTGGATGTGATTACATGTAATAATTACTTAGACTATACTCCCTATCGATGCACATAATCTACTTCATTTTGGATTAATTCAGTTTTAATTAATTATCTGTTTTAAACAGCCACCAGAAATAGCCATTAGGCCTAATATTGAAGTGGCTTTATATAAATAAAATTATTATTAGGATTTTTAACCATGTCAATGTGAGATTTATCCTGAGTACTAAAAACTTAAAAGTATATTAAAGTTTTCAGCTAACTCTTCATTCTAATGATATAAAAATATAGTAAGTGAACTTTGTTTCAATGATATAATTGAAAATAAGGCATTTCTTCAAAATTTTCAGGGCTCTTATTTTTTGTTTTTAAAGATTTTATTTATTTATTTGACAGAGAGAGACACAGTGAGAAAGGGAACATGAGCACAGGAAGTGGGAGACAGGAGTGGGAGAGGGAGAAGTAGGCTTTCCACTGAGTAGAGAGCCTGAGGTATGGCTCGATCCCAGGATCATGACCTGAGCCAAAGGCAGATGCTTAAGGAACTGAGCCACCCAGGCATCCCAGGGTTCTTGTTTTTTAAAGCTGGGTTCTCCAAGAAATGACCCTCCTTATTTTTATAAAACATTTTCTTTGAGAGGGAAATTTGCTTGTTTAATGTTTTTTCAACATTCCAGAATTTTGTTGTCTGATTTTTTTAAAGTTTACTTGTTCATATTAGCTACAAGTCAATATGACAGCACCTATTACTGATGAAAGAAAGAAAAAAAATATTAGGTCTACTAGAGCATTTCTAAGTTACAGTCCAGTATAACAGAGATCAGAATGAATTTAATGTAGGCAAATGTAATCAGCCACAGTATAAGAAAGTTTAATCTATTATACCCTTAGGGAGAAACAAAATCTAAGTCTAAAGATCACTATAAGAGACATGAACAAATTAAAACAAGTGAACAAACAAAACCCATTTTATAATAGCTTATTCCTCAGAAAAGCTGATATACTAAAATTTGTGGTCTCCAATAGTTCTTTTCCCCTTGAATGTAGTACCAAATATTATCCATAAATCTTGAACTCATTAAATCAATTGTCATATTTTATACTTCACTTTTGCTTTCATTTGTTATATAATCAATACTTTTTTTCTTCTTAAGTTTATCTAGAAATTAGTTAGCTTCAAAGTTACTCATTATCTTGTTCAATGTTTATTTCCATTGGTGCCAAAGCTTGGCACGCAATCACTAGAGAAATATACAGTGATATCAGTGAGGAAAGAAGAGACAATTAATTTACTCATAGGATTGGAAAGAACCTTGTGCCTTTAATATTAATATTGACAACTCAACCAATAGCATGATTTAATAGCCTATAAATCCTCATTTATTTTACTGGGAGTCTGTTGAGTGAATGGTTCTCTGTGCTAGAAACTGTGGTAGGTGCTATACCTAAGTGAATTTATTCAATCCTCACAAGAACCTTGATGACCCACCAAGTATTACTCTCATTTTATAGATTAGACAATTGAGGATTAGAAGATTAAATATATTTTCATCTTATATATACAGCATGGGGCCAGAGTTAAAAGCCAAGTATGTTTAATTACAAAATCCATGCTCTTTACAACAGTTTGCTATTTCTTTCTAGTTCTACTATTCTTTCAAAGTAGATTATCGATTCAACTTTCCCAGCCTTAATTTATGCCTGGTCATATAGTCAAGTTTTCATTAATCCAGAATAGATTTGCAGACTAACTAAGGTTAAGACCTAGTTGAGAATTGGCTACTATAATATTTCATTGATTAGAATGCCCATTTGTTCATATTTTAACATTTTTGAAATAAGGATGGCTTTATAATTGATGATAAGGAAGTTTTTGGCATAGTTTGATAATGATAGTTTAATTTTCCTTAGTGGCATTTAAGCTAACGGTGTGTTTTCAATGGACAGTTTTTTGTATTAAATGAAACATGCTACTTAGCTCTTCAATGAAACTCAGTAAAATTAGGCAAAGCAGAGTAATCCTGATCCATGCTCAGCTCAAACCCATGTCATCCCCTAAACAGGGCTGGGAAAAAAAGATACTCTGCTTAGGCCCAGGGTGGATTTGGGAGTTTTAACTACCATTGTCTTTTTTATCCATTTCTCTCTCCATGGCCAGTTTCTAACAACGGAACTTCTGTTGCTTCTTTAATTTTTCCTCTGGATATTTTATTATGATTTCAAGTTATTTATATTCTTTACCTCTGATCTCTTTTTTTCTCTAATTAACCAAGAGTTCAGTCTTTTTATTAAAGGTTCTTTCCAAAATTCCTCTAAAATTTAAATAAAAACAGACTTTGGGAGAATATGCTCTTTACATATGTATACATAGGATTTTAAGTAGTTATTACATAAACTGCCTTTTCTTGTTGTTTCCTTGTAACTGTCCACTTGATCATAAGGTTATCAGAATTTTTCCATCATGGAAATTCCCACTCTTACTGAAGGGCTTAACAAGCTATTGAAGGTGATACAATCTTTATTGTGTGAAGCACTATCCATTTTGAAGTCTCTGCAAATCTCTGCCTACATATATACAGCATGGGGCCAGAGTTAAAAGCCAAGTATGTTTAATTACAAAATCCATGCTCCCACTTCCAAAAGTCTTTCACTAATGTCCCTAAGGGAAATTGACTGTTTGAACCTCAGAATATCTTTGCAGCTTATGTCGTAGAGAAATTTCTTAGTTTTCTCTTATGTAAAATGGGGAGCAGGGAGGTGGGGGTAATGATATTATTTACCTATCTTGCTTATCAAATAAAGTAGCTAATATATGTAAAGCTTAGAACAAATGTCTGGGACCAAATAAGTGCTCAATAAATGTTTGCTTTATTAGAAGCTCTTTGGTATGTATCATAAACTGTCAGATTAGTCTTTTTTCTGGATATTTTACAGATCATAAATTTCTAGAAGGTAAAAACTATGTTGCACACATCTTGATATCCTCTTTAATGCCTAAGGTTGTGCGTTACATGTCCTGAAAATCCCATTTTTTTTATTGATGGGCAAAACTTCCCATTTAGCACCCACTCAAATTGGATCTGTAAGGCTCACTTAATACTAATAGGAATTAGGGTGTGTAGATCCCACCCATTTAAACTTGGTATAGTGGAAATGAAATAGACTTCAGACTCAGAAAAATCTGAATTTTAACTGCAGTTGCCTTTTACTTTGATATTGGCAGTCACTTAGAACTCTCTGAACCTCAGTCTGTTTCTGTAAAAAGTTAGGAATATCTATCTATCCCATCTGGTTGTGGTCGAAATGAAATTATATAGTGTATGTAAAGGACCCAGCACAATTTTTGACATATAGTAGGCTTTCCATAAATAGTAACTATTAATAATTATTATTTTTACTATTTTAAAGAAATTATTACCTTGAGCAGATTACTTAATACCATTAAGTCTCAGTTTCTTTGTATATAAATTTCTTCATACATAAGGGCTAACACTGGATTATTCACATGATTAAAAAGAGCATTCGGTTATATACAGAACATTCTTATCAAAACGTCTTCACAAAGTAGGGGCTCCACACATGATTTTTATCCTTCATTCCCTCACTTCCTTTCCCACATCTTATTTCTTGATCTAACAAAGGAGGGATTTCTTTGTTCTTTCAAGAGATATTTCCAAAAGTTCCCCAACTCTTGAGTGTGTTGCACTGTTGTGGAAACTTTAACAAAAAGGAAAGCCTGAGGACTTTGGACCTTGAGGTTAGAAAAGTTATGGAAACATTTGGAATAACCTTCATGGATCTCCTGTCACCATTACCATGCAGCATTGTGTAATTTCCCATGGGCATTTCCAGTCTTCAATTTTCTTTTTCTTTTTCTTTTTTTAAAGATTTTATTTATTTATTTATTTGAGAGAGAGGGGAGAGAGAGAGAGAAATGTGTGCAAGAGCAGGGGAGGAGCAGAAGGGGAGGGAGAGAATCTCAAGCAGACTTCTGAGTACAGAGCATGGAGCACAGAGCCCAACTTGCAGCTGGATCTCTGGATCCTGAGATCATGACCTGAGCCAACACCAAGAGCTGGACGCTTGACCGACTGAGCCACCAAGGCGTCACTCCAGTCTTAGATTTTCAATGGTGCAAAGAGAATTGACCTTTCAGATCTTATAAATGGTATTCCTGATGAGTCCTATTCCATTATGTAGTTTCTACATTTGGTCCCTAAGAATTTTCTGAGAGTTTGTTTCCTTGGTAAGAACAAAGTGAATAGATCCTAAACCAAAACCAAAGAGTGATGGGACCCCTACCTAAACTACTGAAGAAGTTGTTCTAGGAAAAGTCCTACATGCTGTGTTTCTATAATCTTTCTCAAACAAGGTGAGGAAGCTTGTATAGACCTGTGTATTTGCATTGGGGCACCACTGCTACAGAGAATGGTATTTTATATTGATAGCATAATTTGACAGATCATTATTATCATCTCCTTATTAAAAGATCAGAATTCAGAGCACAATTGTCATGCTTGCCAATTTGACCATAGAGCCATTAGCAATACTGACAGTCCCATTATAGTTGTGCTTATTTCTTCACTGATTGAATCATGGCAATTTCGGAGGCTTTGAAAGCACTGAAGTACCTGTAAATTGCGTGGGGCTGGGAAGAGTGTCTGACGTTCAGGAACAGGATTGTGGGAGCATCTATTTAAGGCTGTATGGCTGGGACATTGGGAACTTTCAGTGGCTTACAGGTCACATCTGTCCAAAGAAACACGATGTGTGGAATGCTCTAACTAGAACTATAACACTGGTGAATTCCTTTTCTCTATTCTGATTTAGGAAGAAAGAAGCAAAACACAATGAAATAAACCAGTATCTGGTCAGTTCAGATTCAGAGTTCAATATACTACAGCTTATTACCTCAACAACAATTCATACTGACCCCATGGCACGGCAAAGTCATCAATCATAAAAGAAATATTAAATTATCTTTACTATACCTACTTAGCAAGGCTGTAAAGTGGACTAATATGTTTTGCAAAGATTTTTTTTTTAGCTACTTAGGTCGAAACAAAACAGGTTTTTCTATTTAACTCTTCAGTTATCTAGAAAAATTCTGTTCATAAGACGTTAACACAGTTTTCCTAATCATACAGATGACTGAAAATGGGTCCTGTTGGGATTTTAACTACCAGCTGGTATAATATACAGTAAGAAATGTAAAGAACATGTCCAAGATGGACTCACCTTGAAACATTCATTATGATGCCTCTAAGTCACATTTGGATACTGAAGAGAATGTCAAATATCCAACTCCTACATCAGTGCTGCTAATGTCAGGGGAAGAGACATCATTAGAAGAAGAGGTAACCCTAGTCCCCCATGAACCCTTGCAAAGAGAATATAATTAATCACTTCCGACCGTCCCAACTTTGCATTTGTAGTTTCCGACTTGAGTGGAATATGCCTACCATTTATCTTCATTACCGGCCAGCAACATTAATAAAAATCAGCTTAAGATCTGAGCATCCAATCACTTCCTATAGATTCCAATTTAATTTAGGAATGCCTAAATTGAGGGAAACATCCTTTCTCTGTCTTTGAAAAATGAGTTGGTTTTCCTGTGATACCCAGCTACAGCAATAAACAAAGATGATGCAGATGTGAAGACCCACAGCCAGTTCTTCCATTGATTACCTCCAGACATTAATTTTCAATCTAATTGCTTTGGTTGGCACTTTCACCTCAGTGGTACTTACATATGCCTACAGATCTGTTTGATCCCAACTCTTGGGTTTTGAATTATTTAATACTCAATCAGTTTTAGAAATGTTGTCCTTCATACTTTATCCAGAAGTTCTGCAAAGGAATAAATATGATGTGATATTTAATAAAATAGATTTTTTAACCACAGATTGCCTTAATAGTTTACCAGCTTTCTAATCCTGAATTATTTTCTTTGTTCATGAAACAATTGCTTTAGTAAAATCAGAATCACAAAACACTTCCACATTCCATCTGGGTTGAAAGAGCATTAGAACACATCATACATAAAAGATGATACAAATATATTTGTCTCATGAAAATTATGTCTTTGCAAAAATGTTCTATTTAGCTGCAATCTTATGATTTTTAAAATTCTTAACTGTTATGTCATATATTTTAAAAACAGTCCATACCAGTTTTGTTTTGCTTTGATTTGCTTTTTAATAAATGCTCTATATCCTCTTGTACTGAATATATAACACTGGTTAGCTCCTTCAGCATTGTGGAGGCATGGGCCTCAGGCTGCCTGATCTTTGCACTTTAGATATATTAAACAATATTACCATCTGAATTGTGCAGATGGGATCTCCTCAGGTTTTTTGTTCTTCCTCCACAACTACTTAATGTTGGTTTAGTGGCAACATTAAATGTTAGTTTCATGATTTTCTGTACTTAACTGTGATATGACATTGTATTCATTCATTGTTTTCCAAAAAAGGAAAGCTATGAGGAAAGCATATGATATTAATTGCCTTTCTTACGAATCCATTTAAAATAACCTTTTCCTTTCCTCTTTTCTAATAACTGCTTATTTTAATTGAGGTATCAATGTCTAACCACATATTAACTTTTCTAGCTAAAATTTTTCTGGCTTTCAAAAAATTTACAACCCTTATATGTATATATATCTGATACACATAAACATACATATATAACTCTGATATCTATACATATATGCACACAGGCACAGTAAGCCAAATCTAACAAAAATTAAGATATGCCGAGAAAAACTTAGAGATATTTTAGATCTCTAAGTGACCTTTTTTACAAAATATGACAAGTTCTCACATTAATCAAGGCCAATGCAATATTATTAAAGTGATTGCTTCACAGAGAAATTAAATGAAGGATTATCTAAAATACTTATTGAATATTCTCAGATAAACAATTGTCTATTTTTGCCTGTTGATACTACTACAGCCTGTGTTATCTAAATAGTTTTTAAACTCGTCATTCTACCATTCCTTGCAGACAGCCTCATATATTAATCAGTCTGCTTTGATAGTCCTTTGAGAATGGCATCTTAATGTGTATTTAAGTGCAGTAAATAAACTTGTCATTTATAGGAATAAAGGAAATGGATATAACTTAAGCTGGAGAATGCAGTCTGAAGTTGAGCAGCCATATGCCTAACTAAAACACAGGGAAGTTTCTTCAAACAGGAGAATAGTACTTAGAGACACCTGCTGTGTACCCAAATCCACTGCTATGGCCACCCAATCTGTATTGTGCACCTTTCTTCCCACAGTGACCACCTCATTCTCGCCCCAAGTAAGAAAGACCAATATCCCATCCAGTAAACTGCAGCCAACTAAATGTCCATGATCTCTCAGTGATATGTTGGGTATTCTGACAGGCTCAGAAGTGGCTCCTGGATGTTCAATGATGTATGAAAAGATCACTTTTCTACTTCTTGTGTCACACCCAATAAAGAATGGTAGAGTAGAATCAGAAGAGTCTAATACAATTTTTTTGCTGTTGTTCAGAAAATGGAAGATGGAGAAAGATACAGACACCACTGATTCATAGCATTAGTGAAATTCTGTAGGTCATTGTTTCTATGGTTCCCATATTTGCCTTTTTATTTCTGACTAAGATTTTGGGGGGATTGCTTTTATGATAAAGAAGGACACTACAAGCCTGAGTGGCAAAAGCTTTAAGGGGTTAAGTACTGACCCCTATAACAGTCCCTAGGTCTCCTAGCTAGATCCCTAACGGAGCAGGCTGTGAAAGCTCTGTGGCCCCAGGAAGACATGCTTTTAATGCCAACTTGTCTCTAAAAGTTAGACTTTTAGTTAAACACTTCCAGTCAGTTTCATTTGAGAATCACCATGGTCAAAGATCTCTTCCTGTCTTGCTGATGCACAGACACTCATTTGTTTATTGGTTGCTGCTCTTGACCACCTCTATTTCCCTCAATTTATTGTTGGCCGGCGTGAGGCCATTTGAAACAACAGACATTGGTGAGGAGGCGACCCTTGATCTGCTTTTGCCACTGACTGATCGACATTTGAGAACACCTAAGCCAAGCCTCTGGAGAAAGGCTCTGTAGAGCCATCTGATCTGTTGGGGAACAGAGCAGTGGCTTTTTTCCAATCCTGCCGGGCCTAGCAGCAAAGTCCTGGACTCTCAGCATATTAACAGAGAACTTCCCTTAGCAGAACTTTTTCTCCTCTGCTTGTGAAATGTGAAGTGGCTAATTTTTGCTTGACTCCTCTCCTTTTAGTACCTTGTCATAGGGTATAGGCAGTGAACTACATCAGCACGCTGACATTGCCTAACTAAGTCTCCTAGAGCCACAGTCTTCGCAAGTCAAGGGTCTGTATTTCAAGTATTGCTGGTAACATTCCGCCAAATTTTTGTTGCGGCACGACGGAAGTCACCATCTTTCTGATCTTACCAACGCAGCATTGCCACATAGTTTCAGTTTCCGTTAGGGCAGCACCAAATGTCCAGTGGTTGGAGGCGGTCATCCAGGGAATGTGACCTCTCGCTGACCTGCGAGCGGGACCAGGGCACGGAGAGGCTCCTCCCACCTTCCCCCGCCTTCGGAATGTTCCTTCAGGCCACCGTTTCCACAGCGCAATGCTTCAAGGGTGCCACCTGGAGAGAAGGACGTATTACTGGGATTGTCTGCACTGTGCACGCGACTGAGCCGCGTTAGGGACTCTCTAGAAACTCCAAACAATTCTGGCAGGAACAGGCGCAAATCCACCCCTCTTAGCAACCCAAGCCAAGCCCCGGTAAGTCCCCTTGGTTTTTTAAGCTTGCCACACCACCTTCTGGCGTGGCTGCCTGTTTCTTCCGTCTCTCCTTGCCCTGCGTGCAGGCGGTTTCGATTTTCTTGCGGGGAACTTGGAAGGTTGTGGGGAGTCAGCCAGGAGACAGAAGAAGTGGCCTTTGGGAGGGAGGCATCGGGGGAAAGCCCAAGCCGACCATCAGAGCTTGTGCGTGTGGCGGCGCCTGTAGGTCAGATGCCAGTCTGACCCCGCGAGAGTTGGCGCAGAGGTCGGATCCTGCGAGAGTTGGCCTGCCGCGAAAAGGCTTGCTGCTCCAGGGCGCTTGCTGGAGGAGATGGA
>LNAC01001028.1:0-284669 GCA_002007465.1 Ailurus styani | reverse complement strand
GGGGCGGGTGGGCTGGCCTCTCCTGCTCAGGCTGGCCACCGGGCGCAGCTGGAGACCAAGCCTGACTGAGAGAGTTGGCAGAAGAGGATATGCGGGTGTTCACTACTCTGCAAGCTTCTGGGCTGGCAGACAAGGTGGAAGAGCGGGGTGACAGTCTGCTGCCTTGAGCATGCCCTTTATGCCACCGATGAGGTCCAAGTGTTTAGGACAAGACCTGATTGTGACGAAACCTGATTGGGGTGCTAAGAGGTGGGATCCCCGGAAATGTGAGGAGAATGATGGAAAGGATACTGTGGTGATTGACGGTGAAGTAGACGAAGCACCCCGTGTTGTCTGATCCCTAATACAAAGGAAAGCCACCATAACCCCAGCCAGTGGGACAGCCCCCAAATCAGGAATCATTCCTGAGGAGGGAATATACTCCCACTGAGCTTATTGATAGAACTGCCACGTTCCAGCCAAAAATCCCAGGTTTGTGCACCAACACCAGTATTAGAGTATAGACTATGGTGCTCAGAGACCAAGCCTCTCAAATGAGATGGAATGTTATCTAAACAGTTCGGGGACAGGAGGGTGTAAAGGCAGGTAGGCAGCTCTACTCCTGAGCATCACCCCAGAATGCATCCCTGCATGTGGTCTCCATTTCTCCATCAGCCAGGAGAAGGGGGAAAGGAAAAGTAGCTTCGTGATAGAAGTGTGATCTGAGAGTTGCACATGTTGATCTGTACTCCTCCAAACCCTATCCCTGTTGCAAGGAAATTGTAGTCCTTAGTTGAATCTCTATGTCTGTGTGCTTCTGTGGGGGCAGGAGGTCCATTTCTGAAAGGAAGAGGGAGAGAATGAATGTGGGGGAAGAATTAACAGATGGAAAATAATTTTTAAAGACTATAAAAAATTGACTATTGATTCTTGATTTTTCTAATTTTTATGTTTTGACTTTATTTATTTTTTTTAAGATTTTATTTATTTATTTGACACGCAGAGAGAGAAATCACAAGTAGGCAGAGGCAGGCAGAGAGAGAGGAGAGAGGAGGAAGCAGGCTCCCTGCCCAGCGGAGAGCTGGATGCGGGCCTCAATCCCAGGACCCTGAGATCATGACCTGAGCTGAAAGCAGAGGCTTTAACCCACTGAACCACCCAGGCACCCCTTATGTTTTGACTTTAATACACCTCTGTTAATAATTAAAAATGGGCCCTAAGTTAGTGAGCTCTATAATTACTTGAGTGTTTTAAGATTTATTTACATAGGAAATATTAATTCACGTCATTACTATCTATTTTCAAGTCAGTTTCCAAGGAATGTTAGATAGAATGATAAGGAAAGAAATATAAGGTAAATTTTTTTCTCTAGCTTTATATATATAAAAACTTACTAAAAGTTTTCATTATTATATATAGTATATATGTAGGATATATACCATACCCCTCATAATGATTTAAAAGATTTTAAAAAATTAAGAATATCAGTAAATGATACTGGAACACATATATGTGCAAAGAACATGAACGTTTTTGAATTATGAACACAAATTAACTAAAAATGTATCATGAACCTAAATGTAAGGACTAAAACTATAAATCTTTAAAAGTAAATAGAGAAGAAAATCTTTGTGATCTTGAGTTTGGTATAGATTTCTTAGATACACTACCAAAAGTACAAATTATAAAAGACAGAAAATGATAAATTGGACTTCATTAAAACCAAAAGCATATGCTCATTGAAAGACACTGTTAGAATAAAAAGACAAGCCACAGACTGGGAGAAAATATTTGCAAAACATGAATTTCCATCCAGAATATAAAAATTACTCCCTAAACTCAGTAATAAGAAAACAATAACCCAATGAAAAGATAGGCGAAAGATTTTACAGACACTTGGTACCACCAAAGAAGAAACACAGATGGCAGATGAGCACACAAAGAGATGATCAACATCATTAGCCATTAGGGAATCACAAATAAAAACTACAATGAGATATCATTACATATCTGTTAGATAGAATTACTAAAGTTAAGAAGACTGACCATACCAAATGTTAGTGAGGTTGTTAGAGCTTGGAACTCTCATACACTGTTGTGGGAATATAAAATGTTACAGTCATTTTGGAAAGCAGTTTCTGCATTTTCTTATGAAGTTAATTCTATACCTATCATATGATTGAGTCATTCTACTATTAATTATTTGCCCGACATCAAAGAAAATATGTGTCCACACAAAGACTTGTACATGAATGGTCATAGCAGCTTTCTCTTTTAATAGCACCAAGTAAGAAGCAATGCAAATGTCTATCAATAGATGAACGGATAGACAAATTGTGGTATATCCATACAATGAAACACTATTCAGCAATTAAAAAAAATCAGCTAATAAGTCACAGAGATGAAAAGTACAACACAGCAAATATAGTCAATACATTTGTAATAATGTTATCTGGTAACAGATGGTGACTATACTTATTATAGTGAGCACCAACTAATGTAAAGAATTGTTGAATCATTATGTTGTACACCTTAAACTAATATAACACTGTATGTTAATTATACTTCAATAAAAAAATTAGTGAAGAAGAAAATGAACTATCAATATATGTGGGAAAATGTGGATAAATTTCAACCTGATTATAAGTGAAAGAAGCCATAATAAAAAGGTGACTATTGTATAACTTCATTAATATAAAGTTATAGAAGATGTAAACAAACCTATGATGATAGAAATGAAATCAATAAGGGAATGAGGAGGAGAAGTGGGATGGGGAGGAAAAAGGAATTCCAAGGGGCATGAGAAAACTTTTGGGGGGCGCCTGGATGGCTCAGTGGGTTAAAGCCTCTGCCTTCGGCTCAGGTCATGATCTCAGGGTCCTGGGATCGAGGCCCGCATCTGGCTCCCTGCTCAGTGGGGAGCCTGCTTCCTCCTCTCTCTCTGCCTGCCTCTCTGCCTACTTGTGATCTGATCTCTCTCTCTGTGTCAAATAAATAAATAAATAAATAAATAAATAAATAAATAAATAATTAAAAAAGAAAAAAAAGAAAACTTTTGGGTGTGAACGATAATAATTATTTTGATTATGCTGATGGTTTCATGGATGTATGCAGAGAGAAAAGTTTCAGTAAAATTTAAAAATTAGAAATAAAAATTTAAAATTTGAGTTCTTTCAGTTTATAACGTAAGCAGAGGCCCTATGTCTGCCAATTTAAATATTAAATTTTAATGAAATTATAATGAATAATTTTCCATTTGTAATTCCTTGTCATAAATTGACCATTTCTTATAGCATAATTTGCCTGAAAATAGGTCTGCAAGGACTTACTTTTAAAAAGTCATTTAAGGTGCATGTGGGTGGCTCAGTCCGTTAAGCATCTGCCTTTGGCTCAGGTCATGATCCCAGGGTCCTGGGATTGAGCCCAGGGACAGATTCGTTGCTCAGAGGGGGTTCTGCTTATCCTCCTCCCTTTGCCCCTCCTCCCTCCCCCTCATGCTCTCTCTTTCAATAAATAAAGTATTAAAAAAATAAAATAAAGTAAAAAGTCCATGTTATTACTGTAAGATAATTGCTAGCTCAAGTGAAAGTATATTTTTTTTCAAAACCGCCAAGGTCAGTTTAAAATAACAAAATCTAATTTTGTTCTCCTTTTACAAATATTGTTGGATATACAAATATAACAAATAATATTCTCCCATCAGATTTGATGCCATTCTATATTCTACATTAAATTTTTGCATTTCTTATACTTTAGATTAAATCTTTATAATACTTAACAAGGCTATCTGGCACAGATTTAACTATTTTGATATTGCCTAGTAACTATATATGAGTTACTTTTACTGGTTCTTGCTCCTTAGAAATATTTGTTGAAAATTTGCTTTTTAAAGAACGGGTTTAACAATTCAAGATACATTTTTAGTAATGTAAACTATAGCCCTTCCTTCTCTCTTTCCTTTTTCCCCTACCTCCCTGCTCGCTTCTTGCTCTTTGCTATATCCCTCCCTCCCTCCCTCGCTCCCTCCCTTCCTCTCTTTCCCTGTTTCTTTCTTTCTTCTATAAAAACATATTTATTGGGGTGCCTGGGTGTCTCAGTCAGTTGAGTGTCCCAACCTGAGCTGAAACCAAGAGTCGGGCACGCAACCAACCGAGTGACCCATGTGCCCACAAAATAAAGAAAGAAATCTTAAAAAGCAAAAACAAAAACAGGAAGTTATTTATTAAGCACTTATGATTCTGTGTTCTGAAGGAGAACTCTAAGGAGTTGTTAGCTCTAGCCTTACTTTTAGATGTTCATTTTTTTGTTAGTAAGAAAGGTGATGACACATACCTGCAGGTGGAAGTTAGTGGAGGGGACTGGAGGAGAATGGAGGATGGATGGAGGATGGATGGCATGAGCTGTGGGTACTGCAGATGCTGGAGCAGAGAGTGGACCCAGACTCTACAGACTCTACATGGAAGGTTTTATGGTCCTGTTTGTTTGTTTATCAAGATTTTATTTATTTTTGTGAAAGAGAGAGAGAACGAGCAGGGAGGGGGGCCAAGGGGAGGGGAAAGGGGAGAAGCAGGCTTCCCGTTGAGCAGGAAGCCCCACATGGGGCTCGATCCCAGGACCCTGGGGTCACGACCCCAGCCAAAGGCAGACACTTAACTGACTGAGCCAACCAGGCGCCCCGGTTTTATTGTCCTTTAATACAGAATGTAGTTCATCATTCCAGGCCAAGCAGTGTTATATTTACAGTAATCATGTACAATGATTTTATTGAATTAAAAAAAGTAACAATTTTAGTAGTTTCCTGTCTTCCTAAAATCTTGTTGGTTGTAAAAAGTCGTAATTTGATTTCTCATAATATCCATTAGAATGAAAATTAGGTTTGCAGAGGCCTTTTTCCTAGAGTAACCATATGTCTTGATTTCTGTTGGACTGTCCTAGTTTGACCTGCATTCATTTCTTTCAGTAATCATTAAATATCATGTCACCTTCGAAAAATTATTTAACTTCCCTGAGCCTTAGTTTCCTCAAATGTGTAGGGCTGCTCTGAGATGTAAATCAGATAATGGATGCAGCATAATCCTTGGCCCATACCAAAGGCCAGATGAAAGTGTTACTCCTACTAATTACTTTGGTGGGTAACCAAGGTGGTTACCCTTGGGTACAATTGAACCTCCTTTTATACAGTAAATAAACAATTAAAAAAAATTTATTTATTTGTTTTAGAGAAAGAGAGAGTGCGAGCGGGAGGAATGGGGGGTAGAGAGAGGATCCTGAGGCAGACTCCCTGCCGAGTGTGGAGCCTGACGTGGGGCTTTATCCAAGGACCCTGAGATCATGACCTGAGCTGAAATCAAGAATCAGCTGTCTAACCAACTGTACCACCCAGGCACCCCCAGGAAATAAGTGGTTTATGCAAATTTAATTTTAGTTGTTACGGTCATACATTCTTTTTAGATCAACTGTTTCATGTCTTTAACAGTCTTTATTATTACAAATTAAGTTATTTTCAGTGATTGATTAACTGACAAGGCTGATCTTTTCGATACAGATAATGAATGATAAGGATTGTAGAATCTTCCTAGATTTCTTGCTTTCTAGAAGGCCTCATTTGAAAGCTAAGACTGCTGTGTCAGCGCCCCTGGGACAGACTGCAGACTTCTGCCAATTTAACTTTGCTTCTGTTATTTAACATGTTGATTTTATACATAGGATAGCCATATATTTAGATCTTTCAGAACTAATCTTAGTTTCCAGTGTTTGGTCCCATTGTGCCCCCTGAGGCACACTCGAATTTGTTGTATTGTATTATGCTTTCCGGTTTTGAACATGAAATCAATGTGTTGATACTACTCTGCCTTTGTGGCTTCTTGATTGCTTCCCATTATGACCTGTTCCTGGATTCAAGGGCTTCACCCTGATGTTCTTTGCCTTGAATCTTGACTTAATTTCCTATCAGTTTCTCCATTCAGTTTGCTTTTTGGAGTTTACATATCATTTCAGTATTAGCAAGTTCATACCTATTTTGTGAATAGTTTTTGCCTTTTCAACTGTGAAGATTTGAAAAATATACCAAAATATTCTGGAAAAACCTTATGAACCTTCATAGAATCATACTGGAAGGTATATAACGTTGCCCAAAAGAACTATTTAAATGTCCATGATGGGGCTGATTATCTTGTGAAACTAGAAATTTAATTTCTTGCAAAACCCGAATCAGATTTTCAAGCCAGCAGTCTCGTTAAAAACATGTCAACCCCTACTCTTCCTGAAGTTCATCCGTCATTTAATAAAAACAGTATACTTAAATATTCCATCATAGGGGTTAGAAATTAGATCTGGCAATTCTTGGGAATAGTGAATTAATGTGTTTAATGATCTAAAATTACCTACCATTTAGTTCTTAACATCTGTGGCTGCCTGAGAAACAACTAAATCAGCCTCTGAGTTTTCCTGTCACTGGCACTAGTGTGTGATTATTATACACATTACAATTGATTGGATGTACCATGCGGCAATATAAACCATCAGTTGGACCTGCATCTAAAATGACATTTCATTTATTCATTGCAATTTAATGACTACCCCATCTATGCACTGCATTGAACTTGGAACTGGGAATAAAAAGACATGGAGAATAAGACCTTGTTCCTAAATTTGGGGAACTCACATGCCAGATGATAACTAGTTCACTTGACCCATTTGGAGAAGCAATCATGCTCTTCAGTGGGAATAGCCATTATTTGAATTCGTGTAACTCCAAAAGAATAATTATTTGACATACTATTTCATTATTCATTTTTAACTGGTTGCCTTGGTAATGTGAACAAATAATCTAAGACAGTTGAAAATAATGAAAGAGTTTTATTTTGGCCCATTCTTTTTCCACCGTTCAGGAATGGTCTGACTGCTAACAAAGAGAAGTTATTGAAGCAGTTCAGGTAAGAAATGGTAATTGAATGAAGCAGAGTGGCAGCAAGGTAAATGGAGAAAAGCAGACAAGGTTAGAATAAATGTTGGAAGGAGAGATGTTGACATTTGCTGATGGATAAGATATGGACCAAGGAAAAATTAATGTTGAGATGTTCATTAGCTGTCCAGTGAAATGTTAAGGAAGTGGTTGAATATATGTCTTGGCCTCAAGGGAGAGGAGAGATCTGGAAATGGATAGGTAATCAGGTTCTTGCTGAGACACTTTTACTCACTAAGACCAATGTCCATGCTAAACTTATGGTGAGTTTGTTTTAGTTTTTGAAGGACATAGATTAAGCACTGTGTTTAGGTGGGTACTTTGGTTTGGAGCACAAACCTTATAGTCAGACTGTATTTGAGGCCTAGTTTTGCTTCTTATTTCCTGTACAACCTTCAAAACTTAATCCCTCTGAGTCTCCATATCCTCATCTGATGATAAAATACTATCATATTTGTGAGGTTTAAATGGAATAATGCATGCAAGCATTATTTTAAGTATATAGTAATCACTCAATAAAGAAGATACCAGTATACTAAAGTGAAGGAAAGTTTGTAGGTCTGAAAGAGAGCAAGGAACACAAACATTTAAAAATAGGACTTAAACTAATGGGATTGTTTTGCATTAAAAAGGGGCAGGAAATACTGTACAAGACTTTGAAATGGGCAACAACACACACACAGACACTCATGCTCCTGATCACCCTGCACCCTTTTAAGTTGTCTTTGTGTTATTTTATAACTGTAAATTATAGAAAAATTAGTAATGCAAAATGATTCTTGTTCATAAAAATACCAGTGAATACCAGTGAAAGAAGATGCATTCTACTGGTAAATTCGTTTCAGCATTCATAATTGCCTTTATATGTATATCTTTTGAATTCTTCTTTGAACTGACTGCAACATCTTACTGGTTTCCTTATTAATTAATGAGTTAAGTAAAATCTTGAACATGTGTTCATTTTCTATTTGCCTGAAAGTATGACTTTGTTTTAAATTAACCTTTAACAAAATAAAGAGTAATTCATATCTATCACCTTTTAATTTGGTGAAGAAAAATTTTAAGGAATATGGATATAAAAAGAGAAATGACCAAAATATTTAATTACAAGGAGGAATGTAGGTACATGCTTTGATAAATATTATTGGATGCAGACCATATTCCCAATCAGATAAAACATTATTTAAAACTTCAAGTGCTTTGGGGCACCTGGGTGGCTCAGTCGGTTAAGTTTCTGACTTTGATTCACGTCATGATCCCAAGGTTCTGGGATCGAACCCTATATCGGGCTCCCCACTCAGTGGGGGAGTCTGCTTCTCCTTCTGCCCCCCCCCACTTGTGTTCTCTCTGTCTCTCTCAAATAAATAAATAAAACCTTAAAAAAAACCCAACAAAACTTCAAGTGCTTTAAGCAATGTTTCCTAAATGTGTCCTGTGAAACATGGATATATTAAGAAATGTTTATAGAGGTTCTAGAAAAAAATTGAAAGAATCCCAACTTCAAATTAATTTGTGAAAAGATTAGATAAATTTAAGTTAAACAGATTCCTTTACTATAGATCTTCTCAGAATCTTCACTAAGTTAAAATGTGTTGTAAACATCCAAGAGAAATAGTGTACTCCGTATCTTAAACTTGTAAAGATATAGAACCTTCCCTTTGTATCTATTGACACTGACATTTCACAAGATACATATTTAAACAAACTGACTTATCTAAAACCTGACTTAGGGGCACCTGGTGGCTCAGGTGGCTGAGCGTCCTGCTCTTGGTTTTGATTCAAGTTATGATCTCGGTCTGGGATAGAGCCCTGGAAAGGGCTCTGCATTCAGTCTGCTTCCCCCCCGCAACCCCCATCCCCCTGCTTGTGCACTCTCTCTCTCTCTCAAATAAATAAATATGTCTGTAAAAAAAATGAAACCTGATTTAAAAGAAGGCTTGTGAAATTTCCAGTAAAGAAATGATAGGACAATCTAATTGCAGAAAAAGGGGCGGGGTGGAATTGTTCTATCAGTGATTTGGTTTCCAAGGACCTCCTCTTTCATCTGCCCTGAGAGGATCAGCTTCCTCTTGGTGGATCTCTCCTGGAGCACAGCAGTGGCAGGGAACTGGCCACTTGGACTTTTCTATTTATGGGGTCACTTTTTCTATTTATGGGGTCACTTTTCTATTTACGGGGTGCAGCTGTGATTCTGTCTACAGTGGCAAGGCAGAAACAACACTGCACACCTTAAACATGCTGTTAAAAGACATCACGCTCCTACATTTCAAACATAACCTTTGTGCCTAAATTCCAGTTGCTCTAACACATAGATAAGTTGCATTGTTTACTTACAACTTAAAGCCCCAGTGCCTCAGGTAATTTAGAAAATAGTTCAATGACCAAAGGAAGTGGGAAAGTGGTATTCGATTTGGGGACTTAGGCCCTAAAATGAATCCCTAAAACACATCAGGATAAAAAAAAAAAATCCCATTTTGCAAGGAATCCTATAACTCTCCCAAATGGTACACAGTCCTTTTGGAGATCTTTATTTAATAATTTAAATAAAATAAAATAAAATTTATTTATTTTATTTAAATCATTAATTTGATGATTCTAAAATGTTTAGTTTTCTGTTTTTTAAATGCATAGTGAAGTCAGATAAGAAATTTTGAAGAATTTTGACATATATTCACGTTACTCTAATAAGCCACTAAATTTTACGAATCTTCTGGTAAGTTCTATCAGTTTTAAAAGGAATATCATTGATTATTCTTAGATATTTTTGATATATGTTAAAACGTCATTACTTCGGATAAACTGAGGAAGACTGGAGCCCATATAATTAGATTTATGGATTGTGAAACATTGATAAAAAATCAGTTTTGTTTCTTTTCTGTATTGATTGTAACAACAACCACATGATGAATCTTGTTAAGCTTCCTGAGACAATTACTATACTTTCAAAGAGTGATTTATAGTTAGAATTCTTTTTTCCTGACTAGTGCTTTCCTAAGGAAAAGGTGCTTCAATTGATCAATTCCTTTCAAGTGTTTTTAATTATCATGTGTACATCTTGCTTTACTGTTAATTGGCCAAGCAAATCTTTTTCTTTTTATGAGGAGTCAAAGTGAATTTCATTCCAGCTGTACTGGATGTTTTCTTTTTGCTTCTCTGAGATACCTGCTAGGGGCCTGTGCCAATGGAGGCTGGCTCTGATGGCCTGAAGCAGCAGGTGCTCCTGCTTTTTGGTTTCTGGTAGGTTTACCCAATGGGAGGTACCAAGAGGAACTCGGAAAGGTGGCAGCAGGCTGTGTTCAGCAAGGAGGTTATTCCCAGCTCTCGCGTGAACTGCATTAACTGCATCTCTACATGGAAGACCACAGTTTCTCTTGGCATGTTCTTCCCCTTTCTGGGTTCCAGGAGGGATTGCCTCCTTTTCGTCTTCAGGCCTGGGAAATCATAGATTTCTGCTCTTCCTACTCCAGGGTCCTGGGCTGTTGTGTTGGTTGCATACAAGAGTAATTATACTGCTGTAAAGACTTAAAAAGCAAAGCAAAACAAAACCACCTCAGTGACCCTAGCCAACTGTTTTCTGTTAGGATTCTGGCAGATAAAATAGCTTTGGTTCAAATAATTAATGAATTAATAAAAGTAATAAATGAAAAAAAATAAAAGTAATAAGTGGAGTCCAAAATATTTTGCTTAAGTATATGAACATATTTCAAATGTGTTTAATAAGGTATTCTGTGAAAAATCAACTTATCCAATTACTTAAGACGTTTATTTTTTAAAATTTTTTATAAGACATTTAAATGCCTACTACGTATAAGGCACTGCCATGCGATAGGATATAGAGTTTAAGATCCCTTGTATTTTTGTTATTATTATGTTATTAATAATAAACATGTTAATATGCTAATCATGTCAATATTAATAATATAAATATGCTAACCATATTTATATTAACATTAATAACGTGAGGGTGGCATATGGAGAATATGTCTTATAGAGAGTATGTCAAATTCATGTTGTTAATGTCAATATGAATATTATTAGGATATTTATATTATTAATATGATTAATATATTAATATTATAATGTTTTAAGGCAGATATCAATTAATACTTTGGATGTTTTCATTAGCAAAAGGTACATACAGAACATCTACTATGTGCAGAGTATTGGACTTATAGTTCCCAAATGCATCATTTCAAATTTTTTTCATGTCTGTAAGAAAAGTGTACTAAACTTCTGGTTCATAATTTTAGATCATTTTATGTTTATTATACTTCATAAAATGTGGGATTCACAATCTATACGGTTGTGTAGTGTTATTTGCAGAAAGAAATACTGATTATATAGTCTAGAATAGCATACAAAAGGAGACAAACACAAAGAAAATAATTAATAAAAAAGATATATGAAATTATAGATGGCTCAGGGGATTAGCTTTCCCTTGTTCAAACATTTGAGAGAAGTTTGGGTCCTTTTGTGTGGGTAGATTTAACCTGCCCAGGCATCAGAACAGCATGTTAATTATAACTTCAGTGAGTTAAATTGCAGGAATTATTTGGATGTATATTAAAGTCCTTGCACACTCAATCATCATCATATTTCTTCTAATAGAAAGTGGCAAATATAAATACTTTATTAATTTCTTTTTAAAAAGATTTTATTTTTTTGACAGAGAGAGAGATTACAAGTAGGCAGATAGGCAGGAAGAGAGAGAGGAGGGAGCAGGCAGCCTGATGTGGGCCTCGATCCCAGGACCCTGAGATCATGACCTGAGCCGAACGCAGAGGCTTTAACCCACGGAGCCACTCAGGCGCCCTGATACTTTATTAATTTCTTATTGCAGAAATATGCAAACTAGAATCCAATGTTTTCAAACTTTTACTCCAAATGACATTTTTTCCTCTCTTTTACTTTGAAAACTCCTGAGGGAAAAGAGGTAAAAATGAAGATTAAATCAGGTATCTATTTTTAAAAATTTCCAGTAAATCTCTGACATCAGTACAAACCCTATTCAATATTTTATATAAAGAGTATGGATCATTGGCTTCAATGGACATTGGTTACACTGCCTATATTAGTTGTCTGACTGTCATCTATACTCACAGAAAGAAAATAGCTTCATGATTAGTTTCAAATTAGGCATTAAGTTAATTTACCCCAGACTTTCAGTGTCCTGATTATTTCGTCCCCAGGATTTAGCTCTATTTTGGGAGAGTACAAAATATAATGGAGTGAAGTCATAGGTTTTGCAAATATCTATTAAGGGCATAGTGAGATTTCTATTTCCTTCATGGAACCTCAGAATTAGAAGAGACAATTACGTTGAAACAGAGAGTTGGTGAACATATGAACTTTAATGACTGATAGCTTACAGATCAACACATGTCTGCCCTACTTTAGGGCAGATTAGAGAGAGAAGAGGAAAGGGCATTTGGATTCTCAGATCGAGACTGTCAATCAGTATTTCCTCAGTTTGATAAGAAATGGTTGACAGGTGGTAGGTGGTCCATCAGCACTGTCCCTCATTCACCTGTCTTTTCACCATTGAACTATATATGGGCCCCTGTTCTTCAGGAACTCTGAACATGAAATATAACAGGCCTCATTCTCCACACACGCAGATTTAGTATTACCAACATCATGACAATAAGGGCAGCAGCAGGAAACAAATGCAATTAGCAAAGGAAGCATGGGTAAAACATTTAAACCCATAGCTTTTATGCATTAGTTCAATGATTCATTTCAAATTTAGCTTTTCAATTCATCTGTCTCCAGGTGTCTCTCTTTCATATCTAGATCTAATTTTTTTTTCATAGAATTATGTGTTACTGGAACATCTGAGAAAATAAAATTTCACCCTCTCAAATTGTTTGCAGCTTCAAAGAGCATAATGCAGTGTTATTTTTATACAGAAAGTCCTGTCTTTTACCTTCAAGAGCAGTCTTCAGGTTTTTAACATGTTATTATTATTTTGGGTGTTACATAAAACCTATCATTTTTTAGGGGCTTGCAATGTGTGCCCACATTAATTCTTATGATAGTATTTTGAGATCACTATCACTATTATTACTTAATGGAAAGAACATAATGCTTGTGACTTCCCTGAATATTAATGCTCAGTAAACAACCAAATCCTATGGGATCTGATGATCAGTTATTTATTGCAACACCCACACTCTCCCATTCTATTATTCTACCAACTAGAACATGGTAGCTTTTCCTAGACAGATAGGCTAGAGAAATATAGAGTTAAATAATTTCCAGGATAGTGTTTTGTATACCTACCCTGGAAGATAATAAAATACGTAAAATTATTTGCCTATAATTAAACTACTAATAATATCAAGTTGCTGTCTTGTATTCCATTGTCTTGAAATTCATGAAGTGATATCTTCTCTCTCCTGCTTTATTACTTTTAAAGCTTCATGACCTCATTGGAGTCCTCACACCTTCTCCAGAGATCACTATATTATATAATGAATATAGTCAAAATTTATATCACAATAATTGAAAAAAAAAATCTCTGTAAAATCTGTCTCATGTTTTAGAAGTGATGAAAGGTAGCCACAGGTATACCAAATGACCCAAGTGCCTCAGTTTAGCTCTAGTGTTTGTTTTTGTACCATTTCTTAGGTTATTTACAGATTTTGGCATCACTCAGCATCCCCTGCTGAAAACCCCAGATCAGTCAGTGACAGCACAAACAAGGAAGTTTAAAGCCTCTTACAGAAGTATAAAAGTAGTTCCATTAAAAAAAATTTAAAAGGTAGATCTACTCAACACCAATTTTGCTCTTCTTCCTTCACTTCTAATTTTTGAGAAAAAGAGAGAAAAAAGAGATACTTTGGGAATTTATCAAGAGCTGTGAAAATTGAATAATATTTGAAATGTTGTTATTTTTTAGTGAACATTTTTTGGGAATTAATGGCACAGTTCCCTTTTATAAGTGTTTCTTTCCATATAGTATCTATTGGGCTATAAAATTATTATAACATGGATTACTTATAAAAGTCTGTTCTAAATAACTATAGGGTAACTTTTATATTAGCCTCTTTATTTGTTAACTATAAAGTTGCAAGAAAGGGGTAGAAAAAATCTGTATCAACCCAACCAACATGGTAAATCATTTGTGTCAATATTACCATTTCTACTATAAAATTTTTTATACTTAAAATTTAGTACTGTTCTTTCCTATTTACCAAGCAAATGCTTTAATGAATATGTTAAGAAAAACAATAGTAGGTGTTTAAATCCATGTTTTTGGCTTATAATTTTATTTTGGAACACTTGGAGGAAAATAATCAGAGCTAGCAAATCGGAGCATCTCTAGACATTGTGCTTTTTAAACAATACTCATAATTTCATTTGACTGCAGCCTTCTATAGGGTACGTATTATTCCTACTTCACAAATGAGTCACTTGTCCAAAGTCATATGGAGGGTAAACAACCACCTGAAATAATAGAGTAAGTATTAGAGAATGATTCAGATCTGGCCTGTGTGATTCCGAAGACTATGTTCTCTACTATTTAATCAAAGAGGCACAGTACTTAGATACACATTTATCTTAGCATAATTTCAGAGCTGTGTCTCTATAAGACAACACTTCTTTCTCCAGTGTTACAAGAGAAGTCATATAGCATGTAATGAAGGAGGAGTAATTTAAAAAGCTAAATTTGGAAACTGATTATTCCAATTTCTTGCTTGAAACAGATTTTAACCCATCAACCATTAATATTACAAAACCGTACAAAAAGTGTTAAAAGATACCAATGGATTTAAACTGCAAAACCAGGGCGCCTGGGTGGCTCAGTGGGTTAAAGCCTCTGCTTTTGGCTCAGGTCATGATCTCAGGGTCCTGGGATCGAGGACCACATCGGGCTCTCTGCTCAGCAATGAGCCTGCTTCCTCCTCTCCCTGTCTCTCTGCCTGCCTCTCTACCTACTTGTAATCTCTCCCTCTGTGTCAAATAAATAAGTAAAATCTTTAAAAATAAATAAATAAATAAACTGCAAAACCAAATTAAAATATTAGATATTTAAATGTTTGATTCATGGATTTAGTTTCCTTTATGTCTAGGGCTTTTCTTGATGATGACATGAAGCATATGTTTTATATGTTGTAGTTGTGAAAGCATTTCCCAAAGCATATGTGCAATGGGGTGAGTCCGCAAGGTGGTAGGGAAAAAAAGAGATAAGAGAGAATATTCCTTTTCAGGTATTTTTTTTACCCCTATCATTTTTCATTTTTGTAGCATTGTTTTAGTATAACGCCCTCTACATATTAAATTTCTTCCAAAATGTGTTTAAAAGTCTGAACGCATTCTATGTCTCAAGATATTGTTTTACTAAAATGGAAAATGAATAGGAATATTTAACAATAAAGCTTGACTTTGGATTTAATAGAGGCCATGTGCATAATTTTGTAGGAGCCATTTAAACCAGAGGATATACTTTAAAACTGATAGATTTTTAGAAAGAGATTGCATGAGATTTAAAAGGAAAATGTTTTCTAAAAATATTATTATCCCATCTGGATCTGTAGGGAGTAAGGTGATTTAATTTTAGTATGCATTTTTAGAGAATAGGTGATAAGACATCAATTTCTTTTTTTAGAAATCTTACTTTTTTGGTATGCCACATTTGTTTCCACTTCTAAAATTTACTGGCATCTCCTTCTTGTCAAACATTTGCTGATCATTAATTTTTTTGCATGAGAATATGATGAAGAATAAAGTCCAGTCTTTAATTTGTGATTTCAAATCTGGTTGTAATGGCAGGGCACTTGCAATCAAAATATAAGAATTCAAGGAAGCGAATCTCAAGTACCATAACATGGATGGTAACTATGTGACTTAAGGCTGCCCCTTCTTTTTGGGCTGGTGGTAGCTTTTGATAATTTTTTTTAAAGATTTTTTATTTATTTATTTGACACACAGAGAGAGATTACAAGTAGGCAGAGAGGCAGGCAGAGAGACAGGGAGAGGAGGAAGCAGGACCCCTGCTGAGCAGAGAGCCTGATGCGGGCCTCAATCCCAGGACGCTGAGATCATGACCTCAGCCGAAAGCAGAGGCTTTAACCCACTGAGCCACCCAGGCGCCCTAGGCTTTGATAATTAATCGTGAGACTTTCGTGCTGTGTATGGGCATGGATAAAAGCAAATCTTTCCTGGTACTGAGCTCTAGGTTGGTGTTTTCTGTGAATCAGCATTTTCACTCAAGATGGAACCTATTTACTATTCCTGTACTCTGGGGATGATACAATGATATGATAAGAATTCAGAGGATGGAGTAGTTAGAGAAATGTCTAGTGGAGAAATCAGTTTTGAGCTTGCATTTAAGAGTGATAAAACATTAGTTAATAGAATAAAGGAATAGGGCATTCTGGATTAGAGAACAGATGGGAACAAAGAACCTCACTTGTGGTGTGTCATGGAATAATGAGTGAACAAGTTAGACTAGCAGCATTGCGAAGTGTTGCTAGAGTAGAGGATGCCTAGCTAAGTAGATGGACTTTTACCCTGTACCTGTATGCTCTCCTCAGAGAAAGTTCTGTACTAGCGGTATATATTTGGCAATCACTGAAATGAAATAATAATCAACAAGAATAGATGACATCCTATGGAGATATGTGTAGAGTAAGAAAAGAGTACCAGCCCTTGAGGGACAGGAGAGGACCTTCTTAAAGAGTTGTAAGAGAAGTAACGAGGAGAATGACCAGTCACAAAGTCTAGAGAGGACTTCCAGAAGGAGGGACTAGTCAACAGAGTCAAGTGATGCTCAGAGTCCCTAAACATAAGAACTGAGAATAGTTAATTGAATTTCACTGTAAAGCAAGCAGTACAATTTTGGTGGGAAAATGGAAAGAGTAATTTTGGTGGACTAATGTGATAGAAATGGGGGCAAAGGACAGAGCCAGACTTTAGAAGGAAATGAAAAGAGGAAATATAGGCAATTCTGTTAGGAAGGAGGGATAGAGGATGTTGACTAGGAGACAGAGTTTTGCTTGTTTGCTTCCTTGCTGATAAACATGAGAGAAGCTGTAGCCCATATAAATGATGATGGAAAGGAGCCCACTGGGGACAGGAGGATGTAGATATGGGGTAATGAATAACTGGTAGGTCCCTGAGCAGTGGGAGGCATTGGGATCTAGTACAAAGGTGGACATATAAAAAGGAGTGGGAAGAACAAAGACATAGTGTGTTGTATAAACTCTTACAAATGTGTAGATGTGTGTAAAGATTTGTGACCTCCCAAATTTAGATCTCTTCCACATATCTCTCCCCTGAGGTATAGGCCTGCATATCCAACTGTCTATGGGACATTTATACTTGACTATCACAAAAACTATTTAAAATTCAAGATGGAAAATATTTAATTCTTGATCTTCTTCCCTTTTCACAAACCAACTCCTCATTACTAAGAGAATGCCAGTGCCATGCACTGAATTGCTTAAGCTATAAATCTGTTTGCATTTTATTTGACTCCTCAGTCTTCTTCACTAAAACCTGATGTAATAAATCACTAGGTTCAGTTTTTATTTCTTAACTATCTCTTTATTTTGTCCATCCCCCACCCCTCTTCATTGCTGGTAACTTAGTTCAGTCCAACATGATCTCTTTCCTTGATTACTGCAAATAACAGTGATAGTCTTCCTGCTTCCAATTTTACCAAAACCTTCCCTTCCCCAATCCATTTTCTGGTTCAAGAGTCCCTTCCTAGGATAGAGATTCCAAGCATCAGTAGGGAAAATGAATATCAAGTAGTTCATTGAAAATATGTTTACCTTTGAACGTTTGATTGTACTCTTAAGTAGAGTGATGGCTTCCCTCTGCTCCTAAAATGGTTTTCAAGGTCTTTTACAACCTTTCCCATCATTACTTCTCTTATCTTGTCTCTCAAATCTTCATCGACCTTCTAGAGAACATGTTTTACTAGATTCACCTGGCCAACAACTGTTTGTTCTTTACCGCTGTGCATCTTGAAAATCACCTCTGGTAAAATCACATTCTCTACATTGCTACCAACCAACACTTGGGTTAGGTATCTCTCTTAGTGTATTAGCCTTCTCCTGTCATTTTGTGTGTTTATCCCTTGCAAGATAGGCTCCTATTTCTTTGTTTGTTTCCCTGGAGAATTCTATGAATTTGAGGACAGACACCGTCATTCATTATAATATCACAGTGTCCAGTACACTGCCTGGTACATATGTGTCCCATAAATATGTGTTCAATTAAATTGAATCTGCCAATGGTGCGGAAGATATGTTTTAAAAAGGAGTGGGGAAAGAAACTGGACATAAGATTATCAGATGTGGGCGCCTGGGTGACTCAGTGGGTTAAAGCCTCTGCCTTTGGATCAGGTCATGATCTCAGGGTCCTGGGATGGAGGCCCGCATCGGGCTCCCTGCTCAACAGGGAGCCTGCTTACCCCTCTCTCTCTGCCTGCCTCTCTGTCTACTTGTGATCTGATCTCTCTTTCTGTCAAATAAATAAATAAAATATTTAAAAAAAGATTGTCAGATGCTGTAATTGTTTTTATCCTTCTCTGCATCTTTCATATGAAACTCTAATCAGAAGTATACCCAGGAAAAAGTAAACTCTATTAAATCAAGTTACTGGTGTTATTATTTACTAGGTTTTCCCCCACTGGTTCTTAAGTACTGACTGCAATAATCAGGTATAGTCCATTTATTTGAAAAATATAGCAATACATGGATCTTATCTCAGAATTGTACTAAGTTGATAAAAGAATTAGTTGAGTATGAATTGACTACAGTCGAGAACCATAGATATTTTACCGTATAGTAAACCTAAACATACTTATTTATAATGTAACATAAGTGATAAACTATATGTTTCTGATGTAAATTTCAAATTCCCTGTCACTAAGGAACTAAGGATAACACTTGAACAGGTATAGGTAAAGGAATACTTTTTTCCTTCACATTTTGTCTTCCTCTGGCAAATTCTGCTTATCCTTTCCTCTGCTACTCAATGTTCGTTTTCCTCGTGGGTCTATGGTAGGCTCTCCCTTTCTTGATTTAGGACCATTTTCACTATTTACAGAAAATTCTTAGTCTTTGCTTATAAGGGTTCACTAAGTTCACTTTAAATAGTGAATTTTAATCAATGGGGGCTTTTAAGGAGGTATCATCTCTCAATTATGCTCTGTAAATGTAGCCCTAATTACTTATTATCTTGAAATGGTTTCTTTTACTGCTGACATGATTTTCTAGCACTTTGGGTTTTGTTCCTGGGTCCTTGATTGCTCAGGGGAGAAAGGGTTTTATCTTACACATGTTTTTGCAGGAAGATTAATATTCCGAGAGGAGTCTGAGCTGAAAACAGTTTCCTCATGGTCAGATATAAGATTTCTTGCTGTATCCTGTTTAGCTTCTTTAACTATCCCTTTTCTCTCCTCACTCTCTACCTAGCAAGTTGCAAATAATTTCAGTAGTGTGATGTTAATTACACAAGAACAATCCTTGCCTGATCATTTACATTTATGAATAACGTATTTGGATATATGGGAGCAACAATGCACAAATAGGCATAATCTATTTTTTAAAAATGAAATGAATTTAGGTAATTGGAAAAAAATTTTCTCATCAAGTATATTGGAGACATGACAAATTTTTCTACATAATCTTTAGATAAAATCTCTATAATAATGGCCATAAAGGATAAAGAGATTCCTGCTCCCCAATCCCCTGCTATCTTCTTGTCTTTTCCATGGCTTTACATCTTAGAAGAAAGGGCATGGATAAGAGACTTAACATTTCTTGATTACCTTTTATGCACAAGAGAGCTATATGTATTAGTCATCTCATTTTTAACTTTTGCAAAAATTCTATTACTTCTAGGATCCATATTTTACAGGGGAGACAAAAAAGAGGAGCTAAGATGTTAAGCAATATTCTTCAAAAGTGCATAATGATTATTTATTAAAGGTCTATTACAGTTCCATGGTCAGCAAGACAAGCATAATTCCTGCTTTCCCAGGGAAAATAATTGAGCAGAGAAAAAAAAATAGCTGTTTTCCAAGTAGGTACAAGCAGTATGTAAAGAAGTTCAAAATATGAGTAAAAAATGGAGAAAAGAAACAAAACAAAGCAAAACAAATCCAAAATAGCATTCTGGATCCTGTGGAACTTAGAGAAAAAGTGTATTTAGAATGGCAGGCAAGTCTAAGGCAGGAGAGGTTGTTTCGGGTACAGCACATGCGGAGCTTCATGTTGCAGGGGTGGGTAATGTGTGTGATGGTAGATAGTAAGGCCGAGGGAGGGGCTTCTGGGGCCTTGGTGCCAGAATAGTAGTGAGCTAGAATTTGAATCCAGACCTGTATTCTTCCAAGTCCACACTCTTTGACTATAGCATATTATACTCATATATGAAATAATAGATATTTAAGGGAGGAATTCGGCACCATAGATATTAAAGTACTCTGCAAGCTTTCTGGAAACCTCTTTTCTACAAACTTAGGCAGCAAACCAGAGACAGTATTTTGAAGTAGGAAACATGGATCTTCAGTGTCCCATTCTTTTTTTGGTGTCTCCTCAGTTTTCTTCCTTACTCTGTTTAACCAGTTCATTGTCCAGCTATGATCTATACAGAAATTAGAAATGTATTTACGAAGCAGGCTGTTCAACTTGTTTACTAAACACAAACTAAAACAAAATTTCATTTTTTTTTATCGTTTTAAGAGATATATTCCAACTCTGAAGGGAATATGTTAGTGGGGCAACCAGATGACATTTTCTATGTAATCCCAAAGTGATCATTTCCAGAGTTCAGATGGAGGGGAGAGCAGTATGGCTACAGATTCAGAAAATACGAGTGTTTGTGACACAGACCTTCAAATTACCCTCAGATTCTACTATTTAGGAAGAGATCTTATTTGCTTCCTCTTAAGCTAGAAATCTGTGCTAACAGAGAAGTCCAGAGTTTGGGGCAATGTTAAGAAATGACTTTGGCCTCGGAGGTAGTCCTAGGATAGATCTTGGCATCTTCTTGTTCTATACTATATATATATATTTGAATGCATTTGCCTAATTTTGGAAATGGGTATGGGGAAGCTGGAAGGGATTATACATAGGGTCTAGATTTTTCTCTTAGACAATTTGTTAAATTTGACTGAGATTAGTAATCATAAGATGACTTTCATGATTGGTTCTGTACCTCATGTCAACTGTTGGTCATATCACAACGATTAACAACCCTTCTGGAGGTCCTGGGAGCAGTGCTGATTGAATCGGTCAAATCTACATTCTGTTTTTAAATCAGTCAATCCACTCACTGTTGGGAAGAGAATGTTTGGTTGATTACTGCTTACAAAATATCTAATTTTAAAGTGTAAGGACGATTTGAGTTTTTAGTCATGGCCATTTGACACTCTTTCATGCTATATTTTCATTCAAAGATATATTTCTGGAAAAGTTATATATTTTAATCATAATTTTGTGACTTTCATTACTGGGTACAATGTATTGCAAGTTGTCTTTCCTTTATCCTGGTTTGTAGCTAGGAACAAATTTACCTCATCACAGATGGAAGGGAATTATAATCATTTCAACATTTCCAGCCAAATATTCATAGGTATTACTAAAAACATGGTTATGAGATCAAAAAACTCTGTGAACCGCTGGCTTTTACAAAGATTTTTCAACTCTAAAATTTTCTAAAGCCTTTAATATGCTAATACAAGTTTTGGGTCTCTAAGAGGGAATTAGAAGATGCTGAGTCCTCCAGACCTATTTGACTACGGAAATCCTTTTTAATAGAACATCTTATCAGACCACCAACGTGAATATACTTTGGAGAGTGCTGGATTAAGCATCTACGTGGCCAACTTCTAGTGTTTAAGGCTTACCTGCCAGAGTGCTGGCTGACACCTGCACACTTTAGTTGCTTGGAAGACATTAAAAAAATACTTTTTTGTCCAAAATGTTTCTTCTCTCTGAGGATACATGAGGTCCAGGTCCTTGGCAAAATTGTGAAATTGGCCATTTTTGCCTTTGGTATATTCTCATCATTCCTCATAATGCTTTTCTGTGTCATCATTAAGTTTCCTTCTTTCCACAAGCTCGTCTCTTGACATCACATGTTCTGATTCTTGCTTTAGAATATCCAGAGCCACACCCACTGACACCTTTTCCTGGTGCGTCTTTCAGTCGAGGTACAGTGTGTAGGAGGTAGATGCCCACCCTCTCCATCATCGCAGTATGCTTCTCCTGTGTTTCTTGGCAGTCCAGACCAAAGATAACTGCCAGGTGCCAAGTAACCTGTTTTATGGTCATGTGTTTATGACTGATAATTAGCTTAAAGGTATGCACTGACTGGAAGGAGCCCATGACATCTGTGTTTATACTGCAGTAAGAACACACAGGTCTTTAGGCTGGGATTTCAGAGACTTCTGAAGGGTAGGAGATATTTTTGGTCAATGAGAGCTTGAGATCCCTCAATATCACAAAATTTCATGGTCTGAAGAATAACAGAACTCTATTTTTTTAATGTTTAATTTAATAAGTTTAGAGCACAGTGGGACTATAATTAAAAAAACTTTAAAAATCCAAGTTCCATCAAGTGGTGAAATAGCTATGAGCATCTAATTGTAAAGAAGTGACCCAGAAAACAAATGAGTTCCTAAGGAATACAAAATGCCTAATAAAATATGATATTCTGCTAAAAATATTTAATTTCAGAAAACATCTTAAATATTAGGATCAAATATAAATTGGAAAGTTTACTTGTATTCAGATTGCATATACCAGTGTCAAACGGAATCAATGTGAGTATGCGAATATTTTATGCTAAGACATCCATTAAGCTATAAACGAATACCTCAAGATGACTTTTGAATTGGCCTTGGAGTTCTAATTTTACTGTAGCTAGCAAGAGATACCAAACAAAATTTCATCCTGGATGTTGTTTGACTTAATGATGACATGAAATGTAATAACAGACTCAGTAGTGCCAGAATATTTAGTGTCTAACATATTACCATTTTATCACTCTGGCCTCAAACATCCATCTAGGCAAACATATAGGGAGATGGTTATAAATCCTTTAAAAATAATGCCCCAAATTTCTCACACTGGAAATAATTTTATGTTTTGATGGGTTGTTTTGCTCTGTTTTGTTTTCAAAGGACAATTATATTCAAAGAAAAAAGTCAATTATACAGAAGTTCTCTTTTATTCCATGTATATTCTACTTTCTGCCAAGAAACAAATTCAGTAAAGATAGAAATATAAGAAACAGCCCTGTATTTATATTGCACATACATAAAATAAGTAATAAGCTAGTATGTATATACATATAGTTTACTCATTTTAAAATTTCAGGAACTTTAGTAGCATAGGAGGTATTTTGAGTAATACCCAATATTTCCCAAAATTGCAATGAATTAATTTTACTCAATATTTTAATTTTAGAGAAACATGCTACTGATATGTGAGCATTTTAAAGCATTGTTCGCATGATACCAAAATGCCATGCTTTTAGAATAAATTTCTTTAATAGGTTCCTCCTACAGGACTTTAAGAAGTATCAGCATAATTTTGGTTGCTACGTTGTTTTGTAATTTTCTGACTTAACCCTCGGGAAAAAAAAAGCCCTGCAGCTAGATGTCTTTCTTACCTGAAAAACATTCATCTTCATCTCTAGTGCAGAGCACGCTTCCTGGCACTCGAGGTTGATTTCCTAAAAGTTGGTGTGGTAGCACTTCCTGCGGAAAGAAGGATGAACTGGAAAGTCATCTGAAATATTCTAATGCAAATAGGCGTCATTTCAAATGATGACAATCACCTTCACACTCTAAATGCATCCTGAGTCTAACACATCACAGATTACTAGCATGAACTTCAAACAGTCACTAAAACAGATTTTTCTTTATGCTCCTTCCTTGAGAACAGTGTCACTAAATAATTCCTTATCTGCTGTGCTTTATCTTTCTGCTTTGTTTTTTCCCATTTGGTCACTAAAATGTCTGTATGAAGTATAGATAATGTCTTCCATGGATACACTGCTTTACATTTTACATAATACTTTCTTGCTTATTATTTCATTTAGTCCTTACCTCTAAGAGGATGAGGCAGGTGTGAGAGTCTTGAGATATCCAAAAGTGACACTGGCAGAGGCTGTTCATTGTCTCCCTTCTACTGTACAAATAGAATTGCTGTTATTTTGGTATATGGGTGTCCAGTTAGTGGCTACATTTTGCAGATTTCCTTACAGCTAAAGGTAGTCATGTGACTAAAGTTCTGGCCAACGGAAAGACACGATGGCTCCAACTCTTTAATTTTACCTTCATAAATTAAGGATGCCTTCTTCTCTTTCTCTCTCCTCTTTTTTGGTAGCTGGAATGTGAAATTGTCATCTTAGAAGATATAGGTAGGGTCAGATCCTAGGGATACCAGTGCAAGAAGATGGAAGAACACTTAGCCTCACGTGACCTCACAGAGCATCTCATCAGCTCAGGTTTCATGGGTGAGAGACATAGACTTTCATATTTCAGACATTATCATTTTGTGTCTCATTTACAGAAACTAAGCCCATGTCCTTACTGAAATGATGACTGAACAGAAGAGGCATTTTTAATGAATCAATTATTTGTTATGATGCCTTATAGGTAAAGGCTCCTTTTTCTACAGTGGTTAATATCCTGGAATCTGGGAGCTCCCAATAGTTGCAATGAATGGACTGAAAGAGTATTTTTTAAAATTTTCATATTAATTGAGATAAATATTTATTTTCGTGTCTCTTCATAGGAAGGGAAATAGTGAGGGGTCTTACTGAAATGTTCCTACTCCTTGGCCTCTCTAAAAATTATATTTTTGGCTTTTCTTTCACATTTATTGTTATATTTCTCTCAGAATCCAGCATTTAGGAAAAAAGGTGTGCTCATGCTGGCACTCATTTTGTCTTATTCTCTTATGTTTACAGTGACTACTGTCTGGTTTGAAAAGTAGTAGGGAGAATTTATTGGACTTTTCCCTCTCAGCACAGAACAAGGAGTAATCAAACATGACTATTTGGGCAGGATTATTGTGATATGAGTATCCAACCTCACACTGCCAACAATTTGCTGGAAGATTTAACTTGGCAAATAAAAATTGAATTTTTGTGGGCTCATAACAGTCACATATTGGACAATCTTTTTAATAATCTTAAAGCCAGGAAGTTTCTAGTTCAATAGTTTTTCCGGAAACAAAAGCAGTATTTTTACTAATTTAAATATTTTAAACCAAGTACAAATGGGTTTGACAGCTTGATCCTTCTTTTGGTTTGCAAGGTTAAATTCTGTTTAAGGTTCATTGGCGATGAGGACATGTTTTTATTTTGATTCAGTAAGATTGTATTTTTTCTTTAGTTGTAAATGTAAGATTTTTAAATAAATAAATAAAAGAGTAGATACACATGTTTTGGATGCCTTTATTTTCTTAAATCTACAGGTATTAGCATGGTGATAAAATATAGAACTTTCCAGGAAAAAACAGACAAGATCTGAAAAAGAGATTAAAAGTTGGCATTATATCTCAAATTAAAGGAATTAATTTAGTAGCGAACATTATTTTAAACATATCTGACCTTCCAGCCATACTCTGATTCAATAGAAGAATCTACTAATTCTTCATTATTCCTCAGTGATTTGTAATTTCCTGTGAGTTGTATTCCTCAGGAGGTAAATAAAGGCTTTGTTTTTCAGAATAATTACAGGACCACATCCTCCTTCCCCCTTTTTATCTGTTATAATATTTAGTCTTCCAGATTTCTCTTTGCTATGACTGACCAGTAATCTGTGGCATTTAGAACCGGCTGAAAAAATTCCAAATCACTCACTTTTTACTTTATTGGAACACAGCACAACCTAAGGAAGTGTGCAGGCAGAAAATAGATAGGCTTTAAGAATAAAAATCCTTCTTTTGATTTTAATAAACTCTTTGTAATTTTATTATCATTATTTAAGGTGATATAATTAATAGTTTTTTAAAAAAGATTTTATTTATTTATTTGACAGAGACAAACAGTGAGAGAGGGAACACAAGTAGGGGGAGTGGGAGAGGGAGAAGCAGGCTTCCTGCCAAGCAGGGAGCCTGATGCGGGGCTCGATCCCAGGACGCTGGAATCATGACCTGAACTGGAGGCAGAGGCTTAGCAGCAGAGCGATGCAGGCGCCCCGAATTCATACATTTTAAAGCAGTTTAAGGAGGGGTGGCTGGGTGGCTCAGTCAGTTAAGCACCTGCCTTCAGCTCAGGTCATGATCTCAGGGTCCTGGGATGGAGCCCAGCTTGGAGCTCCCTGCTCGGAGGGAAGTCTCCTTCTCCTTCTGCCCCTCCCCTCGCTCATGCTCTCTCTCTCTTTCTCTCTCTCTCAAATAAGTAAATAAAATATTTTTTTAAAAAAGCAGTTTAATGAGGTATTCTGATACTGCAACAGAAAAATGTAGATTGGTAAATATGAAACAGGTTTCTTAAAGAGTTTTTTCTGTTTTCAAAGTTCTGTTGCTCTTTGTTAGTCATTTTATTCTCTTTCCTCCCCTTAGGTATTAGTCTCATACCTTCTATTGCTAATCTATTTCCCAAACTACTTTTTAAATTTAATAGCTTTATTGAGGTGTAATTAATATACAAAGAACCGCATATATTTAATGGGTACAATTTGATACATTTGGACATAAGCAAACACCTGTAATACCATCGCCACAACCAAAGTAGTGAACTTAAACAATACTTCCAAAACTTTCCTGTGTCTCCTTTTTTAAGTGCATGTGTGTCTGTCAGGAACACTTAACATGGGATCTACCCTCTTAAAATATTTGAAAATGCACAATACTGTACTGTTAACTATAGGGAGTATGTTGTACAGCAGGCTTCTAGACCTTTTCAACTTGTATAATTGAAAGTTTATACGTATTGAACAACAACTTCCCATTTATCCTACCCCTCAGCCCCAGCAAACAACATTCCATTCTCTGCTGCTATGAATTTAACTATTTCAGATACCTCCCATAAGTGGAATCATAACAGGATTTGTTCTTCTGTGAATGGCTTATTTCAATTAGCATAATACCCTCCAGATCCACCTAAGCTGTCACAAATGGGAGGATCTTCTTCTTTTCTAAGGCTGAATAATATTCCATGGTATCCGTACACTTTATGTTTTCTTCATCCCATTCATCCATCAGATGCTTGGATTGTTTCCATTTCTTGTTTATTGTGAATAATGCTGCATTTCATTCTTTAGATGAAGTTTTCAGTCTACTTGTCCTTGACTGAAACACGGATTTGGAAGCTTTCCTTAGTACACAAAATGTGATTCAGGAACCAGCAGATTAGCCATCATCTGGGAACTTGTTAGAAAAGCAGAATCTCCACTCCATTACAGATTCCCAAGTGATTGGTGTTTGACTTCAAAATTTGAGAAGTATTGCTCTAAAAGACAAGCCATCAGACTTGGATGTGCGTGGGTACATGAGTGCATTTTTAAGTGGGGATACTATAATTGTGGATAGAAGTGTCACTTACTTTTGTTTTTCTTTTATGATAACTAACTGGCATTTATAAGCAATAAGATCCTGCATGGATTGACATATACAATTGATCCAGTGCTTTTCTTATTCCTGAATTGAAATCAGAACTTCCCCAATACTCTTTCCTCAGCTGTTAGCCACATTTGATGGGGATTTCTGATTCCTTCTAACCATGTGTCCTTTGAGAAAAAAAAAGAAAAAAAATCCCAGTTACACTGTAGTTGAAAAGAAGCAGGTTGCTAATACATTGTGGCAAAGCATACCTTATGTTTGGGGAAAAAAAAGTTTAAATTAGGTTAAATTCTTTGTCTTTGTTATCTTCTAGGCTTTAAATCAGCAAGCCTTTTCAAGCTAAGCTATATCTTCTTTTAGGGCAGCAAAGTGGCCATGGCCAGGGAACAGAATGGCACCAGGCAAGACTTCCTGAGCTCTGTGCTTGTGCAAGTTCTATCATAGTTTCAGCAAAGCCCAGTCTTTCTCTTTTGGGCAGATGGTGACAAATGCCATCTTAATTTGATGGTGTGACTAAGTAAACACTTAGTAAGTGTTAACTATAATGTTTATTTCTTAGTGCTTTGCAAAATTATTAAATGATGGATAAAAAAGTGAACTCCATCAAAACTGCTCACAGAATTTCCGAACCCATACAAATAATGTTTTACAAGTGCTGTTATTTCCTGAACAGGAACAATATTGTTCCTAAATAAATTTCAAATGTTAAATTTTAAGCAAATTAATACATACATTTGAGGGGCGCCTTGGAGGCTCAGTTGGTTAAGCATCTGACTCTTGATTTCAGCTCAGGTCATAGTCTTGGGGTCGTGAAATCGAGCCCTGAATTGGTCTCCAGGCTGAGTGTGGGCCTGCTTAAGATTCTCTCTCCCTGTGTCCTCCTCCCTGACTGCACCGCTTTCACTCTCTCTCTCTTAAAGAAAAACCTTAAAAAAATACATACATTTCATAACATAGACAAATAGAGTAGAAAAATCCGTGCATGGTGACATGCCACTGCCTTCTTCCTTTCCTTCCAACCCCTAAGCTCTGTTGTCAAAAGGCAAACTCTTATTTATTTATTTATTTGACAGAGAGAGAGAGAGAGAGAGAGAGAGAGAGAGAGAGGGAGATCACAAGAAGACAGAGAGGCAAGCAGAGGGAGAGGGGGAAACAGGCTCCCTGCTGAGCAGAGAGCCCGATGCGGGGCTCGATCCCAGGAACCTGGGATCAAGACCTGAGCCAGAGGCAGAGGCTTAACCCACTGAGCCACCCAGGAGCCGCAAAAGGCAAACTCTTTTATGGTATCTTGTTTTGTTTTTCTTTCCTCTACAACTCTAGATAATGTACTTCTTTGTCTATATCTTCAATGAAATTTAGAGAATATTTATTGACTCTCTGTTATGAAAGATGAGTATTTTTTCTCACTCTCTCCATCTCCTCTCTACTCCCAAATCTTGTTGTTGTCTTTATTTTTAGTCTAGTGGGTAAATTTAAATCCCATACATATGTATCTAGTTTCTGATTGGTCAGTTTTGGATGATAGCTCTTAAATTTCCACTTGTTGCTTGAAAATATTGTGTCTCGGTCTTTTTTTCCATCTTTCTTGTTTCCTCCCTCTCCCAACCTCCTACCCCACCTTCTGTCAGTTAGGCTTTTATTTTGTCAAGGCCTTTAATGTTTACATTATACAGTATACCGAACCACAAGCAATTCCAGAGTATACTGAACCACAAGCAATAGCTGACCTGTGATCAGCATGTAATGACCATGAAAATATTGCTGGGTATGGATGGAGGTCATTGCTAAGATGGACATTCTCTTCTCCCTAAGTGTAGGGCCATTTAAAGGAATATGGTCTCACTAATGGTATCAAATGGAGACTTTTTTCTTATATTCTACCAATTGCTTAAAATCATGCTACGTTTTGGTTAGCTTCATAACCGTACTATTAATTTTGTTCTTGCCTTTGCTGTTGCTTCTCCTTGCATTTCTACTAGTCTTATACCATTTACCTTTATCACAAGCTCAATATTTTTATTTATTTTTATTTTTAAAATTTTATTTATTTATTTGACACAGAGAGGGAGAGCACAAGTAGGCAGAGCGGCAGGCAGAGGGAGAGGGAGAAGTAGGCTCTCCACTGAGCAGGGAGCTGGAGGTGGGCCTCGATCCCAGGACCTTGGGATCTTGATCTGAGCCAAAGACAGCCGCTTAATCAACTGAGCCACCCAGGTGCTCCACAAGCTCAATATTTTTAGATTCTTTCTTAAGTACTTTATTCTTTCAAGTGGGTTTCTTCCCTGAACCAAAGATGACTCTTGTAGAGAATGTCCATCCCTCTGTCCTCCACTTTGAATCTGATACCTTAGCTATTATCTTGGAACTTTCTTTCATTTTCTTGGGTGAATCTCTTGTTCTCTTTCTCTTCTACTTTATTGCCTTATTTGTTGTAGTAGAATCTCAAGTAGTTCTCTAAAATAGTGTATATAAAATACATGCTTTTTAAACATATCAGATCATTTTATTTTGTTTTTATAGATAATGGGTATCTGGACTTGTTATAGAATTCTAGATTGAGAAAAATTCTCCCATAAAACTTTGAGAGCATTATTTCCTTGTTTTCCAACCACTGGTGTTGCCACTACAAAGACAGATGCTTCTCAGTTGGCTTGTTTAATTCCTCTTTGGAAACTTTTAGGATTTTCTTTTTCTCCTTGATGCCATGACATGTATAGATATAGATCTGTTATTTTCTTTGCACTTGGTATTCAGTAAGTTTTTCATTCCGAAGTCTTGTGTTCTTTAGTTCTCAGGAATTTTTGATATTTTTTTTCCCTCCATTTACTCTCTTCCCTTTCTCTGAAATTCCTGTTAGAGTAATATTGGACCTCTTGGACTGGTCTTCTCTGGGTCTTCTAAGTTCTTTACCCATGTGTGGTAGACAGAATTCTAAGATGGCTGCCTACATTCCAGCCATTTTGTATAAATGTCTTAGATAATTCTTCCCCCTTAAGCGTGGGTAGGAACTATGAATAGATGAGATAATCACTTCCTCGATTAGGTTTCCTAACATGGCAGAGGGCTAGGATAGTCACCTTTATGATTACATTTATATTATATCAGAATTCTTACCACACTGGGGAGAGATTCTGGCTTTGAAGATGTGAGGTGCCTTGCTTGTTCCGAGCAGCCCATGTGGGTAGAACCTGAGGGAGGCCTCCAATAGGTGATAATGACCCTGGTCCAACAGCTAATAAGAAAATTGAGATCTCAGTCCTATGTAAGTCCTACAAGGAAGTTATTCTGTCAACAACCCGGATGAGCTTGGAAGATCTGGAGCTCAAAGGGAATCCCATTTGTGTGGGGCACACTGTGATGGACTCACTCTGCTTGTAGAGTGAGGGTGCTGTGAGCCAACTCTCTTGCTATCGATACTAATATTGGTTGAATGAGAAGAGCTTTACTCTGGAACATCTATGTTCGCACCAGGTTTTCCCAAACAGTTCAATTTTTTTAGAGATTATCTTTGATTTTTATGGCCTGGACTTAAGGGACTGTTGCCTGTGCTTTGCATAACATTGGGCATAAGTTGGAGGTTGATGAGGGTGACTACTGGTGCTATTGTCCCATACACAAACTTCAGTAATCTTCCCTTGGTTTTTCTTTTCTTTCTCTTCCCTTTCCTTCCTTCTTTCCTTGACTTCAGGTCATCGTACAACCGAGTCATTGGTTTGTTTTTGGAAAGGTTTCTCTTGCTTTATGATGTTTTATTTTTCCCCCATTCATTTCATAGTGTACTTTCATTTTCCTACCTTCATTTTCCATAGATACGCACTCTAATATATTTGTATATGTGTATATATACATTCTTGTAAACTGTGATTTTTGTGTATGTTATTAATTTACCTGATTGCATTGTGCTATAGATCTTGTTTTTTCCTTTTCACTCAATACATTGTTTTCTAGATCTTATCATGTTGCTGTGTGTATATTAATTTCTTCATCCAAAAATCTTATACAGAAGTTAGGCTGGAGATATAGGCAGAGAAGGGTCCCTGAGAAGAGATATACTGCCTGAAACTGAAGTCACATAGTTTAAATACAGCAAAGAGAAAGAGGAAGACTAACTCCTAAATATCTAGCTTGAGCTTTGGATCTTTTCCTAGCTTAGAGAGATCTGCAATTAGAAGGTCCAGTTTTTTGAACTAATGTTTCTCCCTTTGTTTAAGACTGTTTAGGTTTGATTTCTGCCCTGAACACTTGAAGAATCCTGGAAGTATGTGTTCCAAGCCCTATATGTTACAAACATAAAGGAACCCGAATGTATCATTGAATTTAAGATGACATATCCTATATTGTTGTTTTACTTTTGTTGCTAAGTAAGAATGATGATTCACATTTCTTAGATTTATGTTATGGTTTATATTGTTCTTGGAAAGCATTAATGTATTCTTCAATAATTTAAAATTATTTTAATATGTGTTGTCAAATATGTATGCACGTGTTTATATTGTACAATCCTATCAAAGGAATATAAGTGCTTTTCATTTGTGGTCATCTTAATCCATGGCAAAGACTGAGATTTTTCTACTATAGGCATTTAACATAATACTTTTTGTCAAAGTCTAATGACTAAAAAAAAAATGACCAGATAATAATCTTTAAAGTCAATCTTTGATTTTATTTGTGTATATACCTCCAAGGAACATCTGTGATCTTTAGGAAGGAGAAGCTAGTGTTGCTTTAGTAAATGTCATTCTTTCCATCAAGTCAGTACTGAATTCATTTTCTGTACAGGGTATCCTATGTAATTGGAAGCTTTGTCTTTCAGAAAGAAGAGAAGAGGGGTGTTGGTCACCTGACATCCCTGTAATTTTTCACTATATTTTGAATGTTGATTTTATTTCTTTTTACATGTATCGGTTTTGAATTAATAGTGTTCTAATTTTCCTGTGTTTCTTAGGACCCCATCACATTATATCCTAGCATATCTACACATTCATAACTGTGGGTATATCCCTTTATAGAGATTATTGCTCAGTCATTCAGGGGTGGGATTACCCATATATATTGCTACTTATTTCTAATATATGACTTTAGTTTTCTAAAAGAATTTCAGAATTTTTCTATATACAGCATGGTAGATGATGATGGTGATGGTGATGATGATGATAATGATGATTATTTAACATAATTGTAGTTCATCCTTTGCCCAATAACTACTGGATTTTAGTTACATTTCCTTTCATATTATCATACTATTGCTTTTTAATTTACATGTTTAATCATATAAATATACGATATCCTGGAATAAAGTGTTTTCTTAAATATCTAAAGCATGGATTGGCCAGTGAGGTGGCTGTAAGTCTGCAAGCCCTATTACACATTCTTTTTGGCACACTTTCTATCATCTTTTGACTTTCTATTTTCCTTTTTTCCCTTTGTCCCTAACACTCACTCTATAGAAGAACTTGATCATCTATTGACTATCATGGCAGGTGTCAGAAAATGATCAAAATAATATCATAACTTTCTTTGTAATAAAAATGTAATGAAAATAAGAAAGCTTTATGTTATTCTTTTTCTCATTTAACCCAATTATATTTGGGAAGCTGTAGATAAAAAGCATGCTGATTTTTAAAATTTTCAGTGCTAAATGCCGAACACTTTATCAAAATGATACAGTATATTTTGTGTTCTTGTCTAAAATGGGGTATATACTATCAAAAGATATACTATTTTTTAATTAATGTTACTGTTTTTCCAGTTAGATATAGATTTTTACTTACTATTATTGGGGTTCCTTTTTCATCCTTTAGGAAAGTTATAATTCAGAAAGAACCAAAATGAGAGTGATAACATAATGGATGGCAGCAGGCTGAATGTGTCTTGAACTAAATGAGGGTTTTCTAGCAACTCTTTAACCCCTGTCCTTTTGGCATAAAATCTTCCCTTACCAGTGTAATATGGAGCTTTTCAGAAGGAGAAGGAAACAGTACTACTGCTATGTGGCTCTCTGCTGGCAGCACTGGGTGGGACCCTTGCACACCATTGTAGAAGTTCATGATATTTATTTATTTATTTATTTATTTATTTATTTATTTATTTTTAAAGATTTTATTTATTTATTTAACAGAGAGATACAGAGAGAGCACACGTAGACAGAGCAGCAAGCAGAGGGAGAGGGAGAAGCAGGCTCCCAGCTGAGCAGGGAGTCCGATGCGAGGCTCCATCTTAGGACCCTGGGATCATGACCCAAGCCTAAGGCAGCCATTTAACCTACTAAGCCACCCAGGTGCCCCTAAGTTCATGATTTTAAAAAACTATATCTTATTTATTTATTTATTTATTTATTTATTTAGAGAGTGTGCACGTGAGTGGGGCCGGGGTGGGGGGACAGAGGAGGGTGAGAGGGAATCTCAAGCAGACTCTGGGCTGAACATGGAGCCCTTATATGGGGCCCAATCCCACAACCCTGAGATCATGACCTGAACCAAAATTAAGAGTTGGACGCTTAACTGACTGAGCCACCCCAGACACCCCATAAGTTCATGATTTTTTATGTTTTTTTTCTTTACCTATTACTTCTTTTGCCTGAAAAATATGCATTCCTTTTTTTTTTTCACCTGCATAAACCCAAAGTCATAGTTGAGGCCTTGTTAATGTGCATCTTTCCTATAAAGTCATGTCATATCTTTGAAGTATATATTGGTTTCACTTTCACTGAATCCTCATAGTCAAGAATCAGCTAGATTAGTACTAAATTTTCCTGAATTATTCATGAATTATTAATTCAGATAACATGAATTTGCAGAATATATGGAGAATATGGAAGCTATTCTTCACTTCCACTAGCACCTTATCAGAACACTGAACACATTGTGGGTTCTTACTCTATATTTATTTCTTATACTTTTACATAATTTTTATGAATACAAAACACTATGAAGGAGATGAATATCTGTCAGTTTCCTGTTTCACTGAAGAGAAAATTTTGGGTTCTGAGAATACTTTAATGTTTTATGGTCTTTGTAAATATTAGGGCCAACAGAAGATACTCTAAGTTTTAGTTCACTTTGTTAGCTGAATTTTATAAGTGATGTATAAAATCAGTAATCTTATTTTCCAGAAATAAAAATTGCACTGCTGTGCTAGTACAACGTAAAAATATCCAGTCAACTAATTTTAGTCAAATGCCAGTTAAAGTTCTCCAGCTTCTTGTTTCTTTGTAGATAATAAAGTTACAGAATTGTTTCATTTAACTTTCAGTTTTAATGTGTTTTTCTAGGTGATAACCCATTGTTATGTCACCTGCCGTAGTTCATGTACTAAAAAAATAACTGGCATAAATATTACCCACTGTGAAATTTAGTTTTTCTTGCTTAGAATTTACAAAAGGCTCTACCTATTACCCAAATTTCAAAAACTTCTATTAGTCATTTAAATTAACTTAGAATGTATTTCTTACTATTGAAATAGGCTTTAAGCATTTCGCTTTGTAGTTTAGAGTTAGTGTTTTATTGCAGTATCATTTGGAAGAATACATTTTTGTTTCCAGTGAAGACTGTTGGAAAGTGTGCTTGTCTTTGCCATCTGCTAACTCTTCCAGGCAGGGCAGTGGGATGGAAATGGCAGTAGAGTGTTGAAATTGGACAGATCTGCATGTGAGTCCTAGCACACAGCCAACAGAGGTTAACACTTGGCCTCTGGATCAGCCTGTTTGATTCTTAAACTTTTGTTTGTTTTGGCCTCTGGTACTGTCAACATGGAGGCTCATCCTACTGGCTGCCTCTTCAGGTGCTTACCTTTCTGGCCATCTATTCCTTGCTACGGCTCATGACTTAGTGCAGCCATCATTTTTTGCTCATGATGCTTTTCATGGAACTTGAATTAAATGGGGTAAGTCTTTGTCCCGGACTCTTCAGTTCATAATCAGGCTGAAAAAAATGTTGGTGTGGAAAGGTTAGCAGTGTGCTAAGGAAATTAAATTAAAGTATTTATATGAAAGTATTAAAGTATTTGTATTATGTAAACAGTTCAGGCAGAAAGGAACATGACCCAGACTAAATTTTCATGCTCTGGAAGTATTTTATTTCCTTGCACATTCTTAAAAAGTTAATTTCAGATCACAGTTGTGCTCCCAAGCATAATTTGAAATGTTTGAAGTTATATCCATAATAGCTGGTAGGCTAATGTATGCATAAAATTGGTATGACCTCACAAATATGCTATTCTTAACCAATATAATAGATATTGCATTTATGAGGGTTAATCAAAAGAGTAGCTAGATAGATTGGACATAAAAATGAAGTAACAGCATCTAAGGAAATCTCTCAAATCAGTTAATGTATGCATCCCATTAAGATCTCTGTTCTGGTTAGAATGTTGAGAGCAAGAACAAGCATTGCATGCATTGCAATTAATTCACTAAAGACAAGCAAATGGAAAAGTTGATGTATCCCTAGGGCCTGCTAATTAGAACATACCTACAGGAAACTACCTGACATGTCTTTTCTGAACTTCTCTATATGTACACAGGGTTTACATTGACAATAAGGCAAAGAAAGACTTATAATACACAAAATTATATAAAAGATAAATATTCAGAAAATTATATCAAAGATAACATAATATTTTAGCAACTTAATACTCTTAGAAGGAGGAGAGAGAAGGTGATTGAAGACAGTCCTCCTGACAGTTATTTTTATTTAGTTTATCCTGGTCTCATGCACCGGCTTTGGACAAAATTCATTTTGACATGTTTAAGAGCACTAGGATATAAAATACTGACTATAGCACTTACTGCTTGGACAAGTCAACAAACTATGGCACTTTTCACTGTTCCTCATTGCCTAAGTAAATTGAAGTACAGTTGATAAAATAATAACTCAGTATAAGAATATTTCTCCGAAGGATAGATCATCTCAAGTCGAACACCTCTGTCACCATGCCTTTTTATTGCATTTTTAAAAAAAGAGTATGGGGAGGCACCTGGGTGGCTCAGTGGGTTAAAGCCTCTGCCTTCGGCTCAGGTCATGATCTCAGCATCCTGGGATCGAGCCCTGCATTGGGCTCTCTGCTCGGCGGGGAGCTTGCTTCCTCCTCTCTGCCTGCCTCTCTGCCTACTTGTGATCTCTCTCTCTGTGTCAAATAAATAAATAAAATGTTAAAAAAAAAAAAAAGAGTATGGGGAACCAGGGTGGCTCAGTTGATTAAGCTTCCAACTCTTGATTTCAGGACAACTATTGTTCAATATGCTATTTTTTTCAATATGCTATTTGAGGACAAGTATTTCTTAATCATTTTATTAAGGTATGATTGACATATAAAAGGTTGTACACATTTAATATATAAAATTTGATAAGTTTGGAGACAAATATGCTTCTGTGAAACTATCACCAATCTATGCTATAAACCTATCTCTAAGCTCTAGAAGTTTTATTACTGCCCTCTTCTGTAGTTATTTTTATTTTTATCATTATCATTATCATTATTATTTGTATGAAAACAACACAACATAAGATCTATCTTTTTTGGATATACTATTGTTGGTGGTATATAAAAATTCAACTAAATTTGTATATTGATTTCATATCCTGCAACTTAAATGAATTTATTAGTTCTAAGAGATTTTTCTTTTTGTGTGTGTGTACATTCTTTAGGATTTTCTTCATACAGATCTTCCTCAGTTTACGATGGGGTTATGACCTGCTAAACCAATTGTAAGTTGAAAATGCATTTACTGCATCTAACCTACTGATCATCATAGCTTTGCCTAGCCTAACTTAAATGTGCTCAGAACACTCACATTAGCGTACAGTTGGGCAAAATCATCTAACATAAGCCTATTTTATAATAAAATGTAGAATATCTCATGTAATTTATTGAATACAGTACTGAAAGTGAAAAACAGAATGGTTGTATGGGTACAGAATGGTTGTAAGTGTATCAGCTAATTATCCTCGTGATCGTGTGGCTGACAGAGGGCTGCAGCTTTGTTGTTGCTGACCAGCATCATGAAAGAGGATTGAAGGCATATCTCTAGCCCAGAAAAAACTCAAAATTCAAAATTTGGATTATGGTTGAAGTATGGTTTCTACTGAAGGCATATTGCTTTCACACCATTGTAAAGTCGAAAAATCGTAAGTCTAACTATTGTAAGTTGGGGACCATCTGTATAAGATCATGTTATCTGTAAACAGATGATTTTACTTCTTCCTTTCTGATTTGGATGCCTTTTATTTCTTTTTCTTGACTAATTGCTCTGGGTAGGATTCTAAGTAGTATTTGAATAGAAAAGGCAAGAGTGGTTATCCTTGCCTTGTTCTGGATCTTAAAGGAAAAGCTTTCAATGTTCCACCATTGAGTGTAAGATTGGCTGCTGGCTTTTCATGAAAGGCTTTTATTATTTTATGGTACATTCATTCTAGAGCAAATTTTTTGGGAGATTTTATCATGAAAGGGTGGAAAACAACAGGAAAATAAAAAAAACTAAGTTATCTTTTTAAAAAGATAAATAAAACCAACGAACCCTTTGCTAGACTGATCATGAAAAAAAAGAAAAATCAGGAAATAAAGAGAAGACATTGGGCGCCTGGGTGGCTCAGTGGGTTAAAGCCTCTGCTTTCGGCTCAGGTCATGATCTCAGAGTCCTGGGATCGAGGCCCGCATCGGGCTCCCTGCTCAGCGAGGAGCCTGCTTCCCCCTCTCTCTCTCTGCCTGCCTCTCTGCCTCCTTGTGATCTCCCTCCCTCTGTGAAATAAATAAATAAAATCTTAAAAAAAAAAAAAAGAGAAGACGTTATAACCAATGCCAAAATACATCAAAGAGACTATTATGTACAATTATATAACAATGTAAACAAAACCATATATATTTGGCCTTACCAGTGTGTTTGTATTTTTATGCCCTTGTGTAATCTTCTACTCTTGGGTATGGGAAGACCTATAACCTGGTTCAGTATAATATGGTATATAAAGGTACCTAGACAAATGTTATTACATGTACACTATCACTCTAAATAAGATTATCATGTCTGTCTTATTGGGAGACTCTCTCTCCTTGCTGGCTTTGAAGATAGCTGCTGCCATGTTGTTTATGCAGCTATAGGGAGGGGGTTAGTATAGTTCAGAATTTATGACAGCCTCTGGCCAACAGTCATCAAGAAACTGAGACCCTCAGTCTTATAGCCTGAAAAGAATTGAATTATACCCACAGTCACATAAGCTTGGAATCAGTTCTTTCCCAGCTGAGCTTATCATGCAAACTCAGCCTTTACTGACACCTTAATGACAGACTTGGCAGAGGATCTATGAGCTGAGCTATGCCTGGACATCTAGTTCGTAGTAAGTGTGAGGTGCAAAATATGTATTTAAAATAATACACAGCTTAAAATAGCTGATGAATTTGGGATTATAATGATACACAGTAACAGATAACAAGTCCAGTTTTTAATATCTGAAAATGGATATATTAGTTTGCAGGGGCTGCAAATGAGGTACAGCAAACTGAGGGGCTTAAATAATAGAAATTTGTCATCTTGTAGGTTTGGAAGTTAGAAGTCCAAGAGCAAGGTATTGGTAAGGTGGTTTCACCCAAGAGCTGTGAATGACAATTTGTTCCTTGCCTCTTTCCTCGCTTCTGTTGGTTTTCTGGCCATCCTTGGCATTCCTTGGCTTGTAGATGCATCACTCTCTTCTCTGCCTTTGTCTTCACATGGTGTTCTCTTTGTGTGCATGTCTGTCTCTATGTCCAAATTTCCTTTTCTTTTTATTTTTTAAGATTTTATTTATTTATTTGACAGAGAGATCTCTCTCTGTAGGCAGAGAGTCAGGCAGAGAGAGGAGGAAGCAGGCTCCTTGCTGAACAGAGAGCCTGATGTGGGGCTCAATCCCAGGACCCTGAGATCATGACCTTAGCCGAAGGCAGAGGCTTAACCCACTGAGCCACCCAGGTGCCCCCAAATTTTCTTTTTTTTTAAAGGGACACAGTCATGGGGTGCTTGGATGGTTAGGTTGGTTAAACGACCAATTCTTGATTTCGGTTCAGGTCATGATCTCAGAGTTGTGAGATAGAGCCGCATGTTGGGCTTTGCAATCAGTGTGGAGTCTGCTTGGGATTCTCTTTTTCCTCTTCCCTGTTCTCCTCCTCCTCCTGCTCATTCTAAATAAATAAATAAGTAAATAAATAAAAGCAGAAAACAATATGGACACAATCATATTAAATTATGGCCCTTCCAAATGACCTCATCTTAACTTGATTATATGGAAACATCTTCTTTCTAAATAAAGTCACATTCAGAGATTGGAGGTTAAGATTTCATTTTCTGGTGGGGGAAAGAAGACATCATTCAACTCAAAAGAGTGGTTATTGCTGTATCAATGTCTAAAAATGTGGAAATGGTTTTGAACCCAGCCAATGGGAAGACTGGAAGGATTTTGAGGACTATGCTAAAGAAAGCCCAAGTTACCTTGAACATTTAGTAGAAACTTGGACTTTGAGGACACTTCCAGTGAGGGCTTAAAGGAAATGAGGAACATGTTATTAGAAACTTGTGGAAGGGGCAGTCCATGCTATTTGGTTGCAGAAAGCTTAGTAAAATTTTACCTGTGGTTATGTGGAAAGAAAACACATAAGTCGTGAACTTGGTTATTTAAATAAGCAGATATCCAAGCAAGGCGTTGAAGGTACTGACTATTCTTGCTGTTTACAGTAAAATGTGAAAAGAGAAAGATAATTTGAAGGAAGAGTTGTTAAGCAAAGAGGAACCAGGACTAGATGGTTTAAAAAACTTTTAGCCACTCAAGATGGCAAACAAATTCTACAATTAATTAATGACCTCTTGAGCAGAGTGAGCAACCATCAGAAGCAGATATTCTTGCCTTAATTGCAAGGGATATATAAGCTTGAAATCTTGGGACCTAGCACATTGGAGAAAGTCTGCCCCTAAATTAAGACAACACAATTGAAGCAAAGTTGTAAGATAGAGTTGATCAATGATAAAAATAGTTAAATCCCATAATCTGGCCATAATTTTTCGGTGTTTGCTTCTGTAAATCCAACAAATGCTTTTATTTGTTTAAGCTAGTGTGAACTGTGCTTTAGTCATGTACAGATTAGGAGTAGTTTAATTAAAATCAAACAAAGACAAAAAAGGCCAATGAAAATTTTTAAGGAAAAAATAAAGGAATAAACAATAAAGCTGTGTGTGTGTGTGTGTAGGTATGAAGAAGTTGATAAAAATAAAAGATAAAGTATGATATATTAATCACATTTCTTAATCTGAAAATTTCTGCCCAGGAGAATATAGTTGAAAATAGAGTAATTATAACTGGAGCCAACATATTCTAAGTAAAGAGAAGACTTATGTTAAGTAATTGGAGAAAGTTTTGGCAATATCCTCAGTATCCTTAAATTTTGAACAGTGAGAGCTGAAGATACAGGTGGTCCATATGCCAGATTGAGATTGCAACACTTGGTAGATATATCTTCCTCTGCCGGTATTCTAATACTATTGTGGTACTCTGGGAGACACAATTATTTTTCACTTTCTCTGCATAACTCTTGTCTTTCTTAGTCTTGAATATTGGCATTAATCATGTTCAAATATAAATGAATGACTCTGAACTGGTGTGGGAGGATTAACAGTAGATTCTAGCAGAGACAATGACTTCCATAATGTGACCGAAAAAGAGACTCACTATGGGACTGGATGTGTTGACAAAGAGCCAGTCATAGGGGCTCCTGGGAGGCTCAGTTGGCTGAGCATCTGGCTCTTGGTTTTGGCTCAAGTTATGATCTCAGGGTCCTGAGATCAAGCCCTGCATGGTCTCTGTGCTTCAGCGGGGAGTCTGCTTGAGATTCTCTCCCTCCCTATCTCTCTGCCCCTCTCCCCAGCACACTTGTGCACGTGAGCGCTCTCTCTCTCTCAAATAAATAAATAAATCTGGAAGGAAGGAAGGAAGGAAGGGAGGGAGGGAGAGAGGGAGGGAGGGAGGGAGGGAAGGAGGGAGGAAGGAAGGAAGGAAAGAAGGAAGGAAGGAAGGAAAAAAGGAAGGAAGGAAAGAAGGAAGGAAGGAAGAGGGGAGGAAGGATAAGAGCTTCCTTGAAGCTTATAAGAGATAATGAATACCTTGAAGCTTACAAGAGATAATGAATGTTTTAGAATTATCTGATCTAAATTAACTTCCATGGAAATCTCTCTTTCTTAAAGCCAAACTTAATTTTCAAGAAGAAATTTCCCAGAAAATTACTGAAATTACAGAAATTACTGACATGACAGTTGGTAATACCTTCTGTGGTAGAGCAATGGCACGTGGTCATTGGAAACTAATCCGACCAGGGGGTAGGTAGGCTGTTACCTAGCCCACCACACAGTGCAAACACCTGGCCCAGCCTTTGCATGCAAAGTTTTTATTTCTGAGTTTTTAGTTCTCAGTGTGAGTTTTTGTTCATAAAGTCAGTTGATTTAATAGATTAGTGGTTTATAATCACCATAGCAATCCACATGCGGTGGGAAGCACCTGTGAGGGAAGGCAGAATGGAGAAGCAATTTAGTAATACATGTAAGTATTACAATTACTTGATGATCTCTTAGGGGAAATCCTTAATGAAAACCATTCCTTTATGGTACTATCACATAAGATCATATAGTGTTCAGTATAGGGTATCTTCTCTTTCCCTCCAGACCCTAGGAATACTTTACACCTATTAGATTGTTCCTCTTTAATGAAATAAGGATTGGTTATGAAAATATACATATAGCACAAACCTAACAAATTGTTATATAGCATTCAATGAGTGTTTATAATTTTAAGATGTTAGCTTTATTAAAAAAGTTAGATTTAGGGCGCCTGGGTGGCTCAGTGGGTTAAAGCCGCTGCCTTCGGTTCAGGTCATGATCCCAGGGTCCTGGGATCGAGGCCCATATCCGGCTCTCTGCTCAGCAGAGAGCCTGCTTCCTCCTCTCTCCTCTCCCTCTGCCTACTTGTAATCTCTCTCTCTGTGTCAAATGAATAAATAAAATCTTTAAAAAAAAAAAAAAAAAAAAAAAGTTAGATTTATTGTTCAGGGAGAAATTTTATAATAACCTGATAATAACCCATTTTAATCTACTGTCTTTAACAAAACTCTGATTTTGTCACATTATTTCTAAGAAATACCACTATTCAGCTTGATGTTTTGTGAAAGATTTGCTATATCTTTTGTATTTTATATCTTGCTGCTTTTTTTATTCTAAAATTGTGGCCTCTTTTTTAACTTAATAAAGAAAATTAAAGGAAAAAATGCAAGGAAAGTCATTATCCTGGGTTGGAGTCAATACTATCTTTGCTATTCAAAGGTAGAAAGTAATCAGATGTTAGCTTGCAGCCAAGGAAACCGTTTTATTTATAATGGAAGGAAACAAAAGCCAAAGGCAGGTAATGCATTAGGGCCTGAAAGAAGCACAAGAGGAAGAGAATAGGGTTATTCTTTACTAGTTGCTTTTTACTTTTACTTGACAAATTCAAACTTCTAAATTATAGCACATAGTTACATAGATAGATATATTATGAGCCATCAATCAGTATATTGATAATAAAGACTGTCAAGATTCCCAGTCTGATAAAGTATCATACTGTTTATGCTGTGCTAAATGTTGGATTTATTTTACCCAAAATAAAATATGACTATTTCCAGCTTCTGATAGTAACTTGGCCATGTTATCTTGTTCATTAATTTATGTGTTCATTCAATTCTTGGAGTGTATAATATGTTTCAGGTAATTTTCTATATCTGAATATATAATAGTAAATAAAATAGAAAAATGCACTGCACTAATGGAGTCTGGATTCTAATGTTCCCAACTACAACCAATTTGCCCAATAGTTTAGGTTTCAATTAGAAAGTGTTTACAGCACTGTATCTTACTCTCTAGCTCAAAATCAATTTTTCTTGCAGTAGCTCTAAAACTGTTCAATAGATTGTGGTCTAGGTTTTGATCACTTATTGCCCAGAATCTTTGAATTGGTATATGGGTATTTTATTTAAATTCTTTGCTGTGTTTTTATGTTATTTTCTCTATTCTCTACTCCTTTCATCCTCAACTGAATTACATGATCATTTGAACTCAGATTCATTCAAACTACATGTTTCAACCCTATTTTTATAAAAAGCATTTCTTTAAAAAATATTAAGTATTATATACATCAAATAGAAGGTGCAATGCTATTCCCATATTATTGAGACTCTGATTTGTTGATTAGTTCAGGCAAGGTCATGTGGTTCATAAAAAGTATTGTTAGAATCTAAACTTATTATTTTGATATTATATTCTGTGCCTCATCTATTACACCTTCGTTATGGTTGGGGTATACAAAGATTCTTTGGGAGATTCTACAGCCTTGATCTGGACTTTCTGACTATCCCCATCTGGTTGATTACACATGTAAAAAGTTGAGATTATTTTAGTCTGTAGAAACAAAACCAAATCTAACAAAATATGTATAGCATCTACATGAGGAAAACCACACAATTATGATGAAAGGAATCAAAGAACCAAATAAATGGAAGGATATTTCATTACATACAGGTAAACTCAAATGTTGTCAAGCTGTTAGTTCCTCCCAACTTGATTCATACATTTAGTGGGGTGCCTGGGTGGCTCAGTCTAAGCATCTGTCTTTGGCCCAGGTCAGGATGCCAGGATCCTGGGATCAAGCCCTGCACCAGGTTCCCTGCTTCTTCCTCTGCCTGTTGCTCCCCTGGTCGTTCTTGCTCTCTCTTCCTCTCCCTCTCTCACTCTGTCAAATAAATAAGTAAAACCTTAAAAAAAAAACCCTCAGCAAGCTAATTTATGCATGCTGACAGAAAATGATTCTAAAGTTTGTATGGAGAGGTAAAAGACCCAGAATAGTCAACTCAATACTGGGCAAGAAGAACAAAGTCAGAGGAATGACATCACCCAACTTCGAGACTTACTAAAGACATTATAATCAAGACATTGTGGTATTGGCGAAAGAATAGATCAATGGAACAGAACAGAGAGCCCAGAAATGCACCTACATAAGAATAGCCAACCGATCTTTGATAAAGGGTCAAGGCAATACAGTGGTGGAACAATTGTCTTTTCAATAAATGGTGTTGAAATAATTGGACACCCATATGCAAAATACTACTACTACTACTACTATCAGTACTACTACTAAATCTAGTCAGAGTCCTTATATGTTTGACAAAAGTTAACTCAAAATGGATCATAGACCTAAATGTGAAAGACAAACCCAAAATTCCTGGAGGAAAGCATAGGAGACTATCTAGACAACCTTAGGTTTAGTGATGACTTTTTTAAGTATAACACTAAGGGCAGGGTGCATGAAAGAAATAACTGATAAGTTAGACATTATTAAAAACTTCTGTTCTGTGAAAGACAATGTTAAGAGAATTAGAAGAATACCCACAGGTGAGGTGAAAATGTTTGCAAAAAACAGATCTGATAAAGAACTGTTATCCAATACACACAAAAACCCTTTTAAAAGTCTTAAAATTTAACAATAAAGGAACAACTAAACAATAAAAAAATCCCAAACATTAAAAAGTGGTCCAAAGACCTAAAGAAATACTTTATAAAAGATATAGATGTGACAAATGATATGAAACAGATGAAATAATAATAGAGAAATAATAATATGAAAAGATGTTCAGCATCATATTGTCCTTAGAGAATTGCAAATTGAAACAATGAGATACTGCCGCACACATAAGAATGATGGAAACCCCAAACACTGAAACATTCATGCTGGTAAGGATGTGGAGCAACAGTGACTCTTCTTGATCTCTGATCTGAATGGAAAATAGTGTAACTACTTTGAAAAACAGCCTAGAGGGTTTTTTGTTTTGTTTTGTTTTGTGTGGTTTTTTGTTTGTTTCTTTTTTCCTTCTTTATTTGTTTTTTTACAAAACTGAACATTTTTTTTACAATCCAATCCAATCCGACAATCACTCCTCTTGCTTGACTTCAAAAATGTCAAGTATGACATAAATACCTGCATCACAGACATATCCAAACTACTATAGGACACTCACAAAATGCCGTGATTATAGGAAAGCCACAGTAGGTAGATGATAAATGCACAGACAAAAATTGGGCTCCAGTAAGACATGTGCTGTTATAAGATAGAAGTTAAGTTGTATTATATTTAAAGGCTAGAAAGAAGAATATTTATGTGACATAAAAATATATTAATTCCTTTGTATGAATTAAGTTACTTTGAAACTGTTTCATTAAATGGTTCAAACAATGCAAACATTTCTTTTTAAACTTCCCATTGGGTCTTTTTTCCCCCAGTTTCATTTAGATATAACTGACATACAACATTGTGTAAGTTTAAGGTGTACAACATGTTGATTTGATACACTTATGTAATGTAATATGATTATCTGTGAAGCATGAGCCAACACCTCCATCATGTCACATTATTACCAGTGTGAGAACATTTACATCTACTCTCTTGGCAACTTCCAAGTGTATAATACAGTATTGTTTACTATAATCACAGTGCTATACATCAGATCTCCAAAACTTATTTATCTTCTAACTGTAAGTTTATACTCTTTGACCAACATTTCTCCGTTTCCTCCACCTACCCACCTCCCACCTTGCCCCCTGGTAACCACCATTCTACTCTGTTTCTATGAGTTGGAATGTTTAGATTCCACATATTATGCAATATTTGTCTTTCTTGGTCTGACTTATTTCACTCTGCATAATGCCATCAGGTTTCATCCATATTGTTGCAAATAACAAGATTTCCTTCTTTGTCATAGTTAATTAATATTCCATTATATCCACTCTTTATCTGCATCTTTATTTATTCACCTATTGATGGAAAATTATGTTGTTTCCATATCTTGGTTTTTGTGAATAATGCTGCATAAATGTGAGTGTCCAGATATCTCTTTGATATCCTGTTTTCATTTCCTCTGGATATATATTCAGAAGTGGGATTGCTAGATCATATGGTGGTTCTATGGTTTTAATGTTTTGAGAAACCTTCATAGTTTTTCCCATAGTGGCCGTATCAACCCACCAATAAATTTCAAACATTTCTTGTCAAGCGGAATAAAGTTTTTTTGAAAGTTGAAGAGGCACAAGTTAATTTGTGGCAAAAATTATAACTTTCAGTGGAAATGTGCTTCAGGGAAAACCAGTGGCTTTCAACCAATTTCTGAAAACCAATGGATTAGTGAAGACATTAGTGCAACTACATTATTTTTTTCACATTTGTGGTCTGAACTATCATCCCGTAGTGTGTATTGTGTATACACAATGGTATAGAGGAGACGAGGTCTTTCCGGATAGCTTTGGTGGGTGTCAGAGATCTACTCAAGTTGACCTCATTACTCCTCAAAACTGCCACATATCACGAGGATTGTTTGTTCCACAGTAGTGGTAAAAAGGCTCTAACATGAAGTTTGTGTAACTGTTCAAGGTCACACAATAAGCTTGCAGTGGAGTCAGAGTTTGAATCTAGTTCCATCTAATTCCATCTACCCCAAGTTTACAAAGTTATAAAAGATCCATAAATTGAAGAATATTGGCATCTACAGGGGAAGTCACAATACGAATATAGTGTGATACTTTCCACGAATTACACAAGAAATGTCTAAAACAGTGATTATCAAGCTACTGTATAGAATCCTATGGTTACAATGATCAAATCTTCCAACGTACAATAAACAGTTCAACTTCTTGAGCAACAGTTCATCTTTTCATATATAGTATGTGGGATGCTTTTGAAGAATTGTATTTGAAGGAAAAAAAAAAGAATTCCACTACATATAATTTGAAAGCTATTAGAATAACTTGGTGAAGAAAAAACTGACGTTCCAAAGTAGGACATGTTGGGAAGATTAAACAAGGGAAGAAACCTTCGTAAATAAAAGTTGTATTATTTACAAGGTTCACTTTCAACAAACAACGCCAAATGAAACCCTTAAGATGAATCAGAATTGAGAACAAAGAACAAACATTGCTAAACTGCAAGGAGACTCTAACTGTGGGCATTATGGCTTGTGCTACAGACAATGTTTTCTTTTTTAGTAAGGATAATAGCTACCACTGATATCAGCAGTGATATATTTGGAAAACATTACAAAATTGACTATGATTTGAGAGGGAATATTATGTCCAGGTGAAGCGCTGCAAGCTAAGAGAAGTAGAGTCAAAGAGAAGCATATGATTAAACCTGGCTGAAGTACTTTGACATAGCTAATCAAAAAAGACAGTCTAATAGAGCCAGCTAAGTACTTCTCACTTATCCTTTCTCTGGGACTTTGGGACATTTTGAATTTTCGTCTATGTGACATGTGAGCTCATACTAGTCAGGGCTACTTAGCGTTCCAGCTAATGTATCCCTTACATAGTTTAGTTTATAGATGAATTAACTGCTGATTGACTAGTTTCTGGAAGATTATTGATGAAGGCAGTGTGTATATCCTCAGAAGTATGTGTATTTGTTAAGACCATCATCTTTTAGAGGTAATAGAACAAAATTAACTTTGCTAGTCCCAGTATCGTACCCAACATAGTATGTTGTATACCTATCAGAGAATTATAAAAATGGTCAGGTCAATGATTTTTTATATTACATTTCACTTTGTGTTTTGTGGCTAGTTATTATTTCCATTATTTACATTTCCAAGTGGACTTTTTGAAAAACAACATGCTATAGCAAATGACAAAATAGCAAAATATGATTCAGTTTATTTCTGCTAAACTGTGAGCTTCTCGAGGTCTTAGACAATGTCCTCCTTATCTTTACCCCAACCTTAGTATATTCCCTGGCACACAGAAGTGTTTACTAATTTTTGCTGAAATGTATCAGCAATATATGGACATGTATATCAGCTTTTCATTAATTTAGTGTGAATGGGAATAAAGCCCATCAAAATGATGTCAGTTAATTAGGTTGACTTGTATACATGGAAAATGTAGGAAGAAAAATTACAGGCTAAATTATACAGCTCCTAGGTGAAAATTCTTGCTTTGCTACTTAGTGGCTGTGAAATATTGCGTTAATTACTTCATCTTGAAGCTTTAGTTTTCTCATCCATAAAATAGGATAAAATAAAACCAGCCTCATAGGGTGGCTGGAATAATAAGTGTATTATAATAATGTACATAGAACAGTACCCATCCTTTGGTTAATTATAGTTTAAGAAAATGGTGTAAAAACCCTCAAAAGACTGGTGTAAGAGATTTTTTTACTTACATATGTTTGCATATTCTTCCTCTATAGCTAATGTGACTTAACTCTTTTTGCTCCACACCTTCCCTAAAGTCAATTTCACATTTGTGTAATTCTCCCTAAACACAAAGGAATATTTAAAAATCCAAAAGGACTCACTGGGTATTACATAAGACTGATGAATCACTGAACTCTACCTCTGAAAGTAATAATGCACTATGTGTTAATTAATTGAATTTAAATTAAAAAAATAAATAAAACAACCTTTTCTGGTTTAAAAAAAAATCCAATAGGACTATTGATATTTTAATTGTGTTTTCAGGGTAAGATGAAGAAAACAAGCGTATAGCAGCTTGCACAGTACAGTTTCAAAAACAAACGAAATAAAACAACCTTTAAACATTTCTGTTTCTCCAGCTTTCCTCTACTTAGGATAGCTGCCTCATTCTCTTTTCCTTTTCCCGCCTACCCTCCAAACTCTCAGCTTCTCTCGTCAAACAATCCCTTATTCTAACGATCCCTCCCACCCCTTCAGCGATGTTTCAAATCATGGCAGCTCTACAGTATTAGGAAAAATAAAACTAAGCAAAATAAACTAGACCATCTACTGCTCCCTACGAGACTTCTCAGTCAGTGGTGGTGGAGAAGGGGAGGGGAGGAAGGAAGGCTCATCTTTTTATACGAGCAAACATTTTCCTAAAGGTAAATGCAAGGGTGACAGAGACAGGAGGTTGACTCCAAAACTGGTTCTCCCCTTTCCACTTCATATCAGAGAACAATGTGCACCCTTCATTCTGCTTTTAGAAGAGCACCCTGAGTGATGGCTGGGCCCATGCATGTCCAGCCAAAGGTAACATTTCCCAGGCTGTGTTATAGTAGTTGTGACCCTGAGAATAAGTGAAGGCTAATTGGATGCATGTGAAAATGAGCATGGGGAATCTTGATCAGAGGAGGAATAAAGCGAAAGAAAGATACCAATTTTTAATATTGAATAAGAGAATTTATCAGCTAGATCTTGAAGGAAAGAGATCTCACAGGAAGCGAGAAAGAGAGGTGAGAAAAAACTATAACTGTCTAATAGTTTTTTTTCTTTTGACATCAAGAATGAGGAAAGTCTACATCATAGTAGGACCTCACTGAGCTGAGTTATATTTGGGACAATCCTGCACTGGGAATTCTTCATTCAGAGCAACATAACCCGTAACTATAATGGTATATAAAGAGAAAATGTATATGCAAATGAAACCCACAGTAATTAAGAAGTTGGATGTCAATTGTTCTAGCTAGTTGCAGACTTCGAGGAAGGTCTGGGAGGAGATTGGAAGGAGTTTGTGCCACCAAGAGTTAAGGTCAAGGTCAGATGAAGCATTTAATTTACATATATATGATTTTAATCTTGAGCTTATGAGTTGGACAGAGCTTCTGCAGCCTATAGGTAGGCCTGGCCCAGTCATGGGACGTAAAAACCAACATAGCTGTACTGATCTTGTGTGTATTGTTGCTTGGAAGAAAATCCCAGGAACCAGAAACCCAGGACTGAGCAAGAGCAGAAGTTTCTCAGGTTCTGTGAAGTTTGGCCTAGGTTCAAGTCTTCCCCTTCACGATTTCCTCCATGACTGTGCTCTCTGGATTCCTACCATCCCTGAGGGGTGGAGTGGGCATGGGGAAAAGCACAGGAAGCTAATAAATGGAGCATCAGGCAGGGTTCACTCCTGTGTGGACAAATCACAATAAGAATATAAGTATTCGGAATGCTCCTAACTTCCCTCTGTGTTAGTCAGGACAGCACTGCATGCTAAACAGATACACTCCAATATGTTAGTGGTTTATCATAAGAGAAGTTAATTTGCATTCATGTGAAGTCCAGTTGGAAGTGGTGTGGACCACGAAGAAGGTTGGGGGACAGAAAAGGATGGTTATGGGCTGTGCAGTCAGAGTGCCTGGGTTCAAATCCTGGCTTACCAGGGATTAATTTTGTGACCTTGGTTACTCTTTCTACTCTTTGATTTTTTAACCTGTGAAAGTAATAATTTTACATTGTAATATTAGAATAATAAGTAGAAATGGGATAATGATAATACCTGGTTCATAGAAATGTGAATATTAAATAAGATAATTCAGAGAAAGGACTTAACACTATAACTGATATATAAACTTACTCTATTATATTTTCCTTAGAAGAAATAATTGTATTTTTAACCTTTTCCTACAATGCTAATTTTCTGTGTTTTTATTATCTCTTACTTAACTCTGATTGTAGATAGGAATTGTTCTATCTTAAACTGAAAAAAAATGTCCAGGAATAGGTTTTTAGAAACTTGTACATTATGCCACTGCTGTGACAGTCCTTTATGTCCTTCCTACTTTCCTAGTCAGTGACACACACTGTGAAAATTCTCTTAGGGAAAACAAAGAAGGAAACATGAATTAATGATACAATTATTTAACATTTCACCTCCTCTTTGTACAAGGCAGTCATCCTCCTCATTCCTCACACTGGAAGCTATAATTTCCTTTTCTTTTGATGTTGATATTAATCATATTTTACTGGTGGGTGCATGTTCAGGGGTAAGCTTACACTTTTACTCAATTTAATTTGACAAACATTGATTAAGACCTACTATATGTTGATTACTACTCTAGGAACACATCAGTAAGCAAAGCACAGATTCCTGTCTTTGTGGAGCTTATGTTTTAGGAGGAGGAACTGGTACCAATAATAAGCAGTATAATGTAAAACATAAGTAAGTGATGGAATATGCGAAGAGATGGTCTATATGCATATATGCACATACATGCAAAGGAACGAAGCAAACAGAAAAAGGTATAGAGGATGTGGAGCAAGGGATGGGAGTTGGTTGCAATTTCACATATAGTGTTCAGGTTGGGCCTCATTGAGAAGGTGAGAGTTGAGGGAATACTTGAAGAAGGTAAGACCCAGATGAGTCACTGAGGGAAGAGGGTTCCCTGACAAAGACCTGGAACTGAGCACATGCATGGTTATAAGAGTGAAAAGAGAATAGGTCAGTCAAAGCCTTGTGGCAGGCCTGGAGATGAACTGCCTAGTTCCTCCTTCATGGAAGGACTTGCTGCCCAATGTGGAGAGAGTAGTCAGCAGGTGGACTCCAGCTGTCTGCTCTTTTGGGAAGGGCTTCAGCTATGGAGAGTAGCTTCTTACAGAACAAGTCCCGCAGAGAACATCCTTTTCAAGGAAGCCTACATCTGGGAACTGACTGGTATTAATGTCTATCAGTGAGGCGTAGTGATGGGACAGTGAGGGACAGATGGGTGAGGGACACAATGAAGGCCTCCCTGTCAGGTTGGCTAAGGCTTTATTGGGCTTGCACCGAAGTTCATCTTTTCCCTCTGTCCAGTGCTGCTTCCTCCCCTTCCTTTCACTGGTTTAGCTCTTCTGGAGTACCCACTCTGTGACAACACTGAATTAATGTTTTTACACCTTATTGCCCCTTGGATTAGCTCTGGAATTTCATAAATTTTAGGAGGGAGAATTACATGGTAGGAAGATCATGTACTTTGAGTTACAGCTCTTTGACAAGGTTCTTAAACTCTTCAGTACTTAATTGTCTCACTGGAAAACTTGGGGGTAACAATTTCAACTCCCTTCTTTTGTGTTATTAAATTACATAAGTAGATAAAGTTCTGTGAGTGTCTTACACACAAATATTGGACAGAGTATAATCATTATACTTATTCACGTACTCTTCATGCAATACTAGCCTATGTATGTGCTGTGATCGATTTTTTGAGCTTTTTTATAATTTATAACATACATAACAGAAAAGTGCATATGTATATCCATAAATGAATTTTATAAGGTGAACATACCAACCCATGCAATCAGAATCTAACAAGTGAAGTGGCTTGGCAAAGTAAACACCAAGGATTAATTCTCCCGTTTTTTACTTATGTAACAATAGAATCAAACTATATATATATTCTTTTACATTTTAGAGTTTATGCACTTTTCATTACTGTATAGCATTCCACGGTGTGACTCTTTCACTGTTTCTTTGTGCTTTCTAGTGCTGATGAGTGGTTGGGGCTATTTCAAGTTATGAATATTATTATGTTTATCTTTTTTGGAGAATGAATATGTATGTGTCTCTTGGATATTTTCTAGAGTGAAATTGGTAAATCAAAGGTATGCAGATGTTTAGTGGATATCACCACACAGTTTTCAAAAGTCATTGCATCAGTTTTCACTCCCACATGCAGTGTATCAGAGTTCTGGTTGTTCTGAATTTTTGCTCATACTGGAGAGTATCTTTTCTGGTTTATTCAATTTTAGCTATTCCAGTGGGGGTGAACTGGTGACATACTGTGGTTTTAATTTGTATTCCCTGCAGACTAATAAATTAAGCAACTTTAATATATTTATTGATCATTTATATCCTCTTTTATAAAGTTTCTGTTCAATTCTTTTGTTCATTTTTTCCCCTATCCAGTTTACTCTCCTTTTCTTAATGGTTTATGAGTTATTACATATTTTGGATAGAAGTCCTCTATTTAAAATATCAGTTAGAAACATCTTCCACTACATAGTCTGTCTTATTTCTCCCTTAATGGTGTCTTCACAAGTTCTGAATCTTAATATACTACAATTTAACATCTTTGTTAAATGGTATTTTCTTTTTGTCTTATTTAAGAAATCTTTGCTCATGCTAATGTCATGAACTGTTTTTCTATATTTCCTTTTAAAATCTTTAACATTTAACTTTTTGCATTATTATCTGTAATCCATCCGGAACTGATACGATGTTAAGAAAAGGTCAAGGCACTTAAAATATGCATATCCAACTGACCCATTTATTGAAATACCTGTCTTTCCTCCGCTGCACTGCAATACCACTTGTGTCATAAAGCAATCATTTATGTATATGTATATATGTTTTTTGACCCATATCTTCCAATTTTCCATTTGTCTGTCTTTGTGCCATTACCACATTTTATTAATTGATATTATATTTGGCATCATATATCTTTCAGTTTTTATCTTTTTCAAACATTTTCCTTGGATATTCCTGACCCTCTGCATTTTCATATAAATTAAAAAAAAAAAGAAAGCAAAAGCAAAACTTTCTGGGATTTTGGGATTGCATGAATCTATAGAGCATTTTGGAGAGTACTTACATTTCTAAAAATTGAATATTTCAATCCATCGGTGTGGCCTGTCTCTCTAGATATTTAGGTCTTTAATTTCACTTAATGATGTCTTATAGTTTGGGCACATAGGTGGTTCAGTTGGTTAAGTATCTTTCTCTTGATTTCAGCTCAGGTCTTGATCTCAGAGTCCTGAGTTCAAGCCCCTCGTTGGGCTCCATACTGGGCACCTAGGTGGTTCAGTCAGTTAAGTGTCTGACTCTTGATCTTAGCTCAGGTCTTGATCTCAGGGTCATGAGTTCAAGCCCCATGCTGGGCTCCATGCTGGAGCCTACATAAAAAAAAATAAAGGTTTTTGTGTGTGTGTGTGTGTGTAGAAGTCTTACACATCTTTCATATTATTTGTACTTCAGTATTTGATATTTTTGATGTTATTGTAATAATATCAGTTTTAAAATGCCATTTTTAATTTTTTTTATTGTTGGTTTATAGAAACAGAACTAATTTTTTTATGGATTTGATATTCAGTGACTTTGTAGTGATTGGTTATTAATTCTACTTGACTGTATTCTTTTGGATTTTCTAGGTATATAATCATATCTTATGCAAATAATAAAGGTTCTCTTTCTTCCTTTCCAGTTCAAATCTCTTCTAATGATTATTTTTTCTTATTTTATTTCACTGACAAGTACTTTCAGTAGGCTGTTGAATTTACATTGTATCCTTAATTTAACTCACTTCCAATCTCATGGAGGAAGGATTCAATATCTCACTATTAAATATAATGTTCTTGTAGGATTTTTGGTAGTTACTTATCAGATTAAGGTGTGTTTCTTGATTTCTATTTTGCTGAAAGTTTTGATCATGAAGGGGGTGTTAAATTCAATTAAATGCATTTTCTGAATATATAGATTGGCAATATATTTACTCTTTTTATTCTGTTGATGTGATATATTATAATATTTAATTTTAAGATGTTTTATCACTCTTATTTTTCTAAAATAAACTTCGTTTAATCATGATGTATTTTTTAATATATTGTTCCATTTGTTGATATTTTGCTTAGGATTTTTGGATCTATGTTTCGAGAAAAGTTAATCTGTATCTGATTTTACTCTACTACCCCTTTCAGGTTTTCATATTAAAATTATGTTTCCCTCATTAAAGTAGATAGGAAGTGTTTTCTCTTTTTTTTACTCCCTGGAAATGCTTGTGTAAAATTATTGTTTTTCTTTATTAAATATTTGGAAGAACTAAAAAAATTTTGTCACCTGGATGTAGGATTTTCTTTAAGGGAAAGGAATAAAATAAAATAATTTCAAAAACAATTTATCCACTTCATCCAAATTGCTCTTTATTGGCATAAAATTATTTACAACATAATTTGTAATATCTCCAGGATTTGTAATGATTTTTCTTTTATAATTCCAGTTATTGGTAATTTGTATTTTCTCTCTTCTTAATTAGCCTTGCTAGGGTTTTCAAAAAAAATACAAACTTTTGGCTTTATTGATTATTTTTTATATTTCGTGCTTTAAAAAATGTATTGAGTTTGCATTTTTAACACTTCTAATTTTTTCTTTTTTTTAAATTAATAATTTATTTTTGAAAGAGAAAGAAAGCAAACACGAGCAAGGGGAGAGGCATAGGGAGAGGGAGAGAGAGAATCTCAAGCAGGCTCCATATTCAGTGTAGAGCCAGATGTGGGGCTGGATCTCAGGACCCTGAGATCATGACCTGAACCAAAATCAAGAGTCAGATACTTAACTGACTGAGCCATCCACGCACCCCTTAACTCACTATTTTTTATTGAGTTCCTTGAAATGAAAGCATCAATTGTTGATTTTTAGATGTTTTTCTTTTCTAATGCATAAATTTCTCTTTGGACGTTGCTTTAGCTGCATTCTATGTGTTTTTATGTTGTATCCTCATTATCATTCAGTCAATATTTTTTAATTTCCTTTGATTTCTGCTTTGTGGATTTTTTAGAATAATACTGTTTAATATTCAGAAATTAGAGGTTCTCTAGTTATCTTTTTTAAATCGATTCCTAGTTCATTTCCACTGTGCTCAGAAAATACACTGTAGATGATTTAAATCTTTGGTATTTGTTGATTTTTTTTTATGGCTTAACATGTGGTTCGTTTTGGTAGATGCTCTGCATGGACTTGAACAGATAGTCCCATTATTGTTCAGTGCACTATTCTATATGAGTTTGTTAGATTAATTTTGTTAAATTTGTTGTTCACATTGGTTATATTTTTATGATAAATTTTTTTTTACTAGCTATTGAACATTTTGTTAAAGTCTCATGGATGTATCCATTTCTTTCTTTCTTTTAAAGATTTTATTTATTTATGAGAGAGAGAACACACACACACACACACACACACACATGCTTGCGCACGTTTACATGAGTTGGGGGAGGGACAGGGAGAGGGACAGAATCCCCATTGAGCACAGAGCCTAACTCAGAGCTGGATCCCAAGACCCTGAGATCATGACCTGAGCCACCCAGGTACGTCTGTCCATTTCTTCTTTAATTCTGTCAGTATGTGCTTTGCATATTTTGAAGCTGTGTTATTGGGAGAATATAGATTGAAGATTCTGATATCTTCTTGTTGAACTGACTTTTGATCATTTTATAGTATCTTTCTTATTTTTAATCTCTAGCAATGTTTTTTGCCTTGAAGGCCTACTTTGTCCAATATTAGTTTATCTAAACCAGCTCAGTCAAATTTCTGTCATTGTTGTGAAGTATTGTATGGTATGTTTTCTTCCACTCTCTTACTGCAGTCGTTCTGTGTTATATTTAATGTGTGTCCCTTGTAAAGTAGCATATAGTTCATTGTTATCAACCCAACACATAATTTTTCATTGTAATACTGGAGTGTTTGGCTCGTATGCATTTAATGGAATAAAGATAGTCTGTCATCTTATAATACCTGTAGTTTAGCCTGACTCTTTTATAATCTTGTTCCCCATCTTTCAAACTGTTATTGACCTATCAAACTGTTAATTTTAAGTATTTGAATTCTTGTTATGGAATGCTCATTGTTAATTTTTTTGTAACTCCTAATTCTGCCTCATAATTCTTCATCTTTCATCATTTGTCCATCCTCTCTTCTGCTTTTTTTAAACTCTGAAAATTATTCATTTCAGCTTGTTCCACTAATGGCCAATGGGTGGGTCTGCTTCTACTGTGTGATTTCCTCAAAAAGTCCTGTGGTATTGTCCCTCAGCATATCAGTCACTTACAAACAACACTAAATGATCCCCGTGTGGCTCTTAAATGTTATTCTTCATAGCTCAAAAAGACCTTTCTGATTCAAGTTATTACATACCTGTCCTTCAAGGCACTGCCAGGGAATCATGGGACTACAGAAATGTAGGGCACGATTCTGGACTTTGTAGAGATTACGATTAAATCAATGATACATGCATAAAATAATTATAGAATGATTAAGTGGGAAATTGTCTGATAGTAACTGCGAGGGTAATAGTTGAGGAAAGAGAGGCATTCATGTGGGCTATAGTTATAGCAGCAATTACAATAGTAATCTGGAAAGAGAACCCAATTCTTATATAATATCTAGCAATATAACTTATGTAGAACTGCACTGAGAATGGATTGTCCCTTATCTTATCCAGAATAGACCTCTTCTTATTACACTAGGACAGTTGCTGATGACATTAGGATCTTCAGCAGTCTAATGCATAGTTCTGATTTTTAGACTTCTAGTATTGATATTAAATTTGAATCCATAGGGGAGTCTCAGCCTCCTCTGGTTCTGTTTCTTTTTCCATGTCTGTCACTAGCTCTTTGTCTTTACGTGCCTGCTTTTTCAGAACTGGAATGTGATTTAATTAATTGGTTTAAAAATACACTGTGTGTCATGCTGTGAATATTGGGTTTAAATACAATTGCAGTAGGTTGCACTAATTAATTAATTGGGTTTTATTTTACAAGCTTAGTGTTAAGGATGCTTGAACATAATATGTAAATTTATGCAGAATTTGCAAATCGGTATTTTGATTCAAGCATCCTGTCACACAGAAAAAAAGAATGTAAAAAGTATGATGTAAGCTGTTACTTATTTATCCTGTGGTTTGAATTATCACCTAAGCAACTCTAAATGGGGGGGGTGGTTAATATTGTATGTCTGAAAGATGGACTTGGAAACCTAGAACTTAGAAAATTCAAAGTTAATTTATTTATTTGAAAATTTATGTAGTTAAAATGACTAAAGGTAGGAAGAAAGGTATGGATTGAAATGAAAGCTTTTCTGAGTTGGCTTTGAAGAACTTGTTTATACCATAACTGTTGGTTCTTCTATTACTCTGTCCTGGGGTTAACCTCAGTTGTATCCATTTACTCAGCCAGCATTTAATAAGCTGCCACAGTGTGCTTCGTACTTGTGATAAGATTGGAGATAGGCAGATTAACAGAAAGCAATCTTTCATGAGGGTCTCATAATGGGAGGTATATATGTGTACATAATTAATTATAATGCATTGTGATAATGATGCTAATAAATCCTAGGGCTGCTAACAGTTCTGGCTTCAGGTGATGTTCTATCCATTCCTAGAAATACTGTCAGTTATCAAAAATGGGATCTTTACTCAATTAGCTAGGGCTACCTTCCATGACAAGTAATAGAAAACCCATCTACAGTGTTAAACAAATAAGAGTTTATTTTTCTCACACTATAGAAGAGCCTAAAGTAGTGGTCACTAGCCTTTGTTTAGTGGCTCAAAAACTAATCAGTGAACTCAGTAACTAGTCAACGCTTAGGTCTCTAAGATTTCTTGGCCTTTATCTTCATGGCCTAAGATGGCTGCTTCAGCCTCAGCCATCAGTTTTCCTTCAAAGCCCAAGAAATGAAGGAAGAAGAGGTGGAAAATGGCTTTTTCTTTAATAAGTTTGTATTTTTTTTAAAGAATTTATTTATTTATTTGACAGAGAAACACAGTGAGAGAGGCACACAGAAGCAGGGGGAGAGAGAGGGAGAAGCAGGCTTCCCTCAGAGCAGGGAGCCCGATGCGGGGCTCGATCCCCGGACCTTGGGATCATGACCTGAGCTGAAGGCAGACGCTTAACGCCTGAGCCACCCAGGCGCCCCGATAAGTTTGTATTTTTATTCAGGAATGGAGGCCCTTTTCCTGTCTCAATCAGACTTCCCACTACGACTATTAGTCAGACCCAGGACTCAAAGTTCAAGTTTACAGCAATCACGGGCAAAGAGCAATATTAGTGCAGGGACTGATTATCGGGTCATGATTTGTGTCTTGGGGCTGGTGAAGCTACTCAGATCAAGATCTTCCTCTACCTGCTGGTATTTTTTTTATTTATTTAATAAGAGAAAAAAGAGTAATAACTGTGTCTGTCAAATTTTACCTCTCAGAGAATATTAATAGAAGTAGCTTCATAATCCACAGCAACATTTTTTTCAAACCTCCTTTCATCATTTCTCCTGTTCCTCAGTCTTCTCAGACTCACAGTTACTGTACAGGCTTTAGCTTTGTCTCACTTTCAGATTCCCACCCAAATCCAACTCTCTCTTTGCTGAAACCCATTGCTGCTTTCTTGGCAGTTGCCCCAGTTCCTTCCCTCTATTTCATCCACACAACCATGACTATACTGATTATCTTCTAATCATATCATCTTGCCTTCCACTAAATAATCCAGTCTACCGCCTCAGTGCAAAAACCTCATTTGATGTACCAGACTGAGCAGAGACCCCCCCGCCCAAGAAATAAAATCCATTCCTAAATTCTGACAGCCTTCCTCAGGAAAGTCAGCATATTACTTAAATTCTGCACTACAAAAGATGTTCCAGGAACTAATCAGAAGGTATCCTTTCTTAGAATGGGAGAAGAACAAGAGGTAATGGGAGATGAAGAGCAAAGAATACTACATATAAATAATTTTGTTCTTGTTCCATGATGAATTCTGCAACAGATGTTCAAATGAATATTAATTAGTCAGTACAGAGAATAAAATGGTGCATTGAATGAAGGACTGATTCTTTCAGAGTTAAGAAATGAAATGGAGTCCAGGGGATGGGGCAGGAGGAAAAGGTTCAGTCGATACAGGAACAAAATTATAGGTAAAATATGGAAAATAATTTGAACACCACATTTTCTTCCAAACTATTTTCCCTTCCTTTTTTTTTAAAGATTTTATTTATTTATTTGAGAGATAATGAGTGGGAGGGGGAAGGGGCAGAAGGAGAAGCTTGGCAGGGAGTCTGAGTTGGGGCTCCATCCCAGGACCCTGGGATTATAACCTGAGCCAAAGGTGGACGCTTAACCAACCGGGCCACCCCGTTGCCCCTTTATCTTTAATTTCAACCACTCAGCATTTTCAATTTTGTTTTCTGACTAATCTGAATTTTACTCAATGTATAAATCATTCCTCAGTAGGAAAAAAAATGATTAGATTTCATAAAGATTTCCTCTACTCTTTTTACCTCTCCCTTTACCAGTTTTTCTTTTTTCCTCTTAATGAAATCTGTTTACATCAAAGTGCTTTGTAGGAGAAAGGCAGAATAATTGCATAATTTACCTCTCTTTCTGGTGTATCACATTTTGAGATATACCCCCCTCTTAATTAATGAAGTACATGCTCTTAATTTGGGGTCTATAAAGGCATGAAGTCCTCATGGCTACCAGGTTTATAATCATTCCAGTTAAGGTGCCAATTTTGTAGGGATTTCTGGCTGGGTTTATTGGAATCTAACTTCATTGAATTCCTACAGTGACAATACCAGAGGTCTTCAACTGGGACTTAATTAATTTATTCATGCATGCAGTCATCAAACAAGTATTAAAGAGTTCTTACAGATATATTGAATTTGTTGGACTCAATATAGTGACAGCAGAAGATAGTTTCCCCATGGCCCATTTCTTTCTTTCTTTCTTTCTTTCTTTCTTTCTTTCTTTCTTTCTTTCTTTCTTTCTTTCTTTTTCTTTCTTTTTTTTTATTGAAGTATAATTAACACACAGTGTTATATTCGTTTCAGGTGCACAACACATTGCTTCAATAATTCTATACATTACTCAGTGATCACCACCATAAATGTAGTCACCATCTGTCACCAAATAACGTTATTACAATATTATTGACTATATTCCCTATGCTGTACTTTTCATCTCCACCACTTATTTTATAACTGGAATTTTGTACCTCTTGATCCCCTTTACCTGTTTTACTCATCTTCCCCCTCCAACCTTCCCTCTGACAGCCACCAGTTTGTTCTCTGTATTTGAGAGTCTGTTTTATTTGTGTGTTTGTTTGTTTGTCTGTTTTGTGTTTTAGATTCCACCTATTTCAACCCTACTGGTAGACTAGAGATGTTCTACCCAATGGGTGAAATGTCAGGGAGGTCACATGGATTTTCTAATTACTATGAGATGAAAAAGAAAAGGGAAAAAAAAGTGTTCTATTGTCTTCTGAACCAAAAACAATACCCATCTACTAAGCAGCGTGTTTGGTTCAGTGTCATAATTAAAACTTGGAATTCTTAATTCATCTGATTTTCTCTCTTGCCCTAGTTCAGTATTACTTTGGGCCTGGGAACCTATAATGCTTGCTTGCTTGCAGTGGTTCCTGGTGTCACCAAAATGAGTTTAAAGAGGAAGAGAGGAAGGGTGCCTTCTTGCCTCAGGGCTTCTTTTGCCTTTGTGTTTTCCCCAAGATTTCTTTGATGAGTAACCTCCCTTGAAAGTCTCCAAAATGTGGTTTACATCTCTCTTCTTGTTTGCTGGTTAGGACATCCGATTTTAGTCTACCTCACATAGACTTTCCTTGTTGTGATGTCAAAGGCCCTCCAAGATTCCACTTAGCTCTTAAGAAAAAAACTTACATATGTTCTTGTCCTCCCATCTGTCAAAGTGCAGTTTACTCATAGTGCAGCCCCACCAAGTCTCTCCTCTTTGGCCATGCGGTTACAGTGGCAATGCATCATCTGTTTTGTGACTATCAGGCATGTGTCAGGTTTCACACCTCAGGTTCTCCCAAACTCCAGAAGAAACACACTCATAAGATGGCTCCAGAAAGCTCCTCCCTTTTCTCTTGAAGAGAAGGTGAAACACCTGTTTCTCTACCCCACTGCTCTCTGAAAACTCCCTCCAAAGGCCAGATTGTCTCCTGTCTGAGGCTGGAGGTCATCACGTGTTGGGAAATGCAGCAAAAATGAGGGACAGGGTCAAATTCCCTAAGCATGGTTCACAGGAGAGGCACGACACCATGCCCTGGAACACCGTGGCTCTTGTCACTATTTCCATCTAAGCCTGAGGATGTCAGACTATTGTGAAGTGGGGTGACTTGCATTTGGTCATTGTTTTTACTTATGTCTGTGTGTGCTTGGTTCTCCATCTTCCATGGGAAGTATGAGTAGAGTAAGCCTCAACCTCTGCTTCTTAGAAATCTTCATTTTAAGTGGTTGAGACAGACTTCTAAACAGATAATAAAAATACAAGTCAAAAGAACTGAATTGTGGGGCACCTGTGTGGCCCAGTCAACTAAGCATCCAACCTCAGCTCGGGTCTTGATCTCAGTGTTGTGAGATCAAGTCCTGCATTAGGATCCACGCTGGGCAGGAGCCTACTTAAACAAACAAACGAAACAAAACAAAACAAAGAACAAAGAAAGAACTGAATTTGGGGTTATTGGTCTCTCATGGCTCCTCAGCCCTGTTTCTCACTTTGGCCACTACTGCATCAACCAGCTCTGTGGAATTTTTGACTAGCTTTGTGCAAGTGCAACGTGGCAGTGTCTCACTGGGGACCACACCTGTACCTGTCCTGGTTTCTGTCATGTTTTTAGGAACCTGCTTGATACAAGAGTGTGTTTAACAGGAAGGGGTAGTACATCCTGGGGCTATCCTTGACCAGTGGGGGATGAGAGTCAATGGATAAATGTTATACCTCACCTCCTTCTGACAGATAGTTCATTAAACCCCTCAGGAGGTTCTGTGAGATGAGCATTCTACCCCTATGGTGTAGGCAACTTGATAACACATCCTTATGTGGTCTACTGTCCTTTCCAGCTTTATTCACCAGACCCTCAAATAAAGCCCATGGACTTAAGCCTTTGTCTCAAACTCTGTTATCAGGGAAACCTCAGCTGAAACAACTAAGGGCATAGAGAGTATAGGAGGAACAACTCATTTTGGGAAGGTGAGAATAAATATTTGGAAATAAGTAATTACATGATCACAAATCTTTTTATACAGGTCCACAAATGAGATAACCTACGACTAGGTCTGGAAATAATGTACACAGGACTGGCTACATAATTTGTGAGGCCACTGAAAAATGAAAATGTGGGGCCCCTTTTACAAGAATTATTAAACATTTCAAGATGGTGATAGCAGAGCTTTGAACCAAGCTTGGGCTCTTTTAAATGCACAGCTCTGTGCAAATCAAGGTGACACGTTCTTGAAACGGATGCTGAATGCCTACATGAGTTTTCATTTTATCCCCAGTTCCAGCTTATTAGGAACTAGTAAAACATGTATAGTTACCTCTTCCTTATTGTTCTACTTGACATGACTGAATTGTACTTTTAGGAAAGACCATTCTGTCTTCCCAGGTGGGCTTCAATTCTCTTTTGTACAGGCTGTAGCAATGTGTTGTTTCGAGGAGCTCAGACTCCCTGTCTTACTCAGTAGCCAGAAATTTCTGCTGTTGCTTTCTTTCTAAGACTACTACTACCTTTTAAATTTCTTTTGAATGTTTGCTAAATACAATTCCCTACAGGCTAGGCAGAGGGAATAAAAAGATTCCTGCACTCAAGGAACTTACAGGGTAGTAAAAAAAAAAATGGAAAAGTAATCAGAATGATAAGAAGTATTTGTAGGAAAAAATAAAAAAAGAAGTATTTTTAGAGAAATATACACAGGGGACCACATGGAAACTACCTGAGCTAAGGACCAATGAAAAGGGAAAAGTGTGAACAGTAAGGGGAGCTTCCTGAAGGGCCTGGTGCCTGAGAATGTTTGAAGGTAAACTTGGAATAATTCATCCTGTGAAGAGGTGAGTTTGGGTCAGAACAGTCATTACATTTATTCCAATGTGTGGAATCCCTAGGGCTCTAGCAGTGGGAATAGAGATAGAGTGCCAGCCAGAGTGTGCATTAGAGACATAAATGTGAGGGCTCCTGAATGCCATGATGAAAATACCTAATTTTGCCTCATAGTCAAAAGAAATTTAGGGTGCCTGGGTGGCAAAGTGGGTTAAGCCTCTGCCTTCAACTCAGGTCATGATGTCAGGGTCCTGGGATCAAGCCTTGCATCAGGCTTTCTACTCAGTGGGGAGCCCGCTTCCCCCTCTCTCTGCCTGCCTCTCTGCCTACTTGTGATATCTCTCTCTCTCTCTCTCTCTGTCAAATAAATAAAATCTTAAAAAAAAAAAAAAGAAAAAAAGAAACTTAAGCTTGGGAATGACAAGCTTAAATTTGTGTTTTAGAAGGATTACTGGAGTGGCAGTGATGAGAGTGGTTTAGAAAGAGTAGGACAAGAGAAAGGGAAATTACTTAGTACTCTATTAAAATTAATGAAGTAAGAATATGATTAAAAAAAGAAAAAACAACCACTAGATACCTTGCCCCCCAAACTAAGGTGTTGGCTGTTTTGATGGAGAAGGTACATGTTTGAAGATTCTTAAGGAGTAGAATGGAGAGGATTCTGATATATTAGGCATGGGAAGGGTCTGTGGTTGGTTGCCCTTGAAGCAGAGTCTGAGACAGGGCGTCAAGTGCTTATGCATTATTAAGACAATGAGTACTCTTCAAGCAGAGTAGAGAAGGGGAACGAGCCCAGCAAAGACATGGTCTCATGTGAAGTTGAGGCTTAGCCTGTCTTCAAGAGGAGGACTCTTGGTACATAAACTGCACCACAGCATTGAGATAAAACAAGTGGATTTTTATCCTGTAACAGTCGATATGGGGCTGTGAGCCACTCTGGAATGGCAAGTTCACCATGAGGTGGCTCAACTAAGGACAATTTTCCAGAGAAAGGTGGCAGCTGTGAATTTTAATGGCCAATAGTCCCAGCAGTTTGGGGGTGGGCACAGTTTTGGTAAAGGGGATTTGGGCAGGGCACATGGTGTTTCCTACAGCTATGTAGATGATGACTTCTAGAGTTCCATCTTGGACAACAGAATATATGTTGGTATCATTTCTTCACATGGGGAAGGAGAAGGTTGGGGAGGGGAAGATTCAGCTTTATACATGTAGTTTACAGATCATCCAGCTGGAGATAATTAGTTGGTCAGGGGCTATATGGATCTTGGAAAGAAGATGGAGTTCACAGTTATTGGGGGTAGTTCATAGTGGAATTCATGGGTAAAATTACCTTGGGAGATTATATAGAGTAAAAGATAAGAGGACCAAGGGCAGAATATGGGGGAAACCCAAAATTAACATATGGGGAAGAAAAACAGCAGCCTTCAAAGGCGAATGAGAAGGAGTATACCTTGGAAGAGTCAGGCAATGTGTCACAGAAACAAAGAGAAGGGAGTTTTGAGAAGGTGGACACAATCATCAGAGCAACATGGTTTGAAAATAATCAAATAAAATTATGATAATGAATATTTTGGATTTATAGCCAAGAGATTCTTTTTTCTCTTTATTCAGCACATTCTGTACAATATTGATTTACTTGTTTGGTTTCTATTTGTTCTTGTGCTGAGTATGGTAGGAGAAGTGTTCTGTGTTCATCCTTGTAACTGCTCATACATGTGTGTCATTGCATTATACTCTTCTAGGCTATTGTTCCCTTGTAGTATCAGTGCTTTGTACCATCTCCTAAGGCTGCGTTTTTTTGGACCAAATAATTCCCACTGGCCAGCCCAGAACCCTTTTTGCAGAAACTGAGTCATCACCACATAAGTAACTTTAAGCTTGTCACAAACTTCTTTTTTTTCTTTTTGATCTGTCCTGATGATATTGATCTGTTGTCACTTGTCAACAATCAATGCATTTGTATCTGTTTGTTTGGATATCAGGAAACAAATTAACTTATCTCTTTTGGTTAATTTTCTTTTTTTCATTTCATCAGAACTATGATTCTGAGATCATGCTCCAGAATCTCAATCACTGTTAGCCTTTTGTGTCTTTCTTGCACATTTTTATGAGGATTACAGGTACATCAGTATCTAATTTCAGCAACGAAGTTGTACTTACTGTCTACAGTTTTTTAAAAAACATATCATCTGTTCCATCTTTTTTGTGAGAAGTTCATGCATCAAGCCCCAAAATGCTTACATAATTTCATAGAACACTTTTTAAAAAAATTCAAAGTTAACTTTTGTTAATTAAGGCAATAAAGGTATCTTGTTAGAATACTTGGTACTATGTTGTACCTTACTTGTGATTCCTTGGGAAACACTAATTTATCATAGAATATGTAGCTATCACTGTGCTATCTTTGGGTAAAAGAAAACATATATAATCTATTTTCTTTGGAGAGAAAAATATATACAATTGAAATGTTTAAATATCAAAATAATATGGAACAAGTCATAATCGAATTAGCAGTACATTAATAATCATAGTTATAATTAAAACTCTCAATAAATCCAAGCTTTTATGTGAGGAAATCACACTTTAATAATTAAGATGAGTACCACAATTTTATATAACTTCCTAGCCTCACAAAGAAACTCTATATGACCTTTTCTTAGACAGTCTAGTCACCTCATATGAGGGCATTAGTTGGCTGTGACAAATAAAACATCCCCAAGGTTAGTAATGTTGGTATTGAGGTTTTAATTAGGTTTCCATGTTTTAATTCAATCTCTGTCTTGTCATTTTCCAGTCTGTTTGGCAACAGCGTGTAGGAAACAATAAAGCGTGTTTTTCTTCACCAGGACTAGTGACCCAAGGTGTTATTGTGACAAGTAAATTCTGATTCTGTAGTGGGGGGAAATGCATTTTGCAACCCATGAATCCATTTACTTAGTAGAGATTCTTCTGGTAGAATTCTACAATTTCAACTCACTTATATGTAGGTGTTTCTACTGTATAGTGGGGGACTAACAGATACATTTTAACTTACATTGTTGAAAACATTTTTGTCCTCATTCACTAAAACTTGGAGCCAATAAGGTCTTGACTAATTTACTTGTCACAGTTTTGGAAGAATTAATTGGTTATTTGATGTCCAAAGGGCTTTTGGAAAGACACGGAAAAGACCCAAAATGATTGAGAATAAAAGGCTATTTTATGCCTGATGGGTGAGTCTGGGTCAAATCAAATAACACTTTTTATGCTTCCTTTCTTGAGCATGTAGTTTGTTATGTGAGAGATACAGAAATGTAACACTGCTCTGAAACATTGTCCAATCACTTGCTGATCGGAAATGGAAAATTAATAAATATGGAAGAGTAACAAACAATAAAAAGCATGTGTGTAGACAATGCAACTGATTTTCATTAATCTTTCCTCCTTCAGAAAAAGTATTCCCTATATTTATAGCTTTTTGTTTTTGTTTTTGTTTTTAAAGATTTTATTTATTTTATTTTGACAGAGAAAGATTACAAGTAGGCAGACAGGCAGGCAGAGAGAGAGGAGGAAGCAGGCTCCCTGATGAGCAGAGAGCCCGAGGCGGGCCTCGATCCCAGGACCCTGAGATCATGACCTGAGCCGAAGGCAGAGGCTTTAACCCACTGAGCCACCCAGGCGCCCTATAGCTATTTTTTGTATATAAGTTCACCAGAATTCGGAGATCAGTTGGGTCCACAGGCGGAAGGGAAAATCTGGGCGGAGGGATCAAGAAGATAACCACACTTAGATGGGGAGGACAATGGGGGGACGAGGCATTCCAGTCCAGACGTGAGCAGAATATGCATGTAAAATGGGGAGGGAGCCATGTGACTACAGCAGACTGCTTATTTTAGAGTCCTAAGAAGGCAGTCAAGGTGGGAAGATTAGGAGGGACCATGGTCACATTTAGATTGATTCATGTGTCCGTGTGTTTACATCTTACATACTGAAGAGGCATTGGGAATTACTGAGCATAGGTGTGGACAGCTGAAATCTGTTTCAGAAGAAAGGGTTAGGCCACCCTGGAAAAGCATAGTTTGGGGCAGCAGTCTTCAAAATGAGGTATTTTGAAGTGGGAGGTTCCATACAAGCTTTTCAAGGGCATGGTGCTAAGGGAACGAATTTCCAAACCCTCAACTTTCATTTTTACTTTTTTCCAAAAACTCATCTGTGGTTGAGATGTCATGCTGGTTCTTAGCTCTTACCTCTCCTTGAACCATGACCCTCCTCCCACTTCTCCCAAAAAGAATATTTCCTCTTATCAATCCAGAGTCTCATGCTGGTGTACTGCTCTGGGCTGGATAAATCTCCTACATGTCAAACAAGGAGGCAATCCAAAATACTGTTGTGGATATTAAGAAAGGGAGAGCCCCTAAGGAGGAATCTCGTAACGAATCCTTTACAAGATGAGTCGTTTCCAATGCATTTCCTTCAACAAAATGGAAAGAAGAACCTAACCAGGTTGACACTGGATTGATTATTCACTTTGATTTTGATAAGGTGTGATTTTTTTTAGTGTAAAACATGGCGGTAGTTTAAATAATTGAGTGATTTACTACAGGGAAGAAAAAAGATTCTTATTCCCAACTATTTATTTATTTGAACAAGACTGCCGAATGCACACTTCCACATATAAGTAAAATGAATAGAGTGGTTATAGAACTGCATCACATTCTAGCAATAATTACTGTGATACGTGAACTAATTTTTTTAAAGTTTAATCTCTTTCACTAAGTTATGTATTTCTGGTAATATTCAATACTGTATGTGTACCAGTTATCAAAATGTCAGTTGCGTTTATGTTGGTTTGACTAATTATATACTAATTATCAAAATATAAATTTCGTTAAAATATTTAGATCTTATGATTCTGGAAAATGGAAATATACGGATGGGTTACTAGCACAAGACTTTGTGCATGAAAATACATTACATAAGATAAAATTCTGCAGTGAAATGGAATGCAAATACAAATTCAAGGAGAAAAGGAATGATATAAAAAACACTTTGGTCATGTATTTTTAAAATAGATGTTGAAGGGTATCAGCTTGCTACGGTAACTTTCCATTGGGTATATTGAAATGAGCTAGGTAACCATTTTCCTTGAGCAAGTCAATATTTACAATAGGCCCAAAATTACATCCTTTGAACTACCTAAAGATACGTTGAAAAACTTTAGATGCCACCTGAAAAATGTGAAGAGCTGTGTATCTTTAAAAAATTATTTTTGGAAGAATGTAAAGTAAAATATTTGGAAAGTCCTGTCCTAAAAATGCATTTGCATATCACACACATTGTTTGTTTTTACTTCGCTTATATGTTTTCCATTATTAAAAATAACAAAGTTTTCTAAAAATACCTAAATTCACTTGCGCTCGATTTAGAAAACACCCATGATTGCGCCGCGCGGCAACAGGGGAAGGGAGCTGCTGGAGCTGGAGGTCCCTACATCCTCCCATTCCCCTCTTGGAGATCAAGAGGGGCCCTGGGAGGGCAGGAAAAGGAGAGGCACTGGCGCCAGGGGCACACGGGGCCTGTAATGACTATTTCTGTGCTTATCATTTGTTTTTTTCCCAGGTAGTTGTCATTCTGTGGCTTTATCTTTCTTTTTTTTTTAAGGTTAATTTATATGAGAGAGGGAGAGAGAGGTGGGAGGAGCAGAGGGAGAGGGAGAGAAATAAGCCTCAAACCGACTCCCCGCAGAACTCAGAGCCTGACTTGGGGCTCGACCCCAGTACCCTGAGATCATGGCCTGAGCCCAAACCAAGAGTCAGCTGCTCAAGCAGCAGAGTCACCCAGGCGCCCCTCTATGGCTTTATCTTTTATCTCCTGACCTAAACGCTTCAATTTCTGAGAACCCCGTCTTTGTCTTGTATTCTTTTTTACTTTTCCTAACTAGGTACTATAGTCCCTGGCACACCATAGTATACAATATATTTTTATTTATTCACATCCCTCCTGTTTCATGAAGAACATTTAAATTGGTGATTGATGGAGGGGTTAAAAGAGATGATAGGGTCAAAAATAATACCCTGATCTTGAATAATAAACACATTGAAGATAATGATTGTGCTATGAAAAGAGAGAGGCATAGGATGGAGAGCTTATTTGGATATATTGCATTTGCGGTGAGCTTGGGGTCAGGGCTGCTGCTGGCAGGGAGAGATCTCTCAGCAAATTGAAGAAGGTGCCCTCTCTAGGTCAGCCCTTTCTGGGTCCATTAATAACATCTTCAGGTGAAGAAAAAAAAAAGCCCCCGTTCTTCAGGTACATGCAATCCATGTCAAGGCCCAAATTTAGCAAGAAGAGTCACCTTCTTCCACCTCTTGATCAAGCAAGGGTCTTTACGCAGTGCACTGACTGTACAGCTGTGTTTGTACTTCTGCATGAGCTAGGTCATTGATAGGTAACACCAATTTATCACATGTATTTGCTTTGTTCAAAACCAGAGAACTTTATTCTGGCAAAGAACCATATATTAAGTTGTACTCTAATTTAAGATGGTATTATGTATCAGGATTTCCTGCTGAGTTCATGTAAACTTTTGTATTCAATTCCAGTAAGCTTTAGTTGACAAGTCAGGGAACTTCATTGACATGCCTGCCTCCAAATAGATACAATATATATTTTATCACCCTGCCACAAACATCTCCTCCCATTTTCTCTTGCTTTGCCTAAAATTCACAGTATCAGAGCAAATCAGTTTGTATTTGACAAAGGGTGGGGTATTACCTACAGAAGGCCATGATTAAATAACACATATTTTATCAGGAAAAGAGGGAAGAGATCATGAATTAGTTTATTTATCTGTGAAAGGATTGTCCTTTAAGAAGTGTGATCCTGAGCAATGGAGAAAAAGCATTTATTCACTTATCTGTTCATTCAGCCAGCACACTATATTTTATATTTTTTAGGCACTGTCATTGGTATCACACACACACACACACACACACACACACACACACACACAGACACAAGCAAAACTTTTCTCCCTTCTTAAGTCACTGAGTCTGGTGGAAGAGAAAGACAGGTGCTCCCAAGTCCAGTACAGTATGCGTGCGTGCTTCCCAGAATGCACTGAATCCTGCAGCACAGGGGAAATACAGGAAGAGTCGATTCTGCTAGGTGAGGAAGGCATCACTAAGAAAGCATTATCTGAGCTTGCCATGGACGGAATGTTTGCATCCCCTCTAAACTCATATTTTGAAGCTCTAACCCACAAGGTGATGGTATTTAGAGACGGGGCCTTTGGATGTAATTAAGGTTAGATTAGATCATGAGGTCGTGATAGGATTAGAGGTCTTATAAAAAGAGAGAGAGCTCTCTCTCTCTCTCTCTCTCTCTCCAGGTGCCCGCACAGAGGCAAGGCCACGTGAAGAGCTATGAGGGAGGGGACCATCTGCAAGCCAGGAAGAGGGCTCTCAGCAGAACCTGACTATGCCAGGACCCGGATCACAGACTTCCAGCCTCCAGAGCTGTGGGAACGGAATGCTTGCTGTTGAAGCCATCCAGCCCATGGTGTTTTGTCCAAGCCGCCAGAGTGACTAAGACAGAGCTGACCACTACCTGGGGGTTTTCTCATGGACGGTGTGCTGGGTGTCTTCCACCTGACCCTCCGAAACCGCTCTCTGTTCTTCTCTGTCTTGCTTTCTCCTCCACAAAACCGGACTGCATGGGCTCCATTTACAGGTCTCCCTGGTCTCTTAACTTCCTGTTGGTGAGCTCTGGAAGGAGATGTGACGGAAGGCAGGGGGTAAGGTTGCGATATTTATTCCATAGGCCTCCCACCTGGCAAGGTTACCTCTGGCTACCTGTCTCTTAATCATAGGTCACTGCTCCTGGAAGGTGGCAGTTCTCCAGGATTCTCTCCTTCTGACTTCTGCTTACTGCTCCCTGTCTTTGTCTTTTTGGATCTAGGGAGGGTCACCCAACTCACACCATCCCGAGCCCCAGGGAACCGCATTATCTCTTTTGGTTTATCTACACCCTTCCCACACGTTTGCAAATAGTCCCTTGATTAAACCCTACTCACAGTATCTTAATTTGAGTGCACCATCTGTTGCCTGCTGGGACCCTGACTGATACAGATTGTAAATTGTGTGAGGCTGTATCTAACTTACCCAATAAATGTTAGCTATTTTTAATATTGCATTGTGATAATATTTTGAAATGCAAGCAATATTTTTCTTCCAATACTGCCTATTATCACTTTACTTTTCCAATTTAGAGCAGGTACATGGCTGATTTTAATGCTTCTTCGAAAGATTTGTTACAGCCGTAGCAGAGAAAATACTTTGGGGTGAAAAATGAATAGACTCCAAAGGACTTACGATTTGGGACAAACTCCAAGTCAGACAAGACGAAGTCGAGGAGAAGTCAGGGAGTCTTGGGTGGGTGATTCCTCAGAAGGAACATTGTACTTTCCCCCACTCCCACCCACCAAAAGGGGTAGGAGAGGGAGGCCAGAGCCTCTGCAGGGGATCTGGGGCTTTCAAACACAGACATGATTATACTCAGGGAGATGACCTGGCCCCAGACAAGAAACGACAATCTGGGAGGTCTAGGCAGAAATGTCATAGATGGTGTCACAGTTTTAGAGCAAGGCAGAAGTCGCAGATGAATGCCTAAGTGGCCGAGAAGGGCATGGAAATAGCAAGGAAAGTTCCTGGAATTGCCTGAATGACCAGAGGCTAGATGAAGATGGTACAATTAACAGGGATGCAAGCATGGACCAAAGAACATCAGTGGATACCCTTGTGCTAGGCAAATATCTGGGAACTTAGATACCACCCTAAGGTGATGGGAAAGGGAATGTGGATTCATGAATTGATTGATAGTAAGTTTTCACTTCCCAGAGAAACGGATCTCAAAAAGTTACCTTTAGTTGTATTAAAATAATTTTTTTTCTTGCACGCCCAAGATTGTGGGCACTGAGTCATCCCTGTACATATTATTATTAGTCGTATTAATAAAGTGAGCAGGGATAGAGAGCCCTCCGGGCAGAGGTTCCAGGATGTTCTAAGATGAAGAGGCCTGAGAGAGTGGAACCCATGTGGGAACTGGCCCTGTGCACCTTTGGATGCAGGTGTAGGAGAAAATGAGGGTAGAGCTGCGGGTAGAGGGTCGCATTATGAATGATGACCATTTGCCAAGCAATTTATACGTGGAAGAGCCTCTGCTCATCACTATAGCTTCATTATTGCACCTAATTCTGTCCCACAAATCCTCATTTTAGAGAGAAGTTGAAGCTAAAGGAGTTAGCTAAGTGCCCAGGTCACATGGCTAGTGAGCAGCGGATGCAGGCCGCCAGCCCTGGAGAGCTCAGTTCTAAACCCCAAGCTCTAGCCTGTTTCCTAACCTCCCTTCTCAGGAAAGAACAGGAGGCCATGCCCCAGACTTGGCATTTTATTAAGTAGATAGCAAAAAAAAAAAAAAAAAAAAAAAAAAAAAAAGAAAAAAAAGAAAAAGAAAAATTACAAAGTTGGTGCTATGATGAAATGATGAAATTGGTGCTTTAAAAAGAACATTCTGTTAACAGCATGGAGAGAAAGGGGAAATGCAGGGCTGGAGGAAGAAGGACCAATTCAGAGGCTTTGTGATGGGCCCGGTGAGGACTGCCAGGTCAGGAAAGGTCAGGCATTAAGGGGATGACAGGAGGAATAGATAGTGCACGGCAGCCTGGGTGACTGTTGAGAGGACTTGCTGTTACCGGTGAAGAGGATGAGAGCCATTCCCCACTTTCTGGCCTGTGTAATGGCAGGGGCGACAGCGTTGCCCTTGTTTGATAATAATATGTACAGTGAAAAGTCGGCAGCTATAGTATCAGAAGAGTTATAAAGGAGGCTGTGATTGCCTCTCTAAGCTTCAAGGAAGGCGTGACCTTTGAGCTGATACTTGGAGTGTAGTTAGAATCCGGAGTTTCAGGGATGAGAGAGGAGCAAGGAAGAGGACAGGAGAAATAGCAGGGGAGAAGACAGGTCTGTCCGATTGATTTCCTGGTGTGTCTAGAGGTGTTTTATTCAAACAGACTTTATACCACATGTACATAATGATCCACAATTTAGTGACACTTTTAAAATCTATCTATCTATTTATTTATTTATTTATTTATTTATTATCTATCTATTAAAAGATAGATAATCTTTTCACTAATCACTGGTTAGCATTCAGTGAACCTCCCTCCATGTGGCTTCGAGTTCCCAGGACACAGCGCCGCCCCCCACCCCCTTAATCTTCTCTGTAGCTCTTCCACCAAAGAATCTGACCTTCAGGATGACAGGCTGTTTGGGGAGCTTTCCCTTCCCCCAAAACTTTGCAGTAGCCGGGGTGCCACACATCAGTGACAGGAGCAGGTCCAGTCTTGTTTTTGGCAGCGTTTACCCTTGTCTGCTCACTGACCAAGGTCCACAGTTTGTCAAGGTTGACAGTTGGGCAGAGGCGCTGGTTCCTCTTTCAGTGGTAACGCCTCTCCCTAACTTTCCCAAAGTGACCTGGGTGATATTTGTCGAAGTTGATCAGAAAGTGACACAGGCTGCCAGCATCACCCTGGCCTCCTGGGTACTTCCGGTGCTAGCCTACGTGACGGTGGCCATGGCTCACGTGGCCCCGAAGTTTCCGGGTCTTCCTCAGTCTGAATGGGTGTCTGGAAAAAGGTGCTTGGTCGCAAGCGCAGAGGGAGGTGGGGCAGGGGGCGAACTTGCCCGTCTGCACAGGGGTCCGTAGGACTGGGGATCAGGGAGGGGGAAGGGGTCAAGAATCTGCTTTGTGGGGCACCTGGGTGGCTCAGTGGGTTAAAGCCTCTGCCTTCAGCTCAGGTCGTGATCTCAGCGTCCTGGGATCGAGGCCCGCATCGGGCTCTCTGCTCAGCGGGGAGCCTGCTTCCTCCTCTCTCTCTGCCTGCCTCTCTGCCTACTTGTGATCTCTCTCCCTCTGTGAAATGAATAAATAAAATCTTTACAAAAAAAAAAAAAAAAGAATCTGCTCTGTGGCACATTCAGCGAAAGTGATGTTGTGAAGGACTGGCTCTGGGGCCCCACCTCATCAGGGTGGTGCCAGAGCGCACTGGCCTGCATGTCTCAGACACCCGAACCCTGGGCAGAACAAGTGGCCCCAGGCTTCGGGTCCCATGCTGGTCACCCTGCCCCGAGGCCCGCCACACTCTGCTTGGAAGACCCGGGTAGGGTTCCGGGGAGATGGGTGGGGTATAACACGAGAGTCCAGCTCACCTGTACCAGCAATGAAGCAGAGGCACGAAAAACTATTGGTACTTTTTAAAATGTAGGTTATGATAAGCTTTGTCAAAGGAACATTGCATACAAGAAAACGTATTGGAAAAGGTGGGCAAGGGCTTGTGTGGGTTTGCTGGTTCATGTGAGAGTAGTTTTCCACTTATTCCAATATTGTGACTACCAACTGCCAGGACAGACCTAAATCTCTAGTGAAACAGGCCTTCTTCTGACAGAGAGAATAGAGGTAACTAGCAATTATAATAGATACTTTTGAGGCTTTTGGATATAGATAGGTCTGGGGCGTATTGCAGAATAAGTCAGAGTGCATGGGAATTCTATTTGTTCCTGTTACACCAGTAACATGACAGGTGTCACATTGACCACCTATTATGTGTCAGTGACTATGTTACTGAATTTATATACATTATTTTTGACCTGCTCAACATTCTTTTTTTTTTAAGATTTTATTTATTTATTTGAGAGAGAGAGAACACATGAGCAGTGGCAGAGAAAAAGGGAGAAGCAGACTCCCTTGCTGAGTAGGGACCCCGATGTGGGGCTCAGTCCTAGGATCGTGGAATCATGACCTGAGCTGAAGGCAGACACCTAACCAACTGAGCCATCCAGATTCCTCTGTCTTAACATATTTTTTTAAAGATTTTCTAAAAAGATTTAAAGATTTTTTTAGAGATTTAAAGATAAATATTTATTTATTTGACAGAGACACAGCGAAACAGGGAACGCAAGCATGGGGAGTGGGAGATGGAGAAGCAAACTTCCTGCTTGGCTTCCTGATGTGGGGCTTGATCCCAGGACCCCAAGATCATGACCTGAGCCCAAGGCAGATGCTTAATGTTTTAGCCACCCCCAGGAACCCCCCCCTTTTTAAAAAGATTTTATTTGTTTATTTGTCCTCTCAACATTCTTTTTTTTTTTTTTTAAGATTTTATTTATTTATTTCACAGAGGGAGAGAGATCACAAGGAGGCAGAGAGGCAGGCAGAGGGGGGGCGGGGAAGCAGGCTCCTTGCTGAGCAGGGAGCCCGATGCGGGCCTCGATCCCAGGACCCTGAGATCATGACCTGAGCCGAAAGCAGAGGCTTTAACCCACTGAGCCACCCAGGTGCCCTGTCCTCTCAACATTCTTGAAGACTAGGTAGTATTCCCATTTTTTCAGAGGAGAAAATTGAAGCTTGGAGAGCTATCTTCTTGTTAGTAGGCAATGTTGTTGGAATTCAGCTCAGTTCTCCCAAATAAAAATTCTGGTCGTTTCTTCTCTGTTGCATTGTCTCTATGTCCATAAGCTGCCGCATACATTTTTTGTGCTGAAATAAAGATAGTTAATGTCACCAAAAATGTGAATCTGAAATTATTTTATGATTCTCCAACATTTTTCAGTTTGTAAAAGAAAATCATTCTGTGAAAAAATGAAGCACATGTACTCTTTTCATAGTTCCCTTTCCCAAGGCAGGAGACTATGTATCTGCTAATATAGGGAACAAAATCCAAAACATGGAAGGAATGGGAGCAGAGAGGCAATGCAACCCATTTGCTTAGATCTGCTCTGAACTGTTCCAGCTAATGGATTTAGCTCCAAACTTTGATTTTTAACTTTAGGCTGTTATGTGAAAGAAGCTGTGTTTGTTCTTATTTATTTAGGTTTCCAAAAATAGAATATTTGGTTATTTTAGGAATTGACAGAAATTCCATAGCATCCATCATGAACATTCTTCTAGGAGCAGAGACTGAAAATATATGCTTCTAGCAGATTTTGAGCCTTCATTTTGCCTTAGCCTAAAAATTCCCTAATCCAACAGAACAGTTCTGAATTCTAGGCTCTATTTTTGAGATTTGAATCTCATCTGGAAATCATTTGTTCTAAACTATATACAGGAACCCATTTCAAACATAATTTAGGTTCAGTGTATAATTTCAGGCCTAGCTTACAAAAGCTTGTTAAAGTTTGAACAATCAAGTATTGAATTATACTCTCGCTTTTAAAATACAGGTATGGGTTGAATGCTTTTTATTTATCATAAAAAGACTGCTATAAATGCCATTGTATGGCAGCGCAAAAAGGGGCTAATTAATTATATTTTTAATGACTTTCTCCCATGATCCCTGTGACAGCGCCTGCTTGAGGCGTATCATTGGGTTGTCACATTTCGTTTCTTGGGTCACACCAAGGGGCCTGTGGGGAGTGAACAAGAGCTGCTATCAGGAGACAGAAGGTATAGGAAGGCAAGCTGAGGTAGGGCCTAACTGGAAAGCTAAAGAAGCAAGAAGACTTTCTTCTCAATTCTTTTTCTTCACATTTAAAAAATGTATACATATTGAGTGATTTTATACATACATGTATATATATTTACATACCTATATATGGACATATATCATGTGATATTTTTTCATTGGGTTGCTGTGCCTGGAATATTAAGATTTTTTTGTTTTTTAAATAAAATACACGGGAGCCCGGGTCACTCATTCAGTTGGGCATTTGCCTTTGGCTCAGGTCATGATCCCAGGGTCCTGGGACTGAACTCCACATCGGGCTCCTTGCTCAGCGGGGAGCCTGCTTCCCCCTGTCTTTCTGCCACTCCCCGCCCCCCACCCCCGGCTTATGCTCTCTTGCTCTCTCTCTCAAATAAATACAAAATATAATAATACAAAACATAATAATAAAATAAAATAAAATACAAACAAGGTGCCCCAATACCACCCACAAAATCTGTTTTACAAAATTTCCATAGCATTCCTGTTGCACATTTAATTTTTGACAGATATTCCTGCAATCATTTTCTCAAATACATGGGATTCTTGACTTTAGGTAAACAGCAGCAGTTAAAAAGATGAGCAGACATGTGCACGTATCTGTGTGATGTGTGCCTGATGAGGAAATCCCTTGTGAGCAGAGACTGTAAGTCAAAGAGGCTAGAAACAGTAAGAGACCTTCAGAACACACGGGTAGGAAGCAAGAGGCTAGCAGAGCCAGGAGGAAATTACTAATGTGTATTCACAAAACGACCGGAATTGTTTAATTAAGTTGACAAATTCCTGATACTCAGGAGCAAGTCCTCCTCCATCTTTAAAAATTCATAAATTAAAACACTTAAGCGTGTAGTATGTTTAACTTCAACAGGGAAAGTTTCACAAAGCTGGTAATCTTGCTGCTTTGGAAAATAATGAAGTTGTAAAAAAACTTCTCTCTATGTTACCTCAACCCCTTTGATACTATCTTTTCAAAATACCCATGCAAATTTGTGTAATCTGTCTGATACTAACGGTACGTTAATTTTTCAAACGATGCGCAAGAAGTGAGGCACATGTCCCTTAGTAAACATCAATAAAAACTGCTTGATTTCTTATGCAGTGATGAGAAATGATCTCAAATTGTCTAAAATATGTCTGTTCCACATAATCTGATATGAGAGCGATCAATAGAAAGGGATTTTGAAAATCAGGGTGAGGTTTGGTGTTAAAAATTGGCAATAGCACCTATTTCCTGATAATGGACACAATTTATCTTTCTTGAAATGACAACTAGATAAACTATTACGGGGCAAAGGGACTTCAGCAAATCTTCTTTAAAATTTGTTGCTTGTGACAGAGTACTTTTTCTTTTCTTTTTTTTTTTTTTAAGGTAGTATTCTTTTTTTTTTTTTTTTTTTATTTTATTTTTATTATTTGCCCAAGGGGTACAGGTCTGTGAATCATCAGGCTTACATCTTTCACAGCCCTCACCAAAGCACAAACCCTCCCCAATGTCCATAACCCATCAGAGTACTTTTTCTATGCAGGAAAAAAATATTGTTCAGGGGGAATTGATGTCATGGGCTGTAAGATACACATAGTAATCAGGGTTGGAATTAGAATGTGGTCATAATAATGGATTGACTTGAATTAGAAGCTTTAATTTAATAAGTCATATCTGGGGCTGAATGACAAGTATATACTCGGCTCTGAGCTTTGATGGGAAATAAAGAAAAAGAAGAGCATGAGAAGAAGTGGAGATAGAGGGAGGGTCAGATGCAGATTTGGAGAGTGGAGGGTAGGAGCGAAGAGACTACAGAGTAGATTCATGGAACTCAGGGTGGATAGGAAAAGATGGCCAGAAGGGAGAAAAAAGGGGTGCATAGTTTTTGGTTTCCCTCTCTTCTCTCTATTTTTTCATTTCGTGAATCAGTTAATATTCTTTTCACTAACTGTTGTGGTGGCCTGAGTGGCTGGTAGGATTTGCCTGCCTGAAACTATTGATGCATAATACATTATATGGAATAATATTCTTACTGTCCTTTGAGGCTTGAGTTTCATTATCACTGGAGTACTTTGATAGCATTAAGCTACTTGGTAGACTACACCCACTGCACATGGTTGTATATATCTGGTTGTATATTTACAGAGGTAGCTGAGATTTCAACTCCCAACAAAAGCATTGTTCTATAAAATCAAACTGTATTTTTTTCTGCTCAAATGTTGGGTCTAGATACATTTAGATATCACATGCATGGCTAGATATTAGCCAAATTAAATATATGTAATTGTAAACCGTAAATGAAGATTTTGAGTTATAAAATCCAAATCACAAGTATCTATCTTCCTTTGCACTATTCATCTAAGTAAGTGTATGTAATTTTCAAAAAATAATGCTAGGAGTGACCTTTTTCAGCTGAATGTATGACATTTCCATACTAATGGTAGGGCCAAGTCCTGTCTGTGAGAAGCTGGTTACTTATAATATTGTAGTTGATTAGGAAATATCAAATGTTAGAAAAGAGACTGTTAAAATGGATGAAATTATCGATGTAAAAATGATAGAAGAAATCAGATTGCCACAAATTGGAATAATTTAAACTTAGCAATAGGAAATCAGTAAATCAAAGTAAATTAAAGATAAAATAATTTAAATGAGCAAAAATTGGGTCACCAGAATTGTCTTTTTGTGTTTTGTTATGGTGAATAAAAATAAGCTTTTTCATCGCATACATAATGAATTCACTAAAGGAAAGTTCTTTAAGTTGTTTGATTATGCTGATGGCTTTGTGTTCATCTATCTGCACTTTTGCATGTTGCTTTTAAAAAATTCTGAATATTTTCATGCTGATTGGCTTGGGTATGTGCTACAGTTACAGTTAAGGAATAAAATGAAGGAAATAGTCCCCCAAAGACAGAAACTCTGTCCTTGACTCATGATAAACTAGTTACTATTTTTCACAGCTGATGATAGGATTAATTTATCAAAAATCAAATCCCAGTTTTGAGGATCTGAAGCCTACCTTCTAGGAAGCCAGTGATCAAGCAAAATAAATAGTTTATTTTTTAAGGTATTTATTTATTTATTTGACAGAGAGAGTGAGAGAAAATAAGCAGGGGGAGCAGTAGAGGGAGAGGGAGAAGCAGGCTCCCGGCCAAGCAGGGAGTTTGATGCAATGTGGGGTTCAATCCCAGGATCCTGGGATCATGACCTGAGCCGAAGGCAGACGCTTAACGACTGAACCACCCAAGTGTCCCAAAATAAATAGTTTAAATGAAAAAGAGAAATTAAAAAAGTATCAGTTAGGAGTGAACCCTCTTATCCATTGCTTTTTCACCCCTCACCCCCATTTTATTATGTGTGTTTTTATAGTTTTGTTGATGTCTTTTATTGAGGGTTTGGGAGGTTTGAGATGGGGAGCTTTGAAGCCAATAATTAAAATTTGCTTCTGAATTTCATAACCAGAGAAGTTTATGGATATTCAGTGTAATAGTTTTCTCTTCTGTGTTTTCATTCAGAGTGGCCAATCATCAGACACTCTAACTAGGTTTACTACTGGATAGGGGTGGTGCAAGCATTTATTTTAGAGTATTATGTGTTTTTGAACATTTATTTAGAAATCTGAGCTAGTATGACCTTTGGTCCAACTCTCTTTTAAAAGAGGCTCTGTCATTACCTACTCATGGATCAATCACCAAATTAAGGATTTTAGTCTTGTTTTATAGAATCCTCAGTAGGAACTGAAATGTAAGAAAATTTTTCTTATAGAGACCTGCATTCATAAAAATGGATTTATTTCTGAAAATCCATTCTAAAGTCACAAGGTCTATGAATATTTCAGACCCAGTGTCAGGATACTTAATATCACCGACATAGGAAAGTATCCATAGCATACAGGCTCTGAGTTCCCTCAGAGGTCAGTCTGGATGTGAAATAAAATGGTGCTTCTCAAATATCGATGTGCATAGAAGTCACCAGAAATCTTGTTGAAATGGAGATTTGGATTCAGTTGGTGTGTGGTGGCACCTGAAATTCTTCTTTCCTAACAAGCTCGAGGTGATGTTGATGCTGCAAGTCTTAGCTCCACACTATATAACAAGGGAATAAAGGCATTAATTACAGTTTGGCTGTCCTAATGGAAAGAAACAGAAGAATAATCCAAAATCCATTCATAATTGACTTTAGAATATTCTTTTGTACTTACCTGATTATGAGTTTATATTACATTTTAAAAATTTAGAACACTTTAATTGAAATGTTCTGAGGAGCAATTACAAAGATTTGGGAAGTCCTAGAATGTGGCAGTAACTCCCTAATATGCTCCTCCTGATTTTTTTTTTTTTTTGAGAGGAATTTAATCAATTTAGATACTGGTTCTTGACAATGTAGAGTTGCATTATTTTTCTCTTGGAATCTTGTCTGATTTCTTTTTAGTACACATTTAAGGTTCTATCTTAGGGAGGGTGTGTGTTGGATTCTTTGTACAAGTTTTCTTATGGAAGTAATGTATTTCAGTTAATGTATTTCTATTCGGCGGAATTTTAGGCATCATGACAGAGAGAAGGAGTTTCTGAGATAAGTATATTTAGAAAGCAAAGAAATATGTTAGGGATAGGTACAACCACATGGACAAGATTTTTATAACTGAGATTCTCCTCTGAAGTAAAATCTTCAAAGATTTTCTTTTCTTATGAGAAAAGGAAATTTGATGTTTCTTTTAAGAAAACTTCCTGACTTCCTTATGAAACAAAAGATTCCTAAATAAATATGAGCCCCCTACCCCTCCACACACCATCATATATAGTTATGTTTTAGTGATGAGGCAGGTTCTATAGGTGATATAAATTTGGGGGCAGAAACAGCCATTTTTGTGTGTGGATGATTTGTAAATTATGTGATGGTACATAAGGGCTTTGTGGCTTCATGATGTTTCCCAGGTTACTAAACCAAGGTCAGCAAGGAAGTAGTAATTACCTCGTTCCACAAATATCCACTTCTGAGTCCTTCCCATGGAACCAGGCAACAAAATAGTTTATGAAATTAAGAAGATATTGTGGCTAAAAACTTCCTTCCTTCCTTCCTTCCTTCCTTCCTTCCTTCCTTCCTTCCTTCCTTCCTTCCTTCCTTGTAAGAGGAAGGGTATTTGTTAATAGGAGTTTAAATTTACTATGTAAAATAAGCTCAAAGTTAATTGAGGTTGATTTATGGTTATAACCTTAAATGGAGAGAGGACAGGTCTGAGGTTGAGATGAAAAATCACACACCTTAAAAGTCCAATTTTGATTTTTGCTAGAGCTCCACACAGATATTCTCCTTTTAGTCTGTATTTATTTCCTCCTCCCACTCTTCATCTGTGAAATGGTGAAGTAATAACTACTATGCAGCGATGTTCTCTGGAGTAATCAATGTTTTTCCCAAGATGAAAAATAGTTTGTATGTGGAATGAACAGTATTATTTTAATTTTAACCACATGCTGTGCATAAAATACGTCATTAGGCAAAAAGTGTTGTTCTGTTTTCAACTCAGAAGTAGAATATGATGAGACACAGTGAAAATCCACTATTTTACAGACACAGTGAGATTAGAAGTTGAATATCTGCTATAGTAAAACTTTCCACACTTTTATAAAATAGCATGAGGTTTAGGTGTTTGTTTTTATGGGAACAGATCTTGCTGGTTCTTGGGAAGGGAGGATGAGGACCACTTTCATTGATGGTCGACTCTTCAAAACTCTTCCATGAATGGAAGGGACTTCAGAGGGGAAAAAAAAAGAGCTCAGTTGCTTCCTAAAGTCTTTGTCAAGCTTATAGGGCTCCTAGTGCCCCAGCTAACTCATGTTTGATGATAGGTTGTGGTCTCACTGAGAGATAAAACTCAGAATTCCTAGAGAAGTGAGGTCAATGAGTCCTTTAACTTTCTACACCTAATACACAAGGTCCTTTAAAATTGAGAGTGATCTCTTAAGGTCAGACTGTAAGAAAGACAGTATTTCCTTTAAAAATCTCCTTGAAATAAACTCCAGTGCCTCTGGGGTTATAACTGGGAGGTTGGATTTGGGGGAGAAATTTGGCTAAAAATAAGTCAATAATCTGACTAGGCATGGGCTGTACAATATATGTGGCTATTTATAGTAAAACTAACTAAAATTAAATAGAATTCAAGATACAGTTCCTCAGTCATTCTGACATATTTCAAGTGCCCAACGGTCAGCAGTGGCTAATGGCTACTGTGTCAAATGTATTGATATAGAACATGTCCATCATTGCACAAAATTCTACTGGCCAGCATTGAACTAGATCTTATGGGCAGAATCACCCATAATGAAAGGCCTTTCTACACCCTGAATGGGTCACACAAGTCTGACGTGGTACCCATACTTTCTTTTCAACATCATGTTGAAACTGTCTCTACAGATTCCCCACTGATCATTTATCTTTTTATCACTTCAAAAGAAACAGAGTGAAATGCAGTAGATATTTTTTTGTCAGATAGAACACACAGTTGGAATTTGTAGTGAGATAGGGATGCCGTGTTTTCCTGGTGTATTGAAGTATAATCACCCATGCTCCAAATCTGAGGACTCTCCACGATCAACAGGAAGAAAGGGAGGTCCCAAACATGAGACTGCCTGTAGTAATCAGGAATCCTCTATTTAATCCAGCCATCGTGCAGGCAGCAAGCAAGCAAACACTGAGTAACGGCTCTTTGTTGAGCAATGTGAGGACACGATGGGGAGAGAAGATGAGATGTGGTCTTTGTTCTAAGGGTGTTCCTATGAGCCAGGAACAGTTATCTGTAGGAGAAAAAGATAGAGACTTTGTGCTCCAGATAAACTTAAGTGTATATTCTAGGGCTGTAACTTTGGAAGGGAAGAGTATTTACCCAAAGCTTCGGGTTCTTCTCTGGTGCAGCCCCCTCTTGAAGGGGAGCAGGTGCAATCTGGGGGTAGACATGCCAGAGGCCAGAGTTTAGATGGAGCACAGAAGCAGAGGGTGATAGGATATTTGGACAGATTTTTTTTTCTTTCTTTCCAAATACAGAAATTCTTTCTTGAAACAGTTGGTAACAGCACTAGGATGCTGGAACTGGTCTGTAACATGAGATATTTTTATTTTTTCTATTTATAGAAACTCTGAAAGGCAGTTTTTCCTCTGGCCACAATTCTTTGTATTTCTCAGGCTTCTAGTCCACTGAAAAACAACAACCAATCAACTAACTTTCCAACTTCAGACAAAATGAGAGGATATCAGTGGTATTCCATCAGAGAATGAGAGGTGTCCAAATCATATAGTTCTCTGTTTTGGGGGAAAAAAATAGATGCCTGCCTAGAATTCTCTCCATTCTGGCAAAGGTAAAGGAAAAACAAAAATGGGGAACCTGTAAAGAGATTTGGTAACCAAAAGAAGGGATAGATAATACATACATAATAAATATATACATATTTCATTGTAGCTTTAGTCACTAAAAATTTCTGAACCCACAGGGTGCTTGGTGGCTCAGTTGTTAAGCGTCTGCCTTTGGCTCAGGTCATGATCCCAAGGTCCTGGGATGGAGACCAGCTTTGGACTCTCTCCTTAGTGGAGAGCCAGCTTCTTCCTCTGCCCCTCTGCCTGCTTGTGTTCCCTCTCTCATGGTCTCTCTGTCTGTCAAATAAATAAATAAAATCTTTAAAAAGAATTTCCAAACCCAATTAAATTTTATAAACTATTGCATACATGACAATGTAAGAAAGAGCTGACATGAGATAATAGAGATGAAAAGTATGTGGACTAAGACATAAAATAACATAAAAAATTTTAGGTACAATAACTAAAAAGGTTATATTTTTAACAAGTGGAAATAAAATTTTTCCCTGTTGTAGACAAAGTAAAAAAACAGAAGATCAAGAATCACATAAAAGATTAATTTAAGAAGTTGCCTAGAATGCAGAGGAAAGGAAAAAGAGCTAAAACAAATTAATGGAAAGGTGACAAATAGAAAAGTTTGAACAACAAAATATGGAAACTTGCTCTTTTTCTGAAGAAGTACGAGAACAAATGGTCTACTAGGAATATGCAAAAGGACAATGAGAGAACACATTTGAACTAAAGAATAATCTTGACTCTGTAAACTCGAATGGCTCATGAGTCGTCAAATATAATTAAAAGGAACTGAGTATAAAACATTCTGATAAAAGTCTGGATATTTAAGAATGAAAAAAGAAATCTACACATATCTAGGATATAGAAAAACATTAAATACAATCAAGAAAAAAAGTGAATCTTAAACTTTTCCACAGCTTTGAAGAAGAGAAAACAATAGAGCAGCATTGCCAGCAGGCCTTCCCAGCACCTTTGCAATATGGCACAAGGAGGCAGTGACGTTTGACACGGAGTCTGCTTAGGGCTGTTGGCAGCCAGGTGACTAGTGTAGAGTTCCAGGATAGGGGTGTTTGTTTAACCACCCAGCAGGCTGGGTGATTCCCATCCTTGTCATCATTCTTTTTTTTAAAAAAAAAGATTTTATTTTTATTTATTTGACAGAGAGAAACACAATTGAGAGAGGGAGTGAGAGAGGGAGAAGCAGGCTTCCCGCAGGGCAGAGAGCCCAATGTGGGGCTTGATCCCAGGACCCTGGCATCATGACCTGAGCTGAAGGCAGACGCCCAACGACTGCACCACCCAGGCGCCCCTCTTGTCGTCATTCTTGCAACCATTCTTGGCATACCAGGTTGAAGGTCTTTTATTGGGGCTTTAAGGGAAAGGGTTTTTCTGGTTTCCGTTTACATGGGGAAAAGGAAGGAAAGACTAAAATGCTAGTATTCATTCTATTCTGGAAATGAACAACCAGAACAACTATCAAAAACTTTTAAAAGTAGTATTCAAGTTATTTCAGTGCGGTACAGAGAAATGAGCAACATTTTAACAATCCATTTTACAATGGATTTGTAAGTGGCGCTAAGAAAAAAAGTAATGGAAAAATACAAGATTGTTATAAAAAATCGTAATAATGAATAGCCTTAAAATGATAAGCATGTTTTAAATAAAGATTATTTTAAAAAATGAAAATATGGGAGAGTCAGAGTGGAATAAAATGTTGGGCATTTTTTTCATTCTACATAGAAGAGGTCGGGATACACTCTTGAATGGTTCATAATTAGAGTAACTAGGTTTCAATATTTTAAAAATGCAGATTAACACTTATAAAACAAAATCAGGACATTTACTTTTAAATCACAAGGGCAAAATTCAATAAGTACAATATAAGGGAAATATAATAAATAGAAAGCATAAAACTAGATCAGAGGGGACCAGACAAATGAATCATGAAAATAAATTTAAATACTTTGAAATTTTCTAATAATAGACAACTCTCAGAGTGTGTGTAAATATCAAAGCACAGATGTCACTGGCAGGCAATTTTGCTGTTAAAAAGCTCCAACTCTATTAAGAAGAAACATAAGACTTTGAACATGTCATATAAATTAAATTCATATATATATATATTTGAAAATAAAAATTTTTTTAAAAATTAACATACGAATTAAGATGCTAGGAAAATAATAGTTTAATAAAGCTGAAGAAAATAAAATGAAGGAATTAAAAAAAACAAAGGCAGGAAATAATGAATTAGTCCCAAACCATAAAATGGAACTAGGTTCTTCAAAAAGACCGATAAGGGGTGCCTGGGTGGCTCAGCCTATTGGGTGTCTGTCTGCCTTTGGCTCAGGTCATGATCCCAAGGTCCTGGGATTGAGCCGTACCTCAGGCTCCCTTCTCAGCGGAGAGCCTGCTTCTGCCTCTCCCCCTGCCACTCCCCCTGCTTGTGCTCTCTGTCTCTCTCTCAAATAAATAAAATAAAAAACCAAACCCTCCCCCTAAAGAACCCCAAAGACCAATAAAACAGATTCAACTTTGGCAAGTGTGATCTAGCTAAATAAACATTTATTTAAAATGAGAAACTGGAGAGATTTTATTTATTAATATTGAAGCGATCAGAACACTGTATAAAAATAATGGGAAAATTGTGTGGCAACAAATGGAAAAATCTAGAAACAATGGGCCTATTTCTTTATAAAAATTTAAACAGAAATTTAAAAAAGAGAGTAAAAGACTTTTCAAGAACACTGTTGGGTGTAGCTGCCACTCCTGTCCATTCAGGAAGCCTAACCAGAGAACTTGAATAGCCATGGAGGCCACCCTTCAGTCCTACTGAGGCAGGGAGCAAAGCCAGCCCCTTCCATACAGCCCCTTACAGCATACCTTACAGCTCCCACCTCATCAGGGAGCCCAAATAGTGACCCCTGGTAGCCTGAGAACCCAGCCGACAGCCCTGTCCTGTGGCAGAGCTCAGTTAATGACTTTTGTATATTCACTCTTATATTCCTTCTGGTTCAGTTTTTATTTCTGATTTTTTCCCCTATTTTTTCCTTGAGATTTGGTTTCCTATCTTTTTGATATATAGTCATATGTCTTCCAAGGTTTTCTATTAAGATTTGTGCTGTTTCAAAGCCACATCGTGTTCTTAATTTTCTTGATATCTTTTAGCTTACTTTTACTTCCTTTATTGATAGATTTTCCTAGCATATACTCTGTGGCTATTGAAATGTCATTAGGTTAATTTTCATCATTTTTTTGGTCAATAATTTTATATGGTTTAGATGGTATTGCTTTTCCCACACTGTCCCATATTTCAGTGCTGTGGATTTTCTTGGGCTATTGGGACGATGTTCCTGTGGAGAGCTCCTTGGATTGAGAATATCCATTATTTTGTTATGTGAAATGCTCAGAATATGGCCTCTGTGTAGTTGGCTTTGTGTCTTTTATAGGTAAGTCTAGATTAGAAATATTTTCTGTCCTCGACTGCATGCTTCAGCCCTCAACTACATAGGCTTTGCCTTCCATGGTAGAGATACCAGACTTACTCTCCTGATTTTGCCTATATACTGTTTTCCAGGATTCATTTCCTTCAGATTCTTCCACCCTGTATCTGAAGCTTCTGACTTCTTGTCTTGTTTAACACTCCTGATTTATTATTTAGGAGCATTTGGGGAGTACTCAAAAAATTGTACTATTGTCATCATCACATTGCCAGTTATTGGTTTATTTAATATTAAGAGGCTTAAATTTTTCTTTATGAAGTGAATTCTATCCGTGTTTTTATCTCTGTTTAGAAATGTGAAAGTTATATTGATGTTTACTTAATGCCCCTATATTAGCATTTTGGGAATACAATACTGTTATGATTTCTTCCCTCCCACTACTTAGTAGGCAGTATGAAGACAGTGATCATGTCTCCTGGATCTCTGTTCTCGTCACCTGGCAACTACAGATGAGTGCATGTTAAAAAGAAATGAATAAAAAATGTGATTAATGAATTACTATTTTCATTCAATTAAGTTTTTATTCTCAGTCCACCTATGCACAATTTTAGTACACACCTTGTCAATCCTCTAAATTTCTATCACCCTTTTCTTCTTTCTTTTTCTTTTTAGAATACACTACTGTCATGTTATAACTTATTTATCTTATTTATTTTTTCTCTCCATCTTCCCCCTAAATAAGAGTGTAAACTTCACGGGAGGCAGGAATTTTATGAGTTTTGTTCACTGCTGTATTCCTAGTACCTAGAGAAGTTGGCAAAGAATAGACATTCAATAAATATTTATTCAATGAATGCATGAAATCTTGGGATAATTATCAATTAATTTCCATTAATAATAATAATCCATTAATTTCACCTTTATGAATGCATTTTCATGATCCTCATTCTTATAAATGTGAGGTGTCATCAGTTGAAATCAGAATTTCTAGCTTTTCAGAAACATAGTTGAAATTGAGGAAAAAGGAAAAACTGAGATATGTTTGTTATAAGCACATCTAGTTAACAGAAAATTGCTCATTAGTTGAAAAAAGAAATTTAGTATTATTTGAAAAAATATTACATTATTTTACTGAAATACTCTAAGTTTAAAATTGAAGATGGTAATTATTTACATATAGTACCATTTGCTTTACTGCCTGCCTTGGAGAAATGACTGACCACACAGTTTATTTTCTTCGCATCGAAGGGTTTTATTAAATGCTTTACTGGGTGAACATATCCTAAGCATTTAAAAAGATTCCCATAATATGATAAAATAGGTCTTATTTGGTTTCAGTGTGTAATACACATTCATTACATGTTGATTTCTCTCATGTAAAACTATTTGTAAGTTCATTGAGGCTGGCATTGTGTTTTAACCACTTTTCTATCTATAGCAGCTGGCATTGTACTTGATATATAGTATGTGCTTAATAAAAGTTTATGAAAGAAATTAATTACTCTTACAGGTCTTTGATATCACCTATGTTTTAAATAAATTAAAGTCAGTGATTTAGTCAGTCTCTTTATTTGAGCTAGAATAAAATGTTGCAACAATACACTCATGATGGTGGCCATGAAAATACATGGATCAGATCTCCTGCTAGGGGCAGGTCATTGACTGACAGCCTCAAGAGCTACCCTTCTGGATCACCCATCATGTTTGCCTGAGACCATATTTCTGGTGGGCTGCTCCCAGACAATGACCAAGTAGGGTACTAAGGTGGCCCCTTTCTCTGAAATGTAGGATTCCTCCTCTGGGTGACTTGACTTAAGGAGTCCCCCAGTCTGCCTAGCTGAAACTTTCTTGGAACTTTGTTACCATTGGAAACTCTTTCCTATCATCCTTCTTTTTCTTTCTCCTGCATTGTGCTTTCTCCTCTAATAAATCTCTTGCACATCTAATCCCATTTTCCCTGTACTTCTGAATTAACACAATAATGCTCACTAACAGTTTATTTTTCTCTTCAAGTCAACACAATGGATAGGTCAACACAAATGTACAACATAATGTACCTTTGATATGTAAATTGGTATTTGGCTTGGAGCCATTGTTATCTGGTTTACAGTTTACACTAAAGAATCATGGAGGAAAAACAGTGTAGAAAGATAACATCTGTGTCTAAATGATCCCTGAGGCCAGCATGCTATCTTTGATGAAAATATTGGTACAAAAGCAGGAAATGTCAATTCACCCATCTGGACAAATACTATTGCTCTGGTTCAGTGATAGATTTCTCAGCCTGCTTGGAGATGGAATTGAAGGGCATAAGCTCCAGAATAGTGAAGTTGAATTCTCAGGAAGTTATGTACATGGCAGAAATCTCAAGGCTTCATGGAGTAACCAGTAATAGCATTCATTCATTCATTTTAAATATTTTTTTCAAATCTTATCTCATGAAACTATCTAATCAAGTCTGAAGTGTAATGATCCCATTTGATAGACCTTCTTATAAATTCTTAATGAAATTAGTTGATGATAGAGAGTAATGATATTGAAAACAACTAAGACATAAAGTAAAATTTCTTTTATATATATATTATGATTTTTCTGAAATGTCAGTTAAGGAAAAAAACCCTTTAAACCCATACTAAATATTTTTTTCTTTCACATTTGTTTTACTTGGCATTATTCATGTAAAAAGGAAACAAACCTATAGCATTAAAAAAAAAGTCTACAAAACAAGTAAACAAAATAACCCCTTAAAATCAATTAACTTTATAAATTTAAACTTTCAAAAGTACAAAAACTAATCCTCAGGGAATACGAACTCCCTTGCAGTCTTTCTCCTTTTTGTGCCTCAGTCTCAGGTGATTCCTCTTTTTGGAGTGAAGGTGAGCATTGGATGTGATCGAGATAAGTGTATCTTGAAGGGGAGATTTATGAACCCATGGAAAAACCATTTTCTTAGGTTGCAGTAGGGTCACAGGCCTGTGAAGTTTGAAATATCTCCTTAGTGATTTGGATATGGCCCCACCTCTGCACTGGGAAAAACTGACCTCCGCATTGGAGGAAATGATCAGAGCTGCTTGGCCAGATAACATCAGGCCTGGATAGATGAGTACCCTTCTTCTTCAGAGGTAGTGTTGTTGAGGTGACACTATTTCAGGAAATAATTGAGGCAACTGTTCAATAAAAGGAGAAAATCTGGTTTATTTTGCTACTCAAGGTGGACCCTTCTATATCCAGATTTCATGTGATTAGCTTTCAGAAATGAGCCATGTTACTCTTCGGGATATTGGCATTTAATGAAAAGAAAGGACATATGGCAAAATGTTTTGTTAAACCCAGGGCACTTGACAGGCTTAAAGGCTATGACAGTCAACAATCTCATCTACATTCAATAACAGTCATCTTTCTCCTCCCCCAGATTCTCATAACCTTTTTTTTTTTAGATTTATATATTTATTTATTTGAGAGAGAGAGAGAGAGAGAGTGAAGAGGGGCAGAGGAAGAGAATCTCAAGCAGACTATCCACTGAGCATGGAGCCCAATGTGGGGCTCAATCTCAGGACCCCCAACTCATGAGATTGTGACTTGGGTCAGAAACAAGAATTGGGTGCCTAACCGACTGAGCCACCCAGGCACCTCTCTCTCATAACCTTCTTAATCAAACTGGAAATTATTGGTCATGCATTCTGTCATGTAGTCTCCAAAAACCTGCCTTTATCTCCTGGTTGTCTCAAGTTCTATCCAATGTCCCATTGCTTTTAAATGTTTTCCCCACTACTCAGTTCTATTTGATACTGCTGTTTCTACTCTGTAATTTTTCTCTTGATGAGGTTAACCTTTTCCTACCAATCTGTGTCCCAATAACAACCCATCAGTCTTGTCATTTCTTCACCAGTTCTTTTTTATTTTTCCTCCTATCTTGTGAAACTGACAAGAATTTCTGTTTATAAATGAAATCCTACTTGGTCACCTGACTTAAACTATTATAAAATTATGACTTTAACTCAGACATCACACAAAGGGATTATCTATATGTTATATTTTGCACAAAGTCTAGACTATTCTGGAGTGTAGTGGTAGGGAACGGGAGCTAATTTGGGAGAGATTAGAATAGTGCAGCCAAACTATAAAATTCTATTGTTGCTGGTGAACACAGATATCTCCTCCCTTTATGAACGTGATGGTCTTTTTTTCCTTTTAATGCAGATAATAGAAATGATATTACCTATAGCAGCCTCCTTCCCTCCCACTCCTTCAACATTTACACATCCTGTGCTCCTATAACGGATGACAGATTCTGCTACTCAGCCAACGGAGGAAAGACAGAATTCCAAATTATGAATAGATCTATTTTCTCCTAAGTTTCTGCCTCTTCAGCATTTTAAAGATACTCATTCTTCATGGTACTCATATCTGGCATAAATCTTTAAAACACAAATCCTCTTGCTATAGTTTTCTTAAAGAAAAGAAGAAAGAATGACACATGAGATAATGCCCTAGATTGCTTTTCTGTGTAGCAGGAGCCAGCATGCTGTTTGAATTTTGGCTGCAATATGGTAAAGTCTGCTTGCTTTCAATTATTCAAACCCATTTAAGTTTTTATGCCAAGTTGGAGAGGTTTATATTTCTATTTTCCCCATTCTGCTTGAGACTCTTTGCATGAATTATTGCATCCCTAGGCTACTGCATGGGAAGGTAGCTTCTAAAGCCTTCTAAGGAGTTCATGGACTTCAAAGCAAGGACTCTCTCCTTGTTCCTGAACTAGACGGCCCTTCCCTTTTCCCTTTGACTTGCGGCAGCTTTGACCTTTGACCTACCTTGCTAGGTACTGTCACCCACTGATGCCATAGTCGGTAGATTTTCTTTTAGAAAGAGGACTATTATCTAAAGCAAGCTCGTTTCCAAAGAAGAAACTCATGGGTCACAACCTGTTAACTGACAAATCATAAACAAAAAAAAGAAAAAGAAAAAAAATCAGGAATTGTTGAGCTGATTTAGACCTTGGCAGGCTGAATCTACCTATATTGCTGTTCTGTGTGAATTCACAGCGCCAGCCAGTGCGTGTGCTAGTCCACACGTTGTGTTATTTATTTATTTTTACCCTAAAGCATTAGCACTGATTGTAACAATTGAGTGACTTGGTTGGCAGGCTGAACTGTGAAATAACGAAGTCTATGTCTGTCTGGTCATGTGGGTAATGCCGAATAGCACCAGCCAGCTCCTGCCTGTGGCTATGTCAGCTGAGCTATCCAGAAACATTTTTTCTCTCATTGATTTTTTTTTAATTTCTATTAAACCAGGATTGGGACCCAGCAGGTTTGGAAGGATGCCAGCATCCTGTGGAGTCGGAAGAAAAGGTTGAGAATAGAAAGTATATTGACCCAATTTATTGGACAAAGTGCGATAGAGGTGATGGAACAAGCTACTGAGGTGTTTGCTCTGTGAAAGCTTTTTAGAATGAGAGACTTGGGACAGTGAACTACAAATGAAGCCGATGGTCAGGTCAAAGGAAGCCCCTTTCAACTTCTTTTGGTAGAACAACTTCTTTGGATTGCTGGGCAGACTAAAATCTTCACATTCTGTTAATTTTTTTTTATACTGTTAATCGCAAATGCCTATTTGAAATAAGGGAATTTCCAGCTGTTATCTTGGAATGAAATGACTTTGGGAAACAAAATTAATTGGAAACAGAATTAATTGGTGTATTTCTTCCTTTGCGTCCATGATAGTTCCAAAAAAGTTAAATGAAAGGTCTCAGAATAGGTTCTCTTGGTTGCAAAATATATTAAAATGTACCTTCAAAATAGTATATAACATAGAAGACTGAAGCCATTCAATCTGCCTTGTGAAGAGTTTACATATTGCATGATATATGAAATAGGTATAGCTAAAAGTCTTGCTCTGCTCTGTCTTCTGATCGATCCATCTTCATACCATGTACCCACTCGGCTAACTTCAAGAATCCATACAGACTTGCCTGGGAAAGCTCCTGTAAAGACATTTGACCACATCTATCTTGGTGAGCAAATCTTCTTCCACATTTACATAGGGAACTTTGAGAAAAGAGCAGATATAAAACAAATTTGGGGACAGTGTTAAGAAAATAGTGATTATGGAAAAACAGTATGTGTTTACAAAGAGCAAGTGATGACGACAACATCTAATTTACCTTTCTACTGTAGATAATGGGGCAGAGAAATTATATATCCTCTTGGGGCAGAATATTTGATCTAACGTTTGAAGATAGCCTTTAAGCAAGAAATACATAGGAATATTAAGAAAAATAGCCTAACAGTGCTGATTAAGAATTAATAAACTAGAGGGGACGTATGAAGGTATATAATTCAGAACTCTTTTCTTATTCTAACCTAGTTAGATATTTTTAGTGATAGGCTCAATGCTTATCAAATTTTCAGGTGATTCTTCGTTAAAATGTTAGATTAAAATTAGTATTTTTAGAAAGATTTCTACAAGGAAAAGTTTGACTGAAATTAATATGATTAAATTAGCAGAGATGATGTGAAGTCCTACATTTAGGAAAAAAATAATTGCGTGAGGACAGGATTCAGGCGGCTTGGCATGGCAGTTGTAGTGTATGTGACAACGTCCTGCAGGTTTTAATCTAAACAGAAGATTAACATAAATTCTCTGTGTGGTGTGTCTGCCAGAAAGGCCAATGTAATCACAGAAGTGGGCAAACAACAGAAGGGAGGCAGGCATCCACATAGCGCTCATCTGCACACATGTGAAATATGGTTTCCAATCCCTTTTGTCACAGAGAGGCACAGATGAGTTAGAAATTATTCCAAGGCATGCAAAGTGACTTACGAGAATTCTGAAAGTCTTCACTACTTGCTTATTTGGTACCGATAGTGTTTCCTAGTATCTACTATTGCCAGCCTCCACACCATCCTCTTTTGTAAGCATTGCTTTATTTGATTGCCTTCATAGCCCCTCGACATGTAGTTCTTATATTCATTATCATTTCACAGATGAGGAGCCTGAGACCTGCAGTGGTTGAATGACTTACACAAAGTCACCAAACTACCAAGTGGCAAAGGTGGAGATTTTATCTGACTCTACTCTCCCTTTCTTTAGCCTCCATGCAATGTAACAAAAAGAGTACTACTCACTTCCACAGTTAACTCAGCGTGATATGCAGGGTTGTATATTCAAGGTGCATACACTCTGGCCCCAGCCTATCTTTCCAGATGATTTTTGCTATGTCCTTTGATCCATACAGTGCTCCTACCAAGCTAGATGAATGTTCTGCTGTGTCTTAACCCCTGCTCTTTGATCTTACTAGTTGCTCAACCTGGAGGAGCCCCTTTCCTTGGCACTCCTGTCCAATTCCAACTGAAATGGGACTTTCTTTCGGAGACTTCCTGACTCCTTTAAATAGAACAATCTCTCCTCTAAACCTTCAGAGTTCTTCAAAAATCTTTTGAAACTAGTATCGTTCTTTTTCTAATACTCATTTCTGTACATATTTTAACTCTAATAAATAGTATGTTCCTTGACAACAAGGGGCTATGACTTTTGCGTTGTTCTCAGAGGATTCAGTTTAGCCTTATTTCTTACACATATTAGTGGTTCAATAAATATTTCTCAAATGAAAGAGTAACATGGATGGTTGTAATGGGTGACCTAAGGAGAGAATATTCTCAAAAATATCACAAAAGTTGAGACACCTGGGTGGCTCAGTTGGTTAAATGTCTGCCTTCGGCTCAGGTCACGATCTCAGGGTCCTGAGATCGAGTCCCACCATAAGCTCTCTGCTTGGCAGGGAGTCTACTTCTCCCTCTCGCTCTCCCTCTGTGCTCTCTCTCTGTTTCTCAAATAAATAAGTAAAATCTTTTAAAAAATCACTAAATATTCAGTTGGATGAGATACCTATTGAAATATATGTTGGCATTTAATAAGTTGGTCTGAGAAATCTGAGAAATAGGGAGCAGAAGGTTATTCAATGTATTTGGTATTCCAAAGGAATTGTCTTTCAATAGAATAAAATGTCATCTCATCTCGTCTGTCATAACTGGACTTATATTTAGAAAAAGTTTGAATCAGACTTGGGAAATCTAGAATTGAGAGTATAGGTGTCAGTTCTTGGGATTGTCCTTATGTTAGAAAGTGTAAGTTGGCAGATGTGGGGTTGGAGAAAGTGACAGATTTCCAAGTACAAGCCTGATAGATACGAATATAGAAATCTAATCTCCAACATGGCTACTAAACCAAATGGAAAAGATGTCTTTTGCACATGACAAATCAAGCTGCAAGTGGAATCCAAGATTTGTGGTATCCAACCAGGCAAAGGATTTCATATATTCACAGTATATAACATGGGGTAGGAGCATAGGCTTGGAGGCTTCTTTTGTACTCTAAACAATGCTGTCAAAATGTAGAAGGTTTAATCATTCAACAGCGAGTTATTGGCCCCTTACGTAAGATTGGGCTGCCAGAAGAAAGGACCACACCAGATGATCCTAGGAGAGGTGATGGAGCATCTTCCTGGTGGTCTCCCAAAGCTGTCCATAGTATCATGACCCTGATTTGGCCTTCCACCTTCTACACACTGTCAGCGTATATACAATCCATTTCTCTAGCCAAAGATCCACGTTATCAAAGCTCCTGAGACTAATTTACAAAACCAGAATGCCATTTTATTACTTCATAATAAGAAAAACAACTGCCATGCAGAAAACAGACATGTGTGTTACATTTATCCTCATCAGCCAAACTACAGAGGAAACTGAGCTACAGTTAGGTTTTGGAGTGAATCTGAAGCTTGAATCACAGGAAATAGATTTGAATGTTGACGCAGTCCAGGGAGGGTACCCGGATGCATCCCTCCTCGCAATAGCATCAGCACTGCCAAGGGGCTACAACACTTGAAGACGATCAGCTAAGAGTGCCTCTTCCTGGGTGCGTTCTCGAATTAATGCCTACAGGTTTGCCTCAGTGATTCCTTGTTTTTGTTGACATGGATGGCTAGTCTTTTCCTCTGAAGGATGCTTAACAAGTCAGCTAATAGAAAATAAAAGAAACTATCTGTTGTTAACATCTCCTTTCTCACTTGAGCCTCAGGAAAGAAAGGCCAACATTGTAGGACCAAAGTAAATTGTCCTTATTCTACTTTACCTCCTGCTTGGGAAAATTCACCTTGAGAAGAGTTAAGCAAGAACTGTGCAACAGGGAAAGGAGTGAGCAAGGTTAGTGTTTGGAGTGAAGGAGTTCTAAGAGTTCCCTGGGTGACTGATTAGGTGGCTGAGTTGAATGTGTGTTGGATACCTGGAATGAGTTCCCCTTCAGCTCCTAAGGAGATAATGGGTCTCTTATGGTGTGACACAGAGATGTCAGTGCCCTGATCACTAATAGCTGAGATCTTGAGACTTCTGGTGACAGGTATCTGTGCCCAGGATAGGCCTGGGAACAGAAAGCTGCCCTGCGGGCTCATACAGTATCAGCACCGTCCCAAGTAGACTGGACAGAAGGGAATATCAGAATGTTTTGGTCCATCAAAACCCCTTGGACTCTTGCATAACATTAGAGTGGCAGAGAGTTCCCCTCCCACCACAATAAATTACTAATAGTTAATTTTCAGTCAACCAGATATGGGCATGAAGGCTTAGAGTTGATTGATCTGATTTTGCAAACTGAAAAGATAAATTCATTTTTATTTTATGATGGTATTAAATCTTGGTGTAGGAGGTCAGCATTTATCTTATTTCTTAATTCTTTGGAGAAAATGCACAAAAGGAAGATATCCTGTCCTGCCATCCAAAAAACACCGTCTTCTGGGGAAGATACACAAGTCGATATGCCATTGAGTCATGATGATGCTATTGTTAAATGTTGTTTCAGAAATTAAGTGTAGGCCATATAGGAGAAGTTCCAATTCCAGAGCAGGTTAGGAAGAGGGAGGGAGCACATTAGTGAAGCCTCCCTTTACCGATGAAGATGCCCTAAACCTAAATGACGTCAGGGAGCCAGTCATATTTATGTTCCTGGAAGAGGCTACATTTGACCTTTCTTGAAGAAGGAAGGGAAAATGACTTACTAGGAAAAGGAATTTGCAGAAATTCTGTTGGTTGTGAGGCAGTGCAAGCTATTTGCCAGTGTCTGAATGAATAAAATCTCTGCAAATATATATGAAAATGACATTGGTCATTCAGTAAGTTATTGTAGTGATATTTTTTTCTTCAATGTGGATCCATCCATACTTACTCACCCTGGCAGCAAAGAGGATCATTAAGGATGGCTGGCTTGGATTATGGATATTGTTTCTGATTAGGAAACTCTATAGTTACTTGACTCCTTATTAGGCCTGAATCTAAAATATTGTTCTCTTAGCAGAGCACTAATATATGGGCCATTCAAACCAATATATATATTCACCTGTTAGAATGTAATGAAATAATTTTCTGTAATCACTATTTATTAATTCATTGCTTTATCTCCCTTTACTGCTCTGTTGAAAGAGCTGATGTAGTCTAAAAATGTAAAACAGTAAAGTAATATAGAACCTGAAAATTAGCTATGAAGCTTCTGGGTTCTGTTGTGGGACATTTCCCCTTATTTTATAATGCCTTTTGAGATGATTATTATTTTATTTCTGTAGTACTACCTATTTTCTCAGTTATTCGAATTTTATATTGCTGATAAACCAAAGTCTTAAATAAAAGTTTGATGGGTGGGCATTAAAATTTGCAGAAGTTGGTAAAGGTCAACTTAAAATAGTTGGGGAAGTGATGCAAATCACGAAGGAACTGATGAGAAGACAAAAGTGCAGTATTTGATGAGGTCTTTGGCTGTTTAATTTGCTCTTGGATGATGAGATATTTGAAAACTTTATATTTAGAAGCTGGTAAGAAAAATGCAAGGATAAAGATAAAAGTGTGGCATATGTCTGTGGTATACTCAGATTATTACAAGGCCCAGACAGAGCTGGGAAATACTTTAGAAAAATGCTACAAAAATAAATAAATAAATAAATAAAAGATGCATTTAAGGGTGCATTTAAGATCTCTTTGGAACAAGAAGAGTTCAAGTTGTATTTCTCTCCTCGTGGTTTTCTCTGCATGCATAAAAGCTGATTCTTGCTGCCAGGGAAGCTCCTGCACTAAACATCTCACCTAAAACCTAGTGTAGTGTTCTCTGTGATTCCATTTTGTTTTCCTCCTACCGGTATTGAATTAATGAAAACATACGTTAAAGACTGAATTCAGGGAAAGTAGGGATTTCAAATCTGAGACTTCTTTGCAATTAGTGTATCAAGTATGATACACAGAAGTGACCATGGCGTGGCATGGGGAGTGGTGTGGGGACGAGGCATGAGCAGGAGGAAAATAAGGGACGGGATGAGTCACTAACCCCAGCCATTCTCGCTGGGGTTTCTCCAATGATCCAGCAAGGTAGGAATGTTCACACAGCCTTATGTGAATATGTGAAGGTTGTTTTTTTTTTTTAAGATTTTATTTATTTATTTGACACAGAGAGAGAGATCACAAGTAGGCAGAGAGGCAGGCAGAGAGACAGGGAGAGGAGGGAGCAGGCTCCCTGCTGAGCAGAGAGCCCAATGCGGGCCTCGATCCCAGGACGCTGAGATCATGACCTGAGCCGAAAGCAGAGGCTTTAACCCACTGAGCCACCCAGGCGCCCAAGGTTTTTTTGTTTTATTTTGTTTTGTTTTGTTTTTTGTTTGGCTTCTTAGTACTTTTGCAGGCAATTCATTTCTAATTCATTTCTATGAAAAACAGACTATTTTTTATTTTTAGTTTTTTATTAACATATAATCTATTATTTGTTTCAGGGGTACAGGTCTGTGAATCATCAGTCTTACGCAATTCACAGCATTACAGTTAATCCAATAGAAATGGTGTCTCCCTTAAGGTAGTCTGTGATGTTTCCATCGGGAAGTTCCGTGTTCTCTGGTGTTTCCCTCAGAGTAGTCTAGAGTAACGTAAATTTGGGGAAAGTTGGATTGAATAAAATTACATAAATTTGCATGTGCTCATGTCTTAGGGATTTAAATACATTAATGGAAGCATTTTCCAAATGTATTTTCCATGAAAACTGTGCCAGGTAATTCCTGTGACTAGAGTTCAGTGCATCCCTCTTGGGAAATACAGGTAAAGTTATAGTCTGCAAAATAAAATTTCCAAATAACTTGTTAGTATATTAATACGTGTAATTAAGGAGAATTCAAAATATGCAAAATATTATGTAATTTGTATACAAATGACAGATATATATAAAACATGAAAATGAAAAACAAATGTAAAATGCTATTTCTTGGAACTATTGACTGTGAAATAATTTGGCTCCACAGAAGTAGAAGAGAGTTGTTTATTGAGTTAAGAAAAGTGTTTGAAGAAAATATGATTCCTTTTATTATATAGAGATATGTAAATTGCACAAAGAAACTAGTTTCCTTACTTGATTTGAATATCACATTTTATTCTTGCAAAGTCATTTCAGTGCCTGGTGTCTGTTATAAATGAAGCATCACAGTGCCTTTCTGGTCTGGAGAATTCTAAGGAAAATAGTCTGTAAGAGTGTTCCCAGTACTATATTTTACAAAAATAGGTATACAGGTGATACAGTTACACAGATATACACACATACAGTCTTACACTTACTTTGAAACACACCTATTTTCATATTTGCAACATAAATTGTGTATTGTACAGAATGGGGAAATTCAATTTCATTTAACCCCTTTTTGTTGTGTTTTGTTTTAGTATTTTTGACTTTATAAAATCCCAAGACACCGTTGTGCATTAAGGGAGCACTGCATTACGGGAAGGACCTGAACAGGGTGGAAACCACTGATTTCTTGGTCATTTTTTGGCCTCCAGAGTGAACAGTGACTGTATATACCTCTTTCAGAGTTGTGCCTGAAATAGGCATCTTTTCATGTCTGGATATGCAATCCTTGCATAGACTCTGATTTCAAATATTACTTACAATCTCATGTGGTATTCATAATAATGGAATAGTAAGTTATCTAATGGGTTACTATTTGATAGAGATTTAATTCCTTTTACTCTATTACTGGTAGTACTCTTTTAGGATTCTCAACAAATTTCTTTCTTTACCTTTAGGAAATCCTTTATTATTTGTTGAGCATTGATCACAGTTTCTGGCTCTCATGGAAGAAACTTCAACATTGCCCTAGTTTGTGGAATGTTTGTTGGAAGCACCTTTGATAATGTCAGAAATGACGTCATTACTGTTCTGGGAGGAGTGTGTTTTTCATGAACTTGTGTTTCATCTTCTGTACAGCATTGTTAATGGCAGAAAACAAGTTATTTGTCCAAGGTAAGACTTTTTAAAACTAAACCTTTTATGATAGTTGAATATATTTTGAAAAAGCAGAAATTTTGAGATAGTCTCATTAAGGCAATTTCCATTTTGTTTAAAATCAAATCACTAAAGTAATTGGTAATGCCCTTTCAAAGAGAGGAACAAAGTATACACACTCTGTAACATGATTCATTGCTTTCCAGAGAAGGCAATAGGAACGTATAGTTGTTTTTTAATTTTTTTTGAGTGTCTCATAATTGTAATTTACACATACAAATCCCACAGGCATATGTCACCAACAGATGGTATTTATTAAAAATCCACATGCATTCTTGGACGGTTTAAGTGTCATTCTGCCTGAAGGCAAAGAAATGGATTAGACGACCCTTCAAGGTCATTCTACTTAGAACTTTCAAGAGTATGTTGCAGAACTGTCCCACTGTTTAAAATGTGTTTATTTTAAATATATGTACAAGTCCAGTATGTTTGATTGCAAGTGACATATATCTAACTTGAATCAGAGTAATAAAAAAAAAGTACAATGTATTGGCCACTTATAAAAGGGTGTGGTCTGCATGGGCATTAGAAACAACTAGATTCAAAAGAGAGGAATGGAGTAAATTCTCCTTTTCCTCTCTGCTTGTCTTTGTGGGTTGCTCATTCTCTTTTCAACAGATGTACTTCTTCCACATGGAAGGGACCTTGAGTCCAGAAACTGATATTTCAGTCATCAAAGAGAAGTCCTTGCAGCTAGCTCTGTTTGGAAACCCTGGGCAAAGCTTGATCCCAGAAACAATCACTGTAACCAGAAGCTGTAGTATTAACATTGACTTCCCTGGGTCTTGGGCCTTTCACTGGTCACGACCATATTCACACCAGGATGAAGAGAGACAAAAGGAGATTCCTGGAATCCTGAGACTGCCCCACCCTACTTGTGATCTCTCCCTCTCTGTGTCAAAAAAAAAAAAANTGTAAAAAAAAAAAAAAAAAAAAAAAGATCAATATCTTCATGTTGTGCATAACTCTGATCCCAGTCTTCACCAGAAGTCCAAACCCCTCAAGATATCCATGATTGTCTTTACGTACCTCCATTTGGCTCTGGACATCCTCTGATCAGATACAGTCTCACACAACCCCCTGATTACCTTCCATCCTCCTTTGACCTCCCCACTCCCTGCCCTCACTGCCTATCCACACATGTTTTCTGGAGCTAAGGTTCTGTTATCAGTAAAATTGTGCATGATCTTTAACTTCTCCAAACATTCCTTTTCCCTTACCATTCAAGTTTATTCAGCCTTTCATTCCCCTAAAGCCTTAGTGTTTTAAATAAGGGACTTCCCCTCCTTATTGCAGTACCTACCAACTGTGTGGTAACTGTCTTATTTATTAATAATTTTAACATGAGTCTTATATTTTTTTCGCCACCACTNTTTTTTTTTTTTTTTTTTTTTTTTTTTTTTTTTTTTTTTTTTTTTTTTTTTTTTTTTTGATGACTTCAGCATCATCTGGATGACTCAACCCACAGTCTGGATATTCACATCTTTGAGTTTCTCACTAACAATGATCATTCCCTTAGCATCAACTCAGATATCCAAGCCTAGGGATGTACTCTACAAATTTTCATTCTGAAAGGTGTACCTGACTTTCCCTTGGAAGTAATCCACCATCAACTCAGCAGTCTCTGTATTTTTTTTTTTTAAGATTTTATTTATTTATTTGACAGAGAGAGAGAGATCACAAGTAGGCAGAGAGGCAGGCAGAGAGAGAGGAGGAAGCAGGCTCCCTGCTGAGCAGAGAGCCCGATGCGGGCTTCGATCCCAGGACCCTGAGATCATGACCTGAGCTGAAGGCAGAGACTTTAACCCACTGAGCCACCTAGGTGCCCCCCCCTTTTTTTAAAGATTTTATTTCTTCATTAGAGAGACACACACACAGCAAGAGAGGTAACATAAGCAGGGGGTAGTGGGAGAGGGAGAAGCAGGCTTCCCACCGAGCAGGGATCTTGATGCGGGGATTGATCCCAGGACCCTGGCATCATGACCTGAGCCGAAGGCAGATGCCTGATGAAGAGTGAACATTTAGCTCTTTAAGATTTTCCAGTCATTTGACTATTATTTTTGTTTTTGTTTTCCTTAGTGCCCCTCTTGTCCTTAATATCTCTTCTTAGTTTAGATGCTATAGTTCATATAAAATGTATCCTCTTCCCTATAACGTCAACTCCATTATCCCTCTCCCACCACTGTACTCACAGGCAGAGACTCAACCTCATCAAAGTCACCTTCCTGCCTCCTCTGTGCTTGCTCTTGAGAAACTAAATGTTGTTGAAGAACAACACTCCAACATGTTGATGAGTTTCACTTAAATTTATGACAGTATATCTCAAGTAAGTTTCAGGGGTTCCAGGCCATCTTATTCTACTTTTTTGTCGATTTATTGTCCCACTGTCCTCAAGAACTGTGTGATATTTTTTTCTCCTCAAAATCTGTTTACTCATCCTCAACTAATTATCTCATTTTGTTTCTAATGGAAAGAAAAAATTAAAAATTGTTACTTGATCTTGCTTCCATCAAATCAAATAACCCACATGCATCTGCATTGCCATATTTTGCCTTGCAGCTGCATACGTAGTCTTATTTTCTGCTAATTGTGTCTGAAAGGTTTCTGCTTGTGCTGAATGAAGTGTTTCCCTGTTCAGATCCACCTCCCAAGTACTTATTCCCCCAGGCTGGAGCAACAACTCACCCCTCTCTTTCCGAACAAGACTGCTCTGAAGGGTTTTCAAAGAGCCCGAGCGCCTGTGGGATAGGCTGAGACCTCTGTTGTGGCTGCATCAATGTTCAACTCTTCCCTCAATCTGGTCCTATTTTCTTCGGCCCTGCCCCCAGATTTGACCACAAGGGCACTCCCAAATGAAGCTCTTGCAGACATCTATCTAAGTGTTTCATGGGGAATCTGGTCTAACAGAAGTGGTTCCTGGGGTGGTCTGAGGGTCTGAATCTAAAATAGAATTTAACCGCCACCAGCCAGTTCCAGTGAAGCCCAGGGAGAACCCCATCCTTGTGGGGTCTCTTGGTACACTGTAGTGGTGCAATCACTAAACATTTTTATTTATGATGAACTGGGACTGTAGACCCATAGAAGGAAATGCATTGGTGAGGCAATATCTCAGATGCCTTAGAAATTTGGGAGAGGTGGTAATTATAAGGATTATGGAATTTGTTGTTTTTGGGAGCAATTCATGTATTTCATAAATTAAATTAATGGCTAAGTATGAGAGCCAGAGGACTTCTTGGGAAATATATGAAGAAACTCAATCTCCTGCAGCTACCAGGGAGAAAAAAGCAGAGGACCAGGAACCAGGACCTAATTATAAGAACAACAGAACACCCAAGAAAGTGGCATTCTCAGCCCTGGCAATTCTTATGCCAAAGTCAGGGCTCTGGTTGGAGCAAGCAGAATGCTAAGACTTTGGACAGAGACATCTGGATGGATGTGCTTGAAAACTGCATGAACCATCTGCACTTGCAGCAGCACTTTACACCTTCTTGATTCCCATGTGTTTGGTGATGATGAAGGGCCTCTGTTTTGCAAAATGGTACATGTCCCCACCCCAATTTTTAGGAGACAGCCAGACCTCTCCTTCTGACCACCAGAGGAGTAACTGGAGTGAGATTATAGTATGAACTGGTTGGAGAGATGAAATGCTGAGCCTGCAAAGGGTGGAAAGATACTATACCAATAAAGAGCCAAAGAACCTATCCAAAATGCACAGGAGTCTGGAGACATGTATTGCTAGGACTGGGTCATGAGAGTACTGGATTAAAAGGACAATTACAGGACACTGGAGTGAGAAGAGTTTGTGGAACTCTTGTGGATATGGAAGCAGTCTTTAATATTAAAAAAAAATTTTTTTACTATATTTTTTCAGTGATCCAAGATTCATTGTTTATGCACCACACCCAGTGGTCCATGCAATACGTACCCTCCTTAATACCCACCACCAAGCTCACCTATCCCCCTCCCTTCTCCCCTCTATAACCCTCAGTTTGTTTCTTAGGGACCACAGTCTCTCACGGTTCATCTTCCCCTCCGATTTACCGCAATTCACTTTTCCTTTCCTTACCCAGCAAGGGCCCTGGAGCTAGCATGTTGCTACCTTGATTTTTGAAATTTTGCAGAAAGTACTGGCCCACTCTAAGTATGGTAGAAATGCCAGATGTGTTACAGAAGATGGTAGAAGAAGGCTCAAAATGCTTAAATAAGTAAGGCTGGATATCTCTTTCCAGCTGGCTGTGTTCAAAGGGAGAGTACAGGTCTGCCAGCTTTGTGAGGATTGCTTTCGTAGGAGGGGCCCATGCATCACCAAGAGTGTAAGTGGCAGATGTCTTCTACAAGCCAAGAGTGTAAGGGAGGACCAATGATAGTAAAGAGAATGACAAAACCTCAAAAAGTAGAGGCCAAGTGACAGCTAGTCATTTGAGGCAAGAAAGGCTCTCTGAAAATAGATTTTAGGATGGAAAACTTAAGGTAGAAGGTTTTTATGCTAGTTATTGCTCTAGTACTATATTATAAGCTATTTCAGGGCAGAGAATTGTTTGACTCCTTCACCTGTATATCTTCAGTACCGAAAATATTGCTGGACTCATAAAAACTTCCAACAAATATTTTAGAAAACAGGTTATTCTACAAGGGTGGCTGGGGTGGGGTCGGGCATTACAGACAGCATCAGTGCTAGGGTTTTGTGAGATTGTTAGCCACTCTAGTTTGTAACTTTCATGTTTTTAACAGTTTGGCAAAAAAATGTGGGCCTTTAAAAATTGGAAGCAGATTTATAAATTATAACCTTTAATAAAGGCATCCATTATAAAGTTAACTTGTGAAACATTTACTTAAATTAAGCTTTATGTAAGCTCTTTATTGAGAGGCATAGCACTGTTCAAGCCCAGACATCACGAGTTACGTGACAGGGAAAGATAGTCGTGATGATGATATTTGATCCAATTACTAAAAGGAAGCCTTGAAAATTAGGAGAGAAAATGTCGAGATATCTGGATAAATTTCCTGGTGAAAAAGTATGGGGAAATTTAAACCAGTATTTCCCAAACTATGTTTTCTGAAAGCATGAATTTTGTGAGTGGTTGATGCATATTCTGTGTTCAAAGTGTTTATAATTGCAACTAAGTTTGGGAAACAGCACCCTAGGTTTTGTGTGTTGGGTATAAGGTAAAAGAACACATATTAACTATCTGATCTTCAAAAAAGATGATAGCTATTTGTATTTCCAATGCTTAACATGGTTTTTCATGACTCATGATTTGTTAAAGATTTGGGGAAAGGAAATATAAGACTCTGATTAAGAAGAACTGAGACTTGGGGAGCCTGGGTGGCTCAGTGGGTTAAAGCCTCTGCTTTCGGCTCAGGTCATGATCTCAGGGTCCTGGGATCGAGGCCCGCATCGGGCTCTCTGCTCTGCAGGGAGCCTGCTTCCTCCTCCTCTCTCTCTGCCTGCCTCTCTGCCTACTTGTGATCTCTCTCTCTGTGTATCAAATAAATAAATAAAATCTTAAAAAAAAAAAGAAGAACTGAGACTAAATACAAAGTCAGCTAATTGAACCTAGATTTTAAAAATTTCTTTGTATCTTGTTTCATATAATTTTTAATAACCGAAGTGTTTAGTGTGTCTGATATTTCCCAGGTTCTATTCTACGCACTGTAGAAGATACAGAAATGAAGGGTTGTATGGTTTCCCTTCTGAAGGATATTACATTTTCATAAGTGGTTAGTAGTGGTCTGATATTTTTGCTGAAATCATCAAGGAAAGCATGATTTATAACATCTGTTAGAATATGTGATCATGTAATCACACCTACACAAAAAGTCATTTGGGAAATAGGAACCAGTAGTTCTGAAGCTACTGCCCCCTTGACATCAGTTTGCTGAAACTTTTGACATAGTATTTAAGACAAAAATAATCTTGTTTATAATCTTCATTCATGTCTTTAAAATGATCATGAATGTTATTTAGGCACTTCTAGCAAGGCAAAAAATAAATCAATAAACATGTTCAAGTGATAGAATTTGCTTTCAGCAAGCTCAGTTTCCCTCTGTGGTACTGCTTCACTACCCCACAGACCCCATATATGTACATGGCCCCCTCCCTTCACTGCTCAACCACTTGCTCAAGTGATTTATTTTCATCATGGTATGCATAATAGAAAACAGTGTAGAATGTTATGTATTCTTGGAGATTTTAATTTTTAATGAATTAATGTTTAAAAGAGAATGGTGGAATTTTTATACAAATCAATGGATGAGGAAGATAAATGGAGAGAGCACTAAGAGTTGTATTCAAAACCTAAAGTCATGTTGTGTAAGAACTTTCTTTGATGTGTGAGTCAATTCCACCGCTCATGGCAAGCATTCTGTGTTCACATTGAATTGATTCTCGTTCACTTGAGTCTTGGGATTGAGTGGATTTTGCTGTGGGCCTTGCCTTATAAAACAGGGATTCACCTTAAATTTCTCAGAGTAGAAAATTTTATAGGGTAGTGCTGCAGAAAACGAAGCAACTAGTAGCTAGGCAACCAGGAGCAATTGTAAGAAAAGAAAACTTAGAAAAGGCCAAGCAGATATTATCTACACAATATTTGGTATTAAGAGATTTAAAAGTATTATCCTTTGTTTGTTAGTAAAACTTCCTTGTGATACTCAGTGTCTCTCACGTACACTTTTATATGAAATGTATTTTATCAGATTATCTTCCATCAGGCCTTTTGATTGCCTAGGGCTTTTTTCCAGAATTCACTTAGATGCCTGGTTCAGGCTACCTTGATAAGAACTGTAAATTATTATATTGTAAGCATTGTCAACCTAAGAGTGAAGCATTGGACTTGATGGGACCATTAAGCATCTGCCACAGCCTCTTGGTAGACAATACAATTCAGCCCCTAGGGATAACACTTGGCCAGAGGCTGACAGCATATCCAGTACCCTGCTCATTGCAAGTCCACTGCATCTTCCAAGTTAGGGAGCAGGAGGTCCAGGGTGTTTAGAATCCAATACACTAGGGGGGACCATTTGCCTGAAAACAAGACATCCTACCGAATAAGGCCACATGAGCTATATTCTAGTGTTTTATTGGGGGCACTTTCATTTACCAGTATAATTAAATTAGTCCAGATTAGTGGGAATGACACTATTAGGGCATCTTCGAATTCCTCTAAGGGGAATGGAGCTAGATATTTGAAATAATCAAACATTATTCTAATATCCTTGCTTTGTAATGTGGTTTGATTCTTCCCTTTCATTATAATCCCCTTTCCTCTACTTCTTTAGTCAACAGCACCAGCATGTGATAGCTCCCTTACTTTCCAGCGTTTGAGTCAGGGACCCAAGGAGAGATCTGAGCTCCAAGTTGCAAAATGTTCAGCCAAGTTCTCATATTGACCCATCTAGAGTCAAATGCTCACCTCTGAATTAATGGCTATGACCAGAGCATGAGTTCACAAAATGTAGGTAAGCTGGGTCAAGAATAATAAAATATATGTATGTGAATAGAATTCCCACAGGTGAATGTGAAGGAGGCAAAATGACTGGTATCCACTATGCCTTACCACCTCACCATATTCTTTAGATAAAGATGGGTCACCTCATTTTATTCTCTTTAAGAAGAGTAATAGCTGGGTTATGTTATGTAAAGATTGTAATAGCCTTACATGGAAATTCATTTTGATTTCCCACATCAAGTTTACAGTGACTCTTTCTCTGGAAAGAAGTATTGCCCATTTCACCGAATATAGTTATTAACAGTGAGTAGCAGCTGCAGCAAACAGAGTAACCAAAGAAACACACATTGAGGCTACAGAAAGATGCAAGCCATACATATTCATTCCTGCGTTAGCAAATAACTTCTATCATGCCTACCAGTTAATGATAAAGTTTCTATTTCAGAGAAGACTGGACCCCAAAGGAGAAGACCAGTATGTAGTTCAGACCATCCATGTAGTTTGTATATTAGCCATGTGATTCAACATTTTACTCTACTTTAGGCAAGAGGAGCCGGAAGTTGCTGTCTAAACCTTCAGTGCATTCCTTTGGCTCATTTTGTATAAGTAGGCATAGAAACTATATATGGTTCTCAAAAGGGTGTGGGTTAAACTCTTCCTGAGTCTTTATTTTACAATATTCATAATGTAACAGTCTAAGGAATCCACTCTAGGTACTATTATGTATTGATACCTAAACTAATTGAATCAGACTGAATATAAAGCCCAGAGTGAATGTAAATGAAATGGTGCCGTTTGTATAAATTGAGGAGGAATGTTCTCCTCCAGAACGATGGCTTAAAGTTTATTTTTATCTGGGAATGCTATGGTCTAGACTAAATTATACAACTTTCCTGTTTGGTTGTGGAGAGTGGCTAGAGAAAGTTTGCACACAGAGGAGTGATTTTGGGATAAGTTCTAGGGGGAATGTCTCTTTACCACAACCATGTAGAGCATTGTAATTTCAATTATGTGATGATGAGTATGTACTCTCAAACAAAGATGATTATACATGCTAGAAGTTTTCTTTAAACCTCTGTATTTTGGCTTTGCTAAAATGGGGTAGCATACAAAGGCCACTTGAGTATATTGAGGTTATGAACAAATAACAATTTGCCTGTGCTTTAATCTATATATTTCTTCAGAGTGTGGTCAATTGGCAAAACAGACATACAAGTCTAAGAGCACATGCCAATATAAATACAACACTCCAACACTGAAAGTTGATCATTTGCCTAGAGTAGAGGGTAAATGTTATGTTTGAAGGAAAGCCAAATGTTTCTTACGTAAATCTAGGGAACAAATGTCCAGCTTCCACTCAAGTCATCAATATTCAGATAATGCCACTTCATCTACTCTCTTTGGCCAAAAATGCTTTTCCCACTGTTCACTTAGCTCTTCACCAAGACAAACATATTTGTCATCCTTCTGAACATTGAAACACATGAAGACACTTACGTAACATCAACAATGAAACAATAGCCATGTGTGTGTCAAGGAAGAACAATTAGAAGTTTTGTTTCTCTCTCTCTCTCTCTGTTCAACTAGGGTAGGCGTAGATTAGCAAAATTAATCACGCCAATCTTAATCCTAATTCCATTTCATTCTTTTTCATCCTATAATCTTTTTGTTAATTGCCCTCACAATGCCTGTCTGTGCTTTTATTACCAAAACAAAAGCTATCTTATTGAAAGCTTTTGTGTTGTATTTTGGACCCTATGACACTGGGTCACATCTACTTTAAGAGAATATGTGCCAACTCTCAGTTCCTTATGTTCCTAAAGATATGATATTCTTTGTGTACCAAACCATCTACTCCTTCAAAGTTAGATGCAGATTTTTCCCCACAGGCATCTGAAATCCAATTGTTGGTCTTATTGACATCTTACAGCCACATATTTTCCTCTTTTTCATCCACTCCTTAAAAAGAATGTCTTGGAGACATTCTGTTCTGTCTTTCATCCCTGTTCCTTACGTCTCATGCTCTAAATACTGTAGAAACTCCAGAAAGCACCTATGTCACCTTCCTTTCTACCTAGGTCCTTCTAGTGGCATTATTTGAGATTAGGTGTGATCCATCAAAGATGGCTTTTTTTTTTTTTTTTTTGAGATGGGGGCAGAGGGAGAAAGAGAGAGAATCTTAAGCAAGCTCCATGGCCAGTGTGGAGCCTAATGTAGGGCTCGATCTCACAACCCTGAGATCATTACCTGAGCCAAACTCAAGAGTTGGATGCTTAAAAGACTGAGCCACTCAGGCACCCAGAGTTTCCTATTCTTGGTTTTATATCACTGTCTTTTTAAAGCAAAATGACATATATTTCTAATACACATTCTCAATCTACATTGCTATTGTGAATTTTTGCCACAAAAGCATACAGACTTTCATCTGAGAGCTTCCTGTTTCATTCCCTCAAATATTTTCTTAAACATTTTATTTTATTTTTAATTTTTAAAAAATATTTTATTTATTTTAGAGAAAGAGAGAGTAAGTGGGGGCTGGCAGAGGGAGAGGGAGAAAGAATTTCAAGCAGACTCCACACTGAGAGTGGAGCCCTATGAGGGGCTCAATCTCATGAGCCTGAGATCACTACCTGAGCTGAAACCAAGGGTCCAATGTTCAACTGATGGAGCACCCAGATGCCCCTTTATTAAACATTTTAGACTTTTAAGTGATTATGATTATGTAAAGGACTACTTCAGGTTAAAATAATTTAGACCAGAGAGTATGACTGCCTTCAAGATACAAAGATTCTACCTAGTGCCAAGGGAAACAATAATACTGCACATGCATATTCTGTAGTTACTTTATAAATCAAAGAGTAAAACACCTAGATTGTAGTTTGTTATTCTTTGGACTCTAGGTTTTCCCCCTTAAAGCACATTTGATTTTCTTTTTCTTAGGTTGGCACTCTGGCAGAATCTTGCATTAGAAACACTGATCTCCATGGAGATACAGATTATAGTTCATGTTAAAATATGTTTGCTGTTGACATCCTTTTGGCTTAAACTAGTGACACATTTAGTGGAGGTTAAGTGTTCTAGAAGTTGCTTAAAATGATTTTGACAAGAAAAAGATGGTGCCATAAATATTATAACAAAGAAATAATTTTTTTCCCCAAATACTAATGTATCTTAGCTCTTGACTACAGAGATAGAAGAATGTGGTTTCAGAATGCTGGTTGTTAAGCCTCATACAATGGCTGGACCACTCTGAAGATTTAAATCAGGATGAGACCCGTACAGAGTTTGTAATATGTCCGACCAAATCTAAAGATTATTTTGATGATGTGGAAGATCTCTGAAAGGAAAAGATTAGTTTTAGAAACCTCCAGAGAAGTTTGATTTTTCAAAATAAGGACGTTTGTTTGCTTGTTTAAGTTTAATCTTGGACCTCCTGAATATTCCTTTCCCTGACCTAAAGTTTCCTATCTGAGAAGGAGACTTCCACAAATGTCCAATCTTAAGGATATCTGTGAACAAGCACTATTCCAAGACTAGCTAACTGTAGAGAAACCACTTTCAAGAATGTTCTAACATTAATGAACTCACACAAAATAAATATGAGGCTTCTTTTCCATGCATGTCCTTTAATTATCATTAGAAGCTTCAAGTTTTAGTAGGGTTTTTGGGAACCTATACAATGATTGAATTTTCTTTCTATAAAGTTTTAAAATTCATATCTTTCACCATCCAAAATTAAGCTACTTTAATCTTTGTCTCTCGTTTGTCTAAATGAAATGGACATTTGGAAGGCAATGATTTTCCTGCTCAAATGGATGTAGCTGGTCATTTGACCAGCACTGTAGAGAGAATTCAAGTATCAGATAGAACAGTCTCTAGGTTATCATCAAAACCTGATATCCTGTTATTATATAATTGAGGCCACAAGGTTGTCAATATCAAACACATCCATTGCTTCTTTAAATCTGCAACCTGAAACCAAAGCCAGAATTTTAAGTCACAAAGACATCACTGAGAGCACGTGGGAAATTTTCAAAGCTGTGCCAGGGGATTTAAGGAGCATTGCTTCCATTAATCTTGCTGAAAGTCTCATGACTAAATCCCTATGCATTGCTTTTAAGATTTGCTCAAAAATGTCTCGGCATACAAAGTATGGACAAGTTATTCATTACAGCTTTTACTTTACAGCATTCTGAAACTATTTCTAAGTAATTTAGCACTGGCTTTCCTCTTCTATAAAAGATCATAAAATACTTTTTGCCTAAATGAAAGATTTGCTTTTTGATAACATGAACTTTTATGAAGAGTGAAAACTAGTTTTTACACAGAACTTGGCTGGAAGGAAAACAAGTAGTAAAGTTAAAAGAAACTATAGCAGGTCTATTGATGTTTTTTTATAAAAAAAATGATACAAGCTTAGAATTTCTTACTGCTTAAATATATATATATAAGTATATATCAGTATATATTATATGATTAATTTTATTAATTACTTTTATTAATCATATAGATAAATAATTATATATATATATCTCTCTTTATATATATAAATCTTAATCTTGATCTCTACCTATAATTACCAGGGTAGTTCATGGTCTAGTTGAGGCTATAGAGACATGAAACTTTGTAGAGAAATGTAACAAAGAATAAGAAACTTGAGATAGAAAAAGATTTGAGACATAGAGTCATCTGAGGTTTTTGGATTATAGTGCTAGTAGGGTAGTGTAGGACATAAAGCTAAAAAGTATAAAGTCAGATTTAGAGGGCTTTTTTGTTGCAGCAATAATCCACAGTTTATTTTGTAGGGATGATATGGTCAAGCTATGATTAATAATATCATAGAGATATTATTAAGAGAGATAATTTAGGAGATTTCATGACTGAAAGATTGGCATGAGTAGATAAGGAGGACAGGCAGGTCAGTAAGGAGGTTGTTTCCAAGAGCAAATAGAGATTATGCAAATCTGAACAAAGGAATTGCCAATGAAGCACAGAAAAAGAAACAGACTGAAGGCACTGATGAGGTGTGCATTTAGGGAGAATGACTGAGGTTTTTAGCATACAGGGTTGAGATATAATGGAAAATAGAAAAGGCAACCCAAAGTTGAGGCAGGAGATAATAATTTCTGTTTTGGTTATGAGAAGCTAGAGTTCTCTGAGGTTTCTGAATACTTGCTGAGTGAATTTTGGGGCTGTAGGTACTGATTTTGAGACATTAGCTCGTAAATTGTAGGGCTGATGAGCTCATCTGGAGAAATAAAAAAAAAAGTAATGGAAAGGAGATTAATGGGAGAACCTTGGTGGTGGTCGAAGTTAAAATAAAGTTTATTTCTTCTGATTTATGCTATTTTTGGAATGGCAGGGGCATTCATAACATTTATGCAGGGACCCAGTGTGGCAGGGGCTCTATCTTGGCAAGTACTCATAATCACCGCTGTGGGAGAGAGGGGAGCATCTCACACAATGTGTGAATCTCACACTGGGTTCTTAAAACTTTCTCAGAGAAGTGACATATGTTACTTCTGCTCACATTTCATTGGTCAAGCTAGTCACATAGCCAGCTGACTTCAAGTGGTCAGGGAAGGTCAACTCTGCCAGGAGCCTGGAAGGAGAACCAGAAATTTTGTGAACATTTGTAATGATGACAACACTGCCTTATAAGCTTTAAAGGGAACTGTGGGATTTAGAGGAACTGGATGAGGGAGCAAAATGGGTTGAATTAATTACATTATCCAATGCTATTATGCTTCTCGAAATGCATATAACATTGAAATCATCTCATAGGAACACCTGTGAAAAGGAGTTCTTCATAATTGTTTCTGAATGCTTCTAATAAAATGAGACAATTAGCCTTCTCTAATGTATTAGTTATGATTAGTTTCATCTGCATATGACAGGAAAAAATATAACAGTGGCTGCAATAAAATGCAATTATTTTTCTCTTAGGTGAAAGTCTGAATAAGAGTTTCCAGGTCCTCCAAGACCATGAAGGACTAGGGTTCTTTTACATAGCTTCTGCATCATCTTCAGTGTTTGACTTTCACTTTGTGGTCCAAGTTGCCTGTTTCATCCAGCTTAACCTATCTCATTTCTGTACCAGCCACAAGGCTCCTCCCTAAAAGTTTCACTACCACTTCTAGATATATTCCATTGGTCAGAACTTAGATACCCACAATGAAGGCTAGTCTATGTGGTCTTTATTCTGGGGACCCATGCACTCGATTACAGTTGGGGGCTCCGTTTCTGAGTGAGAAGAGGAGAATTGGTACCTCGTGACTATCCATTTTACATACTTCACCATGCCTGTGTGGAGGATATTCCCTTTTGTTTTGGGGTTTCCTCCTATTTTTAGCCATTCTTAGCATGGACAGGAATTGGGAACTCCATGCTCCACATCAAAAATGACTCCCTTGGAATACATAGATATTTTGGAGCTAGAATATCTCAGTAAGAGGCTAGAGTAGCACTCTGAGAGGGAATGAACATCAGTATTGGTTTTGGTGCATTTTATGCCTACTTCCTAGCTTCACTGAATTGGTGGGAAGTGATAGCAGGCTTAAGAAGGTTGGGCCAGAACTTTCAGTTGACTATGAGTTTGACTAATAATGTTCTTCTATGCAGAACTGGGCTCCATGTGGAGTTCTTGCTATAGAATTCCAAAGAGATAGTGCATATGGGAGAATGATAGAGATTCTTTTCATTTTTGCTTTACTCCCATTGTGGGAGCTGTGAGATGGAACACAGTTTACTACCAAAAGACAGAAGAGATAAAGTGCTGTGGAACTTCAAAAGCAGGCAAGCTGGCAGCTGCACTTGATCCGGTGTTAGAAGTGGCACAGATTTCAGGAAACAGTAGAGATCTTTTGCTTCGTACTTTTGTTTTTCATTTGTTCCTTGTTAGGGCCTCTCCACTTCATACACCAGATGTTGAACTTACATTATTATTGTGTTGGTAGTAGTAACACAAATTTGAATTGTAGGAGAATGCATTATTCAAGTGGCAGATGAGATAATCCTTGCCAAAGATGCATGAATTAAACATGCAGTAGCCCAGGGCCTGATGGAGCTCTGAGTCAGGGAAAGTAAGAGGGTGGCTGGAAAACTGATAGCTGAAATTCCTGAGAATTTAGGATGCACCTTGTGTTGATGTTTTGTACTTTAAGATGGAGTAATGATAGAGAAAGGGAAGCAACATCCAATCCTGAGGATTTTACATTTAATTAGGCATTGGATCGCAGTCTGATTGAATCATAAGAGAGTAAAAGATGCATATAAATCAATGCTAAGGGGAAAAAAGGCAAAAGTGAACACCGCCCTTATTTCCAAATTCATATTTCAGTTCACTTTCTGCTGTCATCTTTAAATCTTGTATGATATTATAATAATCCTTTTGGCCATTAAATAAAATTTATTTTCCTCTGAAGTTTGTTCAGATTTTTACTTTATGGATCATATGATGAAATTCAGTATTGATTATTTTCTTTTTGTATTCCTGACCAACTCAAATCCTTTTTATAATTGCATAGCCTTCCCATATCAACAGCTATATCTGGATGTTCAATAGCCCTCCTTTCGGACAAACAAAAATAAATTAAGAAAAGATATTGCAACAGCTTCACCCTGGACCTGATACACTTTTATTTTTAAGACATTTTAAAAAAGATTATGTGACACTGCCTATATGACAAAGAAACATTTGAAAATATGAGCTCGTTATAGCATGTCAAACCATCTTTTAAAGTTCAAGGTTGTAGAGCCTTAACATATTTATTTATCCACAGCTTATGCTGGTTTCAAGTGGATGTGCATTAATAAAAGATACCTATTGTTTATGCCAAATCATATCTTTTTCCTTTATACAGTAGAGAAGCAAAGCAATCTATTATTTTAGGTAGTTGTTAGTAGAGAGAAAACAGATCAGTCATATTACAATATCAGTTTGTAAGAAGAATCTTGACAAGAAATTTTGCACCAAAATTGATAGTACATTGTGGATAGTAGATTATAATCTCCAGTGAAGGAAGTATGAATAAAAAGCAAACAATATGAAATGATATCAAGCACCATATTCTGCATCTGCATTTTTAGCACTCTACTTTAGGAATGGAATTGATTTAGGTATATGTACCTTTTAGAAACAGGATGGCATAGCAGATCGCTCAACTGACACTGAATGGAAATATTAACAGATAGACTATGGGTGAAACCATTTATTCAGTTATGAGAGCAAAATATGACCTATTCCTAGTAAAATTGTGCCCTCCATATGTGTTTGCGTATGTATGTGAGCTTCAATATCGTGAATGGCATTTTTAATACATCTCAAAGTAAGCTAAAAGATACTCCAATTTCAAAAAGTGTCCTGAACAGTAAGATATAGTTACTTTGGTACCAACATTTCCATGCAGATTTTGTATGAGCAGGAGGAATTACTGGTTCTTAATAAGAACGAACTAAATCTCTTCCCTCCTTTGCTCTCTCTTTTGAATTAATTGGTTTTGGCTTGCCAGAATCACAGTGCAGACCATAAAGAATGGAAGGGCTTGGCATGTACCATGTTTTCTCCACTGCATTAATTGAACTGTAAATGAGATTTTGGTCAATAAAATAAAACATGCTGCCCAGAGCACACAAAGAAAAACGCAAGAGAGATTCAAATGCTTAGTGATGTGAGGAATGAACGTAACATAAAGCTTCTGCTATAAATCAATTCAAATAAAGTATAGGGTATACTCCTTGTTGATCTTTTCCCATAAGCCATTTTACAAATTCTTAGGCAGACATAAGAAAACAAATTTTTAAGAATTTGACGTGCTTTTCTTCCCCCAGACATAGCTGGTATTCTCTAACACTGCTCTTGGCATAATTCATCATGATTTCAATATCCATGTAGATTATACTTTCAATACCCTAGACTCTTAATTATTTGACCTTCTCTTCTCCTGCGATTTTGACCAACAACTTCCTTCAACCTCTTGCACTCATGATCACACCTTGGGTCTTAGCATTCCCAATACATGTGACTGCGTAATTCTAATTTTAAGAATTCCATATTCAAACTACCACCTCTTATTTTCCCAGTTCACTTCCCCTGGTGCCCTTATTTCAACAATTTCTCTCTCTCTCTCTCTTCTCATTGGTGCTTAAAATGCATTGATTTTCAGTTCTCTTCATGCCCTTGTTCCTCTCTTTCCAGCTTAAATTTCTTTGCCAGTCATAACCACTCCTTTGTATGTATGTTTGACACCCTTGGCCTCTCTCGTTTCTTCTTACTCCTCTCATTTCCTCATATTCACCTCAATCCTGGTTAAATCCCATTCTGCTTACTCTGTGGCAGTATCAGTCATAGCTCAGTGTGTCTGGAGGAAAACACACACCATGGTGGGGTAATCCCACTTGAAATTTTTGATTGTAGGCACAGAAGGAATCGTGAACGCAGGAATCACATTGTAGGCCCCTTTCCCACTTCCTCTTTCTCTTTCCTAGGCAACTGCTTCATACCTCCCCATCCTCTCAAACCAATTTTTCATGTCAAAACCTTTGCAGACATCTTTGAGCCTTCTTTTGCTTACACTTCCCAGGCCTAATCTGTCGGCAAACAGATTGTGAATTCTACGTTCAAAATTTGTCCAGAAAGTAAGTCCTGATTCCTGTGATCACTGCTCTCATCTGAGTCACTCTGTTCTTATATCTTGCCTATGTTATGGCGATAACTTTCTGCCTGTGCCACCCCTTTCCCCACTTTCAGTCTATACTCACCACCACAGCAGCCAGGGAATACCTAGAAAAAAAATCTGTCATATTGTGTCGTTTCCCTTCTTAAACCCTGCATGACATTCTAACTCACTTAGACTTAACTCCAAAAATCCACCTCAATCCAATGTGCCCCCCATTTCCTCTTGATCTCATCTCCTGCTACTTTCCCCTGCTCCAGTCCACTCCAGCCACACCAGCCTCCTTGTTCCTATAACACACAGGCACGTACCTGCCTGAGGGTCATTATAGCCTCTTGCTGTTCCTTCTGCTTGGGAAGTCCATACCCTCACCTCTTGTAGATCTTCCCTCAAAAATCAATGAAGTTCACCCTTAGCAATATGGAGCCTCCCTCTGAAACTTCCCCAATTCCTTTCCTTTTATTTTTCTCCCAAACACTTTCATCTTCTAATATATGTGTCTGTGCACACACATTATCTATCTATCTATCTATCTATCTATCTATCTATCTATCTATCATATATCTTCTACCTATCAATCATCTATTTATATTTGTTCAGTTTCCTCCATTACAATTCAGCAAGTTCCATAAGAATTGACATTTTTCTTTTTTGTGTATTTATTTTCACTGCTCTATCTCCAGGAGCTGGAGCAATGTTTGCTATTATAGCAGGTGCTCAAAAATATAAAATTAATTAATTAATTAATTCAGTGTGAACAATAATGTATATGACATTAGGAAAAATGATGCTTTCAATAGCCCTTTTGGAAAAAAACTGAGTTTGGCAGTGTCATCTAGGTCAATGGTATCCGAGCGTGGAGATACACATTAAAATTTTAGGGCCACCTTGTTGCTGAAGGCAAAGAAGAACTTCTGGGTTGTCCATATCTCTGTAAAAAGGAACTCCTGTATTCTCTTGATGTTTGCTTATGTGTTGCTTTTTATTCTTGTCCTGCAACAATTTTTTAAGAGAAGTGTTTCTGGTCAGAAACATGCTAACAAATAATATCTCTTTAATTGAACCTCCTTGCCTTTACTGAGGAGGAATTAAATGCCCAGACTCAGGCTAGTGGCTACTCTGAGACCAGGATTTAGGACCCTTTCCTGTGTATTTTTAGCTTCTCTGATTGTAACTACGCCCTCCATCAAATTTAAGGAAAATTTAGTTCCATTTACTGGGGAACTCTAAAGGTAGACACAGAAAATCAATTCTCATGGAAGCAATTAGGTGATAATAGCATGTCCCCATTTAGGTGATGGCGGGGACAAGGTCTTTCTGGTATACCAAATCAGCCATCAGCTGTAACAGACTAAGACTTTTTATTATACAAATGAAACAGAACTTATGAAAAGTGTGACTATTTTTTCTTAAATCATCTACCTTGCTGTGACACTCACCTTATAATTTGCTCTTCTCTTATTCACAAAACTTTTCTCATTAGTCCTGTTGTTCTCTTCCTCATCCTCACTCTGGACTGCTTGTGTTTTGTGCACATTCAGTCAGAGTCAGCCTCTTGTTGTCTAGAGCTGTCTTTTTTCCTCGTTATCTTAGAAGGTCTTGGTGCCTGAGGCATTGTGTGCTGGAGGGTTTTGCAAATCTCAGGCTGCTTTCAGAGTTATAAAACAATGTTCTCTTGGATATTTATTTCTTCCAAATGGCATTATTCCTCATATTGCCACATAGTAATGGAAGAATTTGAAATATTTAGATTCATTATCTCCATCCTAGAAAAATGGAGACATTCTTTGTGAAAGTCTTTCAGTGCTCAGATGTTGTCACTTGAATGCCAGCTGTTTCATTCTGTCTGCCTTCAGCTCCTAGAGCTGTTGAATGCTGTAACACTTCTCTGCCTTTATGCTGAGAAGAATTCTCCTATCTCTGCTTCTACTGAGCTCTATACTCTCTCTCATCCTTCTTTCTCTGTTATATTTGATTTGGGACATCCATCTTTGCACCCTAAATTGCTAGCAGCATAGGCTTTCCAGAGGCCCAAATCCTATGTTACTTGTAGCACCAATCAACTCATGGGAAGGCTCATGAGAGCCTGCCACTCTGTAAAACTAGGTGTGTGTGTGTGTGTGTGTGTGTGTGTGTGTGTGCGCATGTGCGCACGATTAAAAAAAAAAGAAGCCACACAGTTTCAGAAGTATCAACTTCAAAACTTTCACTGAACTAATTCCCCAAGACTATTAAATCCAACCCACGTTTTGCTTCAGCATCCTCATGCTCAGGATGGCCTTTTCCATCTTGAGTCTTACCCATGGGGTTCCCACCACCCCCAGTGGCTTCCTGTTAGATATTTCATATGGCCCTTATGGCTAAGAAGTACTTTGCCTCCCTGCTTCCTTCACTTTTTACATTTAAACCTCCAGATTTTTAAATTCGTTTCAGCACGAAGACTTTTTCACCTTCTAAGGGGACAATTAGCTAATTTTTCATCAAACAAGTCATTTGTGCTAATAAAAAGAAGCCCCAGAAGACAGATTCTTGCACCCAGGGCCCTGAAGCCCTATTTGAGTAACAAATGCACTTTCCTGGAAATCTTTTAGCCATAGTGAGCTACTTTTGTTGTCAAAACTATAGGTGTAACTAGGAGTAAAAATAATAATTTTTCATATATTTTGAGCATTTCCTTACTGCCCAGCTCTCTGTTAAATGCTCTATATCCTTCTTCCTAACCTTCAAAATTACTCTAGAGGGAAAACAATTGTTCTAAACCTTATTTTACTAATGAAAACTGAGATTAAGGCAATTAAGCAACTTGCCCAAGGTCACACAGCAAGTTTGACATAACATATCTTTTGATCCCCACAATTACCCACTTGGTTGGTGCAGAGAATTTAAATAATTTGACATGTGTCACAAGACCAGTATGTAACAGATTCAGCACTCAAAGTCAGTCTTCTGACTGAAGATCCTTTGGATTTTTCTATGATACCTATATTTTTATTTCATCATACTAACCTTGTAGAAAGCAGTGTTCCCTTTGAAAGATGTGAGGTGATATCATTACCTAATGTCACAGTAATGCTATGTAACTCTTAACCACAGCACTTCAGTGACATGCACAATAAATGTTGATTTGGCTCATGAGTCTGAGGGGTTTGGTTGATCTGGGCTGGGTTGGCTCACTTGTCCACAGTCATCTATGGGTCATCTAAGCAGCTCTGCTCATCCTGCCTAGGCTAGCTTATGTGTCTGGAGGTTGGCCGGCTGTTAGTCTTATCTGGAATGACTGTACCGACTCTCATTATCCAGCATGCCTGGAAATATTCCCATGAAAATCTTAGAAGAGCAAGGAGCAGAAAAGTCCAATCATGCAAGCACTTTTCAACCTTCTGCTTGTATTACATTTGCTGAAATCTGTTGGCTAAATCAACTTAGGTGGCTAAACCCAGAGTCAGAGTAGGAGAGCCCAGAAAAGTTTATGGTGTAGGTCATCAGTACCTGGAAGGGAGAACACTTGGGTCATTTTTTGCAAACACGAAGGTCTAGCAAAGTTTTAGCAGAAACAGAAAAGGAATCCTCTGAGGCTTTCTCCTCAAGTAATTTACACTCTTAAAAAAAGTAACATTTTCTTTGCTGTTTTGTCACAGCTTTAATGTATTTCACATATATTGCCTAGTACATTCAAGCTGTAGGAGCCAACATTTACTAAAAATTGAACGTGTGATCTTTGGTGACATAAATGTATTTGTGCTCTTAATTATGGACCATAAAATACACATCAAATTTGAATAGTACCAAAGCAATGCTGCCTGAATTTATAATTCTCTTTCAAATAGAGTGTTGGCCCAACTCACTGTATAGTGATTTCATGGTTTAGAAGTTTGTTTTCTCGAATTTGATGCAGCTGTTCTCTCTGAATGAAGGTCCACGGGGAAAGGTGGATAAATACATAAAGCTTCTGAAAGCCATCCCAGATCCCTCAAAGTCAGCCCTCTGCTTAATATCTGGGTCAGGAGTATAACAAAGTTAGTCTTGGTAATTGTTCATGAGTTTTCAGAGACTCATTATCAACACTCACAACTTGGTTTCAGTCCAGTTGAGCTTTATGAGGCTAAATTCTAAGCAGAATCAAAATGGATGAGAATAAAAGGCTCAGTCCAAAGACTGATGCTTACAAGCGTTATAGGTAAGGTATTTGTAGGACCAATTAGCAGTGTTTTATTTCTTTGATTTGGCAAAATGCAAAGGCACTCACCACCACTCAGTTTTCCCCCCTTAATTTGCAGGCACATAACAGTAAAGCAAGCACATACAAGTGAAGCACTTTGAAGTTATATAAAATATCTAGGTGTGCAAATCACTTGCACAAACCACTAGTTCTAAAAAGTTTTATTTCCCCACAATAATATCATGGATTATATTCCCATCTGTCACAACTGGTGTGTGTATCCTCTATTCTATTTATTTCTTCTTTCCTCTATAGTTCTTCATGTCACTTGAGAGATAGTCTTCCAATGGACATTGTGTCAATATCTGAAAGGAGTCTAAGCTTCAGATATATGTCGGTGGGTAGAGGAAGATCTGAGGAGTGGGAAGAGCAAGGCATCTTAGGATGAAAAATTCACCTTTTTATACCACCTACAGTCTTTATTTTCCATGTGTGGCCTTATAGGCCTCTCACTACTGTGGATTTTAAACAATATTAAGTAAAAAATGACTTTGGTTACAATTTCTTACCATATACTTTTCTCTTTTACCCATATTTTGGTTCACCACCAACATATCTTTAGATTAGAATTATCTGAGCTAGATCCAGAACTAGAGCTAGAGGGGTGGAGACAGAGGGGACAGGAGTTCAGAAGCCCAGGGGTATTTTGGGGGAGGAAGGCACAGAAGTTAGTGATGGATCATAAATGAGGAGTCATGAAAAAAAGGAAGCAATCGGATATGCTTCCTTGCTTTCTAAAATGGACGATAGGAGGGACACTTGGGTGGCTCAGTCAGTTAAGTGTCTGCCTTCAACTCAGGTCATGATCTCAGGGTATGCTTCTCCCTTTCCCTCTGCTGCTCCCCCTGCTTGTGCTCTCTCTCTCTCTCAAATAAATAAAATCTTAAAATAAAATAGACAAAGGGAGGGATAGAAGTATCGCTTACTGAGTTACAAGAGAACATAGGAGGGGTGGGTTTTGAAGGGAATATCAAGTTTAAGATTTAGAATCATTCAAATGGAAATGTGAAAAAGGGATATTAGATACTAAGGTCTGGAGCCAGACCTAAGTGCTGAATCCTACGGTGGTATACCTACTTACCTAGCCATCCCTCTTCTCTATAGAAGCAAATTATTTTTAGTGATAATTCTGATATAAAACAGAAAATAAAAAAAACCAAAAAATACAAAAAAATCATTTTTATTGAGTGTTTTTATTCAGTAAAAATAATGAAATATTCTAGTGCAGAAAAGGAAAAAGTAATGGGACAATACTTTTTAATTGCCTTAATGTGTTTTTTGAAACAAAGGGGAATAAATTATATCTACCTATTGTTTTGTTTTTGAACCTTCTGTAAATTTATCAATGATCTTATGAAAATATGTGTTTTTATCACCTACTTTTCACTTGAGAATAGGATGGGGAAATTTATCAGTTTATTTTCCTCCCTAAATGATTTATTTATTTTAATTTCACAAAGTTTCTTTCATACAAAGCAAAGGATATACAAAGAAAACCTTAAACATAATGGTAAGTTTGGGACAGACTCATAAAAATTCCATTTCATGATAAATTCTAGAGATTACAATAATGCTTATGTCTTTGCTTTTTTAAGTTTAATTCTGGTAGTTTTTACATATTTCTGCAGTCAAAAAACTGTAAGCACAATTAAAATGTCAAGTAGTCACATAGAATGACAATTGAAATAACTCAGTTTCTGTTTCTTCATCTTTACAATTACTGTATTATCATTGGGTATTTGGAATCTGCTATTTAGAATCAGGAACATGTAGTACCTTTGGATTTGGACAGTTTACACAAATCGAGCTCAAACTATATTTAACCTTTATTAAATTATTCTTGAAACTGATATGTTTTGGTGAGTCCAAGTAAATCAGGGGCTGACTGTATATATAAGAGTTTCCCCAGTTAATTTCCATTAGAATATTATTTATTAAATGGTATGAAATTAAAATATATTAGTTTGAAGCTGACGTATGTATTATCGAAACTCAATAATAATCACAGCAATTGTTTAGAACTCAATCTATCAAGCTTTTTTTTTTTCAGGGTGGAGTATTTAATCATTGATACTATTTAAAATTTCCAACAAATGGTGGTAATAATTAACAGACTGATTTTTATTCTGTTTTGATATTATTTTGAATTATTTACAGATGTCACATCTCTTTATTGCCTCTAGTGGGGCAGATTCCCTGCCACTCAGTTTTGGGATGTCACTGGGTGGCTAATATAAATTTGGGAATTAACAAACTTTGGATAGTATTTAAAATCATGGGCGTCACAGAAATTTTTCAAGGAAGTTTTTAGTAAAAACAAAAGGAGCACAGGACAGAGCCATGGGGATCTCCAAATAGCAAGATGGAGGAGGAGACCAGGAAAAAATGACTAAAGAAATAAAAGAAACATCAAAAGAGAGTGGTATCACTGAAACAAATTAAATAGGGTATTTCAAGAGGGTAGAAGTGGTCACCTCTGTGTGATTCAGCTGAAATATCAAATAGGACTGTTGAAAAAGGAACCATAAATTTACAACATGGAAGCAACTGGTGACCTTAAGAAGAACAGTGTCATTAAAGTATTGGAATTAAAATGGGCTTAGTATAAATGAGTTGTAGACTATGGTTGGATACCCAGAATTCCCAGTGAATTAACAAAATGGAAAATGATGAAAACAGATAACTCTTGTTCATTTAATAAGATGCTCACACAGGAAATCAACATATAAAATTTCATAGCTTTGTCACGCTATAATGTCAATTAGAATATAAAATGAAAAGTCTAATAACAACTACCTAATTAACTACCTGAGTATAAACCTAGCAAGAAATATGTAATATATGTATAAAGAGATATATAAAACTTAACTGAAGGACATAAAAGAAGACTAGAACAAATGGGGCAAAATATTATATTCTTGGATGGGAAAGCATAATGTCATAAAGTTCTTAAGTCTCCTCAAATTAATCTATAAGTTCAAAGCAATCTAACTCCAACTCCTAATAGGATTTTTTTTTCTAACAAAGTGATTCTGAAGTACATCCGGAATATAAAATATGGAAAATAGCCATTACATATTTGAAATGGTACAATCATGAGGGACATGCCCCTAGCAGATATCAACTTATACTATAAAGCTACTATAATAAAAAATGGGTTTATTGGCACAGGAATAATAAAATTGACCAGTGGAACATAATAAAGGCTCTGGGAAGAGACTTAATATATCTGTGGAAATTTAATGTATGGTTAAGTGAGTCCTTCAGATCAGTGCTGAAGGGAAGATATGCCCAACACCACTGGAGCACTGCCTTGCGTCTTTTGGCCTGACCTTTGATTCCAGCCCAATTCCTGGTGCACTGTTCTGCACAGGTTTTGACCTTCTTGATACTGGCTCCTTTTTGTAAGTGTGTGCTGAGTATCTCTTGTTTCCTCTCCTGAGTCTTCTATGATAGTCCTACTTGAATGCAGTTGACCTTGATCCGTGCCACATGAAGAGGGACAGGAGCCAAGGAATGAATGTTTCTCTTTGAGTTTCTAGTGAATGGTTTTGAGTCACATGTTTCAAAGCACCTGAGTATGTCCCTCACTACGTCACCTAGTCACCTCATCCCCTGAAGCTGTGTAATGCTTGAGTTGGCTTTCAGTCCTCTGCTGATCCCCATCCCTCACTCCCCCTCCTGAGAACATGCTCTCAAAATATAGGTAACCTCTGTCACAGGCTCTGGTTTGGGGGAGGAAACTAGACTAAAACAGGTGGACTATGCAACAAATGTTGAGAAACTGTTCAATGGGAAAAAGAATAAAGACACATCTCAACACTTAAACAAATTCCCTAAAAGATAAAAAGTTAAATGTAACAATAAAACCAAGGAAAATATGAATATATTTGAAAACAATAAAAGTATGAAGTGGATGCTCTGTCTTTCCACTTTTTCCTGTGTATCTTTCAGCCTCTCTTTATTATTTGTTCAATCATCCAGACATTTATCAAAATGTTGTTTGCTAAAATTGCCTTCTCATTTTCAGTGTTGTTACAGATTTCTTCTCTTCTATACATCTTCCTTGTATTGGAGTTGGGTTTGGGGTGGACATGGAAAAAAATGCATGTATTTAGTCAGTCATCTGGATCCACAATGTTTTCAGTTTTGCATTAACAATATAGTCGATTTTGCATTAACTTATATCTCTTGTTAATGCCATAGAACTCTATTAAACAGACTAATTTGAGAGTCTCTGACAAGTAAAATTATATCAAACCATGACAATTTCTATTCACTAATTAAGCTATTCTCAGTTGTCCTGTTGAGACAAAAATGTCACCTGATGTTGCACTGTCTTTGTCACAGCATTTTAGAGCTGGAAGGCCCTATGAGATTATTGAGTCCCTGGATGTATAGCTCACTGACCAAATTAGTCTGTGCTGTCCTTGCTGTGGCTTCCCTGAGAGTCTTTCTATTTTTAAAAATTACATGCATTAGCATTCATGGGCCGGTAGACTAGGAATTCCTAACCATCTACCTATATCAACCATTTAAAATAGCCTAATGCGAGACTGAATTAAATAGTAAGTAGTAATTATTATTAATTCAATAGAATTTTATAAAGAGTTTTTGAAAAAAATAAGTAAGCATATAAAAACCTCCATATGCATTTTGCTGTTCAATTAACTGTATGCATTATGTCTATAATCTAGGCTCATCATTATATACATTATAGTATGATCTGCCTTTACACAGGTAGCTGTTCAAATGCTCACCATCAAATATTTTATGTTTTTAATAATCCAAATCCTTCATTTAAATATGTCAACATTGTGGCCTTGAGAGCAAAAGATTTTTCCCAGATCTCACTTATAGACCTGTTCTGAAGTCCTCATATTCTAATTCAAAAAAGTAAATTGGAAAATTTGATTTCTTTACTTTATTTATCTGGATGTAGATCATTTTTAGTGTCAAGTGAGTGGTATGTAATTAAATAGGGACAGGCATGGGACAATTTAGGTTACATGATTTTTACAAAAATTTTTATTTCAGAGTAATTACAGATGCAAAAGAATTTGCAAGGATAGTACAGACAGGTACTCTGTGCCCTTTCCTCAGTTTCCTCCTGGCTACTTCTTACATAACCAGATTACAATATCAAAACCAGGAAACTGACATTCATAAATCATGTGTTCATAGTTCTATGTCATTTTATCAGATGTGCAGATTGGTTAACTACCACTGCAATCAAGGCAGAGAACGATTCCCTCACCACAAAGGTCTCTTGTATGTGACCCCTTTACACTCATCCCCCTGGCACCTGTCCATCTTCTTCTGACCATCCCTAACCCCTGATGCCCACTAATCTGTTCTCCATAGCCATAATTTTATCATTTTAAGAATGTTATTCAAATGGAATCATACAAGACATGACCTTTTGAGATTGGCTTTTTAATTTCAGTATGTACTTTGAGAACCATCCAAGTTGTTGGATATCAAGAACTACCAATAGTTCTTTTTATTTGTTTTTTATTGCTTTGTATGGTTCATCTTTCTATCCCATGGTATGGTTGTACCACTGTTTGTTTAACCATTCACCCATTGAAGGACATTTTGGTTATTCCAGTTTTTGGCTATTGCAGATAAAGTTGGTATGAACAACCATGGACAGGTTTTGTGTGGATATACATTTTCATTTTCTGGGATAAATGTCAGGAGTAAGATATGTGATATGTATGTTTTATTTTTTTTAAAGAAACCTCTGTTTTCCATATTATATCTCCATAAGCAATGTAGGAGAACTTCAGTTTCTCAGAATCCTTGCCAATAGTTGGTATTGTCACTATTTTTTATTTTACTTGTTTTGATAGGGGTGTATCTCATTGTAGTCATAACTCATATTGCATTTTCCTGTTGGCTAGTGATGCAGAACATTTTTTCTTGTGCTCATTTGCTATCCATAGATCCTCTCCTGGGAAATGTTTCTTTATATCCTTTGCCCATTTTGTAATTGGATTGTTTGTTTTTATTTACTGTTGAGTTTTTTTTTTTTTTTAAAGATTTTATTTATTCATTTGACATAGATTACAAGTAGGCAGAGAGGCAGGCAGAGAGAGGAGAGAGGAGGAAGCAGGCTCCCCGCCGAGCAGAGAGCCCGATGTGGGCCTCGATCCCAGGACCCTGGGATCATGACCTGAGCCGAAGGCAGCGGCTTTAACCCACTGAGCCACCCAGGCGCCCTACTGTTGAGTTTTGAGAGTCCTTTACGACTTCTAGAGATGAATCCTTTGTCAGATATAGTTTATCAATATATTCTCCTACTATGCGGTCTCTTACAAACTCTATCTTTCACTCTTACATATTGCGGGGTGCTATGGCTGTTCACTGTTGATATCATACTAACTGAGCGGCATATGGGTGCCTTGTTTTTGTTCCACATGTAGCCTCCCATGACACTGGTTGGGGGTGGCCTCTTTCCTGCTGGGTGGTAATAAAAGTCCAAACTCTCCATTACTTTTTCTCTGATGCCACCCTAGCATGCAAGGGTTGGGACACCTCACTACCATCAGGTGGGGATAAAAGTCCAGGCTCTCCATGTGGTCTTCATTGACACCATGGATTTGGCACCTCATTACTACTCAGGGGGAATGAAAGTCCCAATCTTTACTTGGCCTTTGCTAGCACCACCACGGCAAAGCCCCAGTCTTTCCTTGGCACCATGGCACCACCACGGCAGAGGAATTATGATGCTTCATTATAACCTGGAGAAGGAGAAGTCAGTCTAGTGGCAGGTGGGGTGGAAGTAGAGTGTTTCTATGGTATTTGGTTGGAATAAGACAATTATTGTCTACAAGTTTTCTGTTTCTCTAAGCTGCCTGCTTATTGGTCACTTTAATAGTGAGAGCAGGCTTTCCTGGGGCTCCTGGGGCCCCTTTCTGTCTATGCCTATTGGTGTTTCCAGGTGCCCATTTCTCCAGCACCTAGTTGGACATATGGGGCGAAAAGTAAACAGAACTTACAGCTATGTTGTTCTTTGAATACCCAGCTTCTTAGCTGGTCTGCCTTTTTCTCTTCATTTTTCAGAATCTTCATGGGTCCATTTTATATATAATGTCCAGGGCTTTTAGAAGGAAGCAGAAGTCTTACATGATTTATTTGAATTAGCAATTCAGAAAATAACAGAAACACAGTACTGATCATTTCTGTCACTTAAAATGTTTTAGCTGTTTCTCTTTGCTAATACTGTTGCCCAAATAATTACAAAGAGAAGGGAAAACAAACAAACGAACAAAAAAACCAAGCAGAAGCCAAAGCAAAATATCCCACAATTTTATGTACTATATGGTACATTAACATAACCCAATTAAAAAATAAATAAACATATTAACAGCCCATGATAGTCATTGTTTATGGACTGAGCGGACAGGAATTCTCAACCCTTTCTGGTTAGAAATATAAATACTCACTTTTACATCCTTTTCTATAACTCAGTTCTGGCTAATGTGACGTAGGTTTTGATGGGACCTTCTGGGAAAGCTTGTTTTCTTGCTAATAGAAGCCAGTTAGAAACAGTTCTACCTATTTTTCCCTTCCCTACTTTCTCCTCTTCCTTCCTCCTTTCCTCCCTTCCCTCCTCCTTTTCTTCCTCCCCCCTTCCTTCCTCCCTCCCTCCCACCTCTCCCTCTCTCTCCCTTTCATCCATTCTTTCCTTCCTTCTTCCTTCCTTCCTTCCTTCCTTCCTTCCTTCCTTCCTTCCTTCCTTCCTTCCTTCCTTCTTCCTTCTTCCTTCTTCTTTTTTCCCTGATGGGAAGGGATCAGCCATAGCTACTACCATCTTGCAACCTCAGGAAAGGTCAAAAAGTTATAGAAATTCCATACCTTATATCAGTTATTTGTAAGCTTTTTCTGTAAAATCTCAGATAATAAATATTTTAGGTTTTGTGGGCTATGTCATCTCTGTCATACATCTCAGTTCTCCTGTTCTATCATGAAGGCATCCATACACAATATTTGAATGAATAATTATGGCTGTGTTCCAATAAAACTTTATTTACTAAAATAGATGGTAAACTAAATTTGGCCAATGGGATGTAGTTTTCCAATCCCTGCTTTGTATCATTCAGCAGCTGAACAACTGTTGGTAACTGCATAAATCTAGACTTCTTGTTATGGGAGAAAAATTAAGTTGTATTTGTTTAAGTCATTGTAGTTGGGTTTTTTTTTTTTACTTGTAGATGAACATATTGCTGATCCAAAGCCTATATGCAATATCTTCAAATTTCCCACTAGAGTTCTTGTGAAGATAAGAAAATATTGAAATTCGAAGCACAGAAAATTAAAAGCAACATTTCCAAAGCATTGTATTAAACAAATGATGGCCCACTTAGGCATTTTTCACTTCAAGAAAACAGCAGCATCTCTCAGGAATAAGATGGGAATATATTTTGTCCTCATCTGTCCCTCTTTCCCTGTCCAGGTAATCTAAGTAATTCATAAGACCAGACCACTATAATTTTGTAACATGGATACACGAACTGTGATAATTTGAGTTCTTTATCTCTCCTTGCTTTCTCCCACCCAGAAACACACAGACACAAAACTTCTCCATCCAGTGGAAAATTATAACTTTCAGAAAGTAATGTGACAACAAGTGAAGTGATGTTGAGAGTTTCTGGAAGAAGGCTTAGTGTTTGCTTCTTCCATTCTGGGAATGGAGTGCAGTTTCTAAATGTATTGAGCTCTAATCAAAGAGCATTACCCAAACCATGATATGGAGCTCTAATCAAAGAGCATTACCCAAACCATGATAGGGAGCTTTATGTTAATCAAGTGGGCAAACACATTTTTAAGGGTCTAATAATAGTTAATGTTGGTAAGGTTACAATGAGATTGCCACATTATTCTAGAAGTGTAAATTGGCATCATTTAAAAAAATTTGATAATAAGTATCAAAATTTTGAAAGAGTCCACAGGTTTTAATCCATTTATTCTGCTTGTAGGAAAATTACTTATGGAAATAATCACTGTGCAAACAAATCTTTAAGTATAAAGAGTCTGTAACAGGAGTTTCAACTTGGAAATTTTATATTCAACCATAAACAATGTCCAAATTAAATACTATATATACATGGGAAGGAATTTCTTGAGATCATTCAAAAATTTTTTCAGCAACCAAGGGAATGCTTAAAGTATGATGTTAAATTGAAAAAGCAAAACATAGGCCTGTGGTTGGAAGATGTTCTGCTTTTGCATTTACATTTTTGTGTGTTCTTGCCCTAACTTTTGTTTTTTTCTACTGTGGTTACAGTGTCAGATTCATTCATCTCTATTTTTCTACTTTTTTTTTTTTTTTACTAGACATCCATGTACCCGTCTACACAAAAGAAAGATGAGAAGGAATTGCAGCCATGTGTTAGCAGAATCTGTTGTTGGGATTACACATGGTCTTCATTTCTTTCCTCAAGACTTTTGTTTTCTTAATTTCAGGTAATGAGCAGACATCTGAAAAATAATTTTAAATTAAATGAGAGGCATGACTTAAAAGAGATTCTGCACATATCACAAAATATAGCTTGTTAGCCATTAACAAGTCTTCAGTCTATTTATATGTTACATAGAGAATTAAACACTTTTATTCATAGAGAACAAGTTCTTGGTTTGTACTCTGTTATCTTAGAACTTTTCCTTTAATTCAACATTTCCCTTTTCTCAGATTTTAAGGTTAGGGGAGGGGAAAGTGAGAAAAGCTTCCCCTTGATATAACTTTCTCTCCATCAAGTTTTAAAAATATCCCAATATCATCCATAATAGATGTGTTCTTTAGAATCACACATACTGAAGTGTTGCTTCACACTCTAGCCCATTACTTCCCCCAGACAAGTTCATGAATAGATCCATAGAATAAGAGTTAAAACCTAAATAGATTTTAAAGACTAGGATTTAAAAACCCTAGGTCTGCCATCTTTGGAAGTAGTACATTCACGTTTTCACTGATTCCTTCATCAATTAAAAATATTTTTAAAATAACTATGCACTTCATTTATGGCAGTGAAGGGTGATATGAAGTTGAAACAAATATACTCTCTTAGTATAACTTACAATCTAGGACTAGAGAAAAGATTCATGAATGAGTAAACAGAATACAATTAGATGATGAAATACATAGCAGAAGAGAAATAATAAATTGCTAACTAGCCCCAATACCATACACAAAAATTAACTTAAAGTGGATCAAAGATCTAAATGTAAGATTTAAAACTATAAAACTCTTGGAAGAGAACATGAGTGAGAGCTTCATGACATTGGATTTAACAGTAATGTCTTAGATATGACACCAAAGGCACAGGCAACAATTAAAAAGAGACAAATTTGACTTCAAGAAAACTTTTTAAAATTATGCATCAGAAGAGTCAAAAGGTAGCCCACGGAATCAGAAAATATACTTGCAAATCATGTACCTGATAGGGACTAATATGCAGAATATATAAAGAACTTCTAAACTGTTTTAACAACAAAATCACAAACAACCAATTTAAAAATAGGGAAAGAACTTGAATAAACATTTCTCCAAAGATATACATATGACCAATAACCCTATGAACAAAGTATTTGGCATCACTCATTATTAGGGAAATGTAAACCAAAACTGTAATGAGACGTCACTTTGCACCCATTAGGATGCCTACTCTCAAAGATCCCTAGAAAATAACAAGTGTTGGTGAGGATATAGAGAAACTGGAAATCTTGTGAATTAGTGGTGGGAATGTATATTGGTGCAACTACTACAGAAAACAATATTGTGGTTCCTCAAAAAATTAGAAATAGAATTACTATATAATCTGGCAATTCCCCTTCTGGGTATATACCCCTAAAAATTGAAAGCAGGGTCTCAAAAAAATATCTGTATACCCATGAAAATATCAGCATTATTCATAATAGCTAAAATGTAGAAGCAACCCAGAGTGTCCATTGGTGGGTAAATGGGTAAACAAAATGTGGTATATATGGGTGTATATGTTCAGTGGAATATTATTCAGTCTTGAAAAGGAAGGGAATTCTGACACATGCTACAGCATGGAAGGACCTTGAGGACATGGTTAAGAGAAATGTGCTAGTGGCAAAAAGACAAATAGTGTGTGATTCCACTTATACAGGGTCCTTAGAGTAGTCAAAATCAAAATCCTAGAGACATAAAGTAGAATGGTTTTTGCCAGAGGCAGGCTGGAGACAGGAACGGGCACATTTGTTGAATGGGTATATAGTTTTGTTTTATAAGATGAGAAAAGGACATGGATGATGGTGATAGTTGTACAATACTGTGAATGAATTTAACATGTAATTGTACACTTAAATTGGTTGGGGCGTTTGGATGGCTCAGTCAGTTGAGTGCTTGACTCTTGGTCGGGTTGTGAGATCGAACCCTGTGGCAGTCTCCATGCTGAGTGTGGAGTGTGTTTGAGAGATTCTTTCCCTTCCCCTTCGTTCCTGCCCCCACTCATGCTCTCTCTCTCAAATAAAGATAAATCTGTTAAAAATGGCTAAGATGATTGAATTTTATGCTATGCATGTTTTATCACAATAAAAAATAATAGGGAAAAAATGCTAACACCTTCAGAGAAAGATCCAAATGAATATATGTTCAAACCGCTATAATACAAAATCTCTGTAATACGAAATTAGGGAAAATGAGCGATTTTGATTAAGAGAATCTTTAATAAAAAATACGACATTTCAGTACCTTATGATGCGATCATCTAAAAAAAGTCAATGGTAGGGATGCCTAGGTGGCTCAGCTGGTTAAGCACCGGTCCTCGGCTCAGGTCATGATCCCAGGGTCCTGGGATCAAGTCCTGCACAGAGCTTCTTGCTCAGCAGGGATCCCGCTTCTCCCTCTAGCCTACCACTTCCCCCTACTTGTGCTCTCTCTCTCTGTCTCTCTTTCCCTGACAAGTAAAATTAAATAAAATCTTTAAAAAAACTTTAAAAAGTCGATTGTAGGGCGCCTGGGTGGCTCAGTGGGTTAAAGCCTCTGCCTTCGGCTCAGGTCATGATCTCAGGGTCCTGGGATCGAGGCCCACATCGGGCTCTCTGCTCCGCGGGGAGCCTGCTTCCTCCTCTCTCTCTCTGCCTGCATCTCTGCCTACCTGTAATCTCTCTCTCTCTCTCTCTGTCAAATAAATAAATAAAATATTTAAAAAAATAAAAAAAAATAAAAAGTCGATTGTAGTACCTCAGAGAGGTACATTATTTGTTATGCAAATATCAAAACAGATCACAGGGCTTACTTTTTCTTGCACATCAAAATCTTCAACACCATTTATCTCCTTCTCCCTTAAAATGGCAAAATAAAATATCTGGTCAAAGTGTGAGAGTATAAAAAAGTCATTTTTAATCACTAGCCTATTTGTTAGTGTCAAATATATACAAATATAAAAGGAAAAATAGAACAGGATTACTAGTAATATAAATATGTAGATGAGACCAGTGGAAATTGAGATTTGGTATGTTTTTGACTTACAAACATGGCAGTTTCACATGGTTTATTTTGATAGACATATGAAAACTTAAAGAAGAAAATAGAAAAAAAAAGACATCTCTAAAAGAGATGCTGACTGTAAAGTGTATTGAATTAATGGAATCTATTTTTTTTTAAATCCGTTGATGTACATATAACTGGGGCTCCACAATCATAATATTTGTATCCAAACAACTTTTGTATTTTTCTTGAAATAGAGAGGGCACAGTCCACTGTACAACTTAGCATGTATAACATCTTTCAGACTCTTGGGTGCCTGGGTGGCTCAGTGGGTTAATGCCTTTGCCTTCGGCTCAGGTCATGGTCTCAGGGTCCTGGGATCGAGCCCCGCATCGGGCTCTCTGCTCAGTGGGGAGCCTCCTTCCTTCTCTCTCTCTCTCTGCCTGCCTCTCTGCCTACTTGTGATCTGATCTCTCTCTCTCTGTCAAATAAATAAATAAAATCTTAAAAAAAAATCTTTCAAACTCTTTACACTGCTTATAATTATTCAAACACTTTTAGACATAGAAACACTCAATGACTGCTAAAACTAATGGGGCTTTTCTTTGATGAATATGGATATTTTTACTTCTATTATGGCTTGCCTTATTTATCTGACGGACTTGTAATTTTGCTGAGAATATTATAATAAAATGCTTATTTCTGTGTTATATGGTTATTTAGCCTATCCCAGCTCTTGGAAAACTTGACTGTCAACTAGAATGGTTTAAATTCCTATCCATTTTCATGATTACATAGCAGACTTCTTTTATGCTGACCATACCCTGGGGAATACAGGAACCCATTTGAGAAATATCAGTGGTTTCTTGTTCTTGGTATAACAAAACTGCTTAATACAAATATTCAATGTTTCTAACTAGTTTTGATGATGGATTGAGGTGTACTGTAGTTTCACAATTCTTGATCTTTGTAATGTGCTTTATTCTTTGGATCATTTAATTTTGTTAGGCACACATGTTTTTTTTCCTATTGACAAAAGGAAAACATGCTCTTCTTAAACACCTGTTTCTTCTAGGTACCTTCTCTCCACCTTCCCCTTCTGTAACAGTCAAAGCATAAATCTCATCTTTCGTATTTGAAGGAAGATTTTCCCTATTTTCATTTAGGGGCTGCCATTGTCTTCCTAATTTTTAAATGACAGGTAGTCAGACCTAGTTAATCTGAATTAATATGCAAAATCCATTAAGAATTAAATAGAAATTAGTATAGCAAGTCAAGGGAATGCATAAGAAACAGGTCGAACCGCCAAAATCACTTTTATCACTAGACTGAGAAATATTTTTCATCATAACAGCACATTTATTGTATATCCCTCCTTACTTGAACCCAAGATTTCCAAAACTCAGCACTTTGGACCACTGTGGCAGACCTCAGATGCCAACAATACCCTGCACCCCAGTCATGAGCATTAAAAATGTCTCCAAGCATTGTCAAATATCTCCTGGGGGGCAGAATTGCTCCAAGTTGAGAACCATTTCTATAACTCCTCTAAAACCTTGATTTACCTATAAGCAGCCAGGAGAAGAAAACACACGAATTTACACTTACTGTATTCAAAAGTCAATTAAAGTTAACTGTGACAGCTGGTAAAAGAACTCAAATGTTACACAGAACAGTGCTTAGCAACTGAGTATGAGGCTCAAAGGGATCTCATTGTGGCATAATGACAATTAGGAGGCACCTTTTCTACATATTAGCCCCTAATAAATGCCATACACTGAAAGGATGGCCAGTAAAAGGGGCTTACTATTAGACGCTCAGGAAGTACAAATATAACTATGATTTTAATATATAGACACACTATTTATGAAAATCCTATATCCGAACATTTGAAATAGCTGCCAATTGTTAGGTACTGTAATCCTGATATTTCGGGCATTGAAACTATTATTTTTCACACCCACAAAGTGCTGTGATAGATAAGGAGGGAAATACAAGAATGAGCACATCACCTATCCTGGTAGATACTCACAGCGGAGGCCCCTGCTGCCCCACACTCAGACCACCCTCTTCACCCTAGGGCCTGTATATCAGCCTACTGCACGGGCATGACCTTACCAAAACTGAGAAGCAACGCTTTGCCCATTCCTAGTAGATATTTACATCTTGGCCTTACAGTAAAGAAAAAGTGTGTGTGTGTGTGTGTGTGTGTGTGTGTGTGTGTGTGTGTGTGTGACACACACAGAGAGAGAGAGAGAGAGAGAGAGAGAGATGTACATGCTGGTATATATTTAAGTGACAAAATAAAAAAAATCCCCCCAAATAAAGGGAACGGAAGACTGTAGTGAATATGGCTTGCAGAATGATGAATCCAAATTAGAGTAAATTTCTATTCTAGTGATGACAAATTGCTTCTCTCTAAGGTGGAAGACATTAAAGGGAATGAGCTTGTCCTGAGGTGTCTGGTTGTTCTTAGATAGGGGGCTCAACTTTGGTCACTGCTGCTGTGTATTAGGCTCTCACTGGGGTGGTAGACAAATCAGCTTATGTGACAGGATTTATATGTTGTTGAGCCAAGTCCTGCCAACATATTTTTATGAGCTTCTCGGCAGTCTTTCAATTAACTTCCTATCTGCTTAAGCTAACTGCTGTAAGTCTCTGTGGTTTACTATCAAGAATCCTGAATATTTCAGGTATTTATTCCCAGAATGGAGTAAAAGAATACCTCTCTGGCTATCTAAAAAGGGAGATGGGGCTACGCTTTCCAACAATTTCCACACAATGGGGGATTATTCTAAAACAAAAAAGGTGTTGAGTGGTCAGAAACGGTCTTTGTTTCCTATGGCTGCTGTAATGAACTTGATGCTTTAAAACAAGACAAATTTATCTCTTATGGTTCTGGAGGTCAGAAGTATGAAATCAGTTTCACTCAGCAGGGCCAGCTGCATCCTGAGGCTCTGAGAGGAAAACCCATTTCTTTGCCTTTTCAAGCTTCTGGTGGCTCCTGCTATTTCTTGACTTGTGAGCTTTACCTCCATCTCCGAAACACATCACTCCAAGCGCTATTTCCATTGTGATGAGACCTTTTATCTCTGTTTTCAAATCTCTCTCTGCCTCAAATCTCTCTCTGCCTCACTCTTAGAAGGACACATGTGATTGCATTTAGAGTCTTCCTGGGTAATCCAGGATAATCTTTCATTTACCATTATCCAGGAAATCCTTCATTTACCCACACTTGCAAAGTGCTTTTTGCCATCTAAGGTTCCATGGACTAGAATCTGGATACCTTCAGGGGCAGTATTCAGTCTGCCACACAAAGAGATTCTACCCCAAGATAAATGAAAAGCAAAACAATACAACCTCCAGCCCCCCCCCCAAAAAAGCTCATCCCCAGGAAGAATTTTCAATGGCTTGAATGACATGTTCATCTCTGAATCTAGGGGATGGCCTGAGGATGGTCCCCTCAAATTCGTAGAATTAATCTCCTTGGGAAATGGCTGAAATGTACGAAGTCTTTAATATATGTCTGTGGTTGTGCCAGGTACTTCACTTGGGCTATTTCCTTTTGATTCTCACAATTATGTTACAAGTAAGGAACAATAATTATCTATATTTTATAGATGAGAAAACTGAGAGCCAGAGGGATAAATAATTGGAAACGAAATCACAGAGAAGTGGAATTTTAATCCAGGCATTTTGATTCCAGAGTCCCCGTGTTTAACCATGAAGTGCTGCTGGGGGAGGGAACATGGCCGGGGTGGGGGTGGGGCAGGGAGCAGGTAACATCAAAGATCTCTACCCCTCCACACCCAGGAGCACATCACTGTTCTATTGTCCCAGTTAGAGATCTATGGAAGCAGATGCTGAGATGGAGTTTGGGATGTTTATTAGGGATCAACCTCTGTGAAAGCTTGGAAAAGGAAACAGAATTGGGCAGAAAAAGATACAGATTTGACAAAGCCTTGGTCAACTTAGGATCTGGAGCAAATTCTGCCATCCAAGGGTCCTTCAGTGTCCTAATATAGATGGACCCTAGTACCCCCCTCCCCCCCAACTCAGCCACTGAGGTGGACCTCAGGTAAGGCAGCTGGTGGCAGCAGAGGCAGAGTCTAAAGGAGCCATCAGCTAGAGGCTGCTGGCTGGCCCCAGTTCTGGCAGCTGGACCAGAGCTTCTTTCTTGGAGAACGGAGGTGGGACACATCTCTGTGTCCCCCACGCCTATCATGGAGACTGGTTTTCAACCTTGATCATTCATCAGAATCGTGTGGGGAAATTTTGGAAAATACCAATACCAGGGTTGTACTCCAATCTAATTAAATCCAAACCTCTAAGGTAGGACATAACATTAGCATTTTAATAGAATTCCCAGGGTGATTCTAATGTGTAACCAGGATTGAGAATCACTGACAGCATGTCTGAGGAAGGAAGCAATTTTTTGGAACTTCGAAAAATAAGAGCAGGGGAAAAAAAGCCCCAAATTCTGTCTTTGAAAGCCACTTGAGGGGCGCCTGGGTGACTCAGTGGGTTAAGCCTCTGCCTTCCACTCGGGTCACGATCTCAGGGTCCTGGGATCTAGCCCCACATCGGGCTCTCTACTCGGCAAGGAGCCTGCTTCCCCCTCTCTCTCTGCCTGCCTCTCTGCCTACTTGTGATCTCTGTCAAATAAATAAATAAATAAATAAATAAAAATCTTAAAAAAAAAAAAGCCACTTGAGTTGTTGAGAAATTCATTTATGATAAGGTGTCTATGAATACATATTTTAATTAATTTTTCTACAGCTAGTTTTCATCGCAGATTATAAATAGAAACATACACATATACACATACACACACACAAACACATGACTTCATATAATTTTTACTTAAGTGCTTCAGATCCCCTCAAGCCTGCTCATATAGTGTTGAAAAAAGATCAGTTTTGTCCTTTTGGTCCTTAAATAGCTTTTTCTGAAAGATTTAGTTTTTCAGCGCCACCGAACCTCAGATAGATGGATTTCCAATTATCTATTTATAAATGAAATTCTGACCTCGCTGTTGGAAAGGTCATGCCTAGTGTGATCTCTCAGCCATATGGCTGAGAAAATGAAGTGGTAAGTTTATTCTTCTGAGATATATGTTGATGCTTCAGCTAATTAATCTTCTCCAAATTTGTGTCACTGCTATTAGAAGACATGAGAAAGAGAAAATCTATGGTATTTAGTTAATAATATACCAACTTCCTTTGAAATGAAGCCAGGTAGATCAGCTGGTAATCTTAATTAGGGGACAGATGAGTAAAATCTTATAATTTTGAATTACACAGATTAATCCCTGCTGTTTTCATTAAACTGGAATACTTCCGTAGTAAATTATTGTGTGTATAATTATAATAGGTATTTGAATAAAAATCCCAATTATATTTTATTGGGGTGTCTGACTCTGCCCTTGTATTTCCTGTTTCTTATGGCCAAGATCACTTTCATCTGTACTTAGAGATTTAACCTTAATGCAGGCTTTGGAACCATTCTGATTCAAACACCAAGATGACAATGAGAGAGTATAGTCAGGAAATTTCTGGTTTAGCATTATTACTGTAATGCTTATCTTGGTAGAGAACATGCCTCCTCCCTTGAATCTGTCACTTTGTCTCTTTTGCCCGATACCAGACCTTTGAGATGTCAAGAGCTTACCTGGATTTGCTGTGACTGTCTGACACTTAAATCTTTGTAACCATCAGCCCATTCCCTGTTTGGAGTAAGAATACTGAATCTTGGTCTTAGCACTGACTTGCAGCAAATAGAATTTTTTGGTTTTGTTTTTCTGGTCTTAGTTTGTTCTTATACGCAGATATTTTGGGTTTGATGATGTATCTCCAGGCCTCTATTTCTGAGTGTCTATCCATGTCCTACATAAAATTTTCTTGCACTCAGACTTTGACTGACTTAGTAGGTCTTTTGAAATACAAGTACTATGTAAAATTATTAACATCTTAATATAACTCCAGACTTTAAACGTCACTCTCTCCTGGTATAGGACTTTATTTAAATATTATCTGTAGGAGCAGATTTTAAGTCTCAAATTTAGTATTTAAAAATATTAATATTATACATGGAATGGTTAACCCAATTTGTAACATAACACAAATGATGGATAATGAATATAAAGAGTTGATGTAAGAGCTCAAGGTCATTATATTCTAGAGTAGACTATGAGTTGTTAATAGATGGCTATTGCTAAATCATCATGTATGGAAAGCAATCATTTACTGCCTATGACTAATAGGTGGTTGGAAAAAGAGGTAAAGTATCTAGTATGATTTGCATGGATCCAACATCTTTTGAAGTACTGTGTTTATTTTTTTACTAAATGTAAAGATTATATCTACATTTTTCTTTCATACTGGGACAATGTTATGCTACCTGTTATGTAAAAAATATCACATAGTTCATATTTTAACAAAAAATTAATATCTTTTGTTAAAAAGATGTACTGCTATGTGGGAAGCATTCTACAACTTTAATATTGAAATGACTTATGAAAACATATTTATACACATTACATAGAAATGGAAACACATATAGGGAAATGTTGGGGGAAATAAAGTTTGCATGGAGAGTATACATAAAGCATTAACTTTTCTAACATTTGGTTTTGAATTCGTGCTGTTCAAGGATCAACTGTATGTTAAATATCGAGAGGAAATTTATAAGAAGAGAAGTTGAGTATATAAATAATGTAATAGTACCAATTATTGCTAGATGATGTCTTTGTGCTCTATAAATAAGGGTATCCTGGTTGTTTGGGCATTGAAGAATGAAGGGAGGGCTTGGTTTTCACAAGGCTTAGGGTGATGCGTAGACAAGCTGAAGTCCAAAGGACCTAGGCTTAAACATTTTTATATCTTGAAGAGTGATTCACTTGCACATGCATCATTCATTACATTGCACTAATATTCTTGATATGAATTCTACTGGTTTGGTAGTTTTTAATTTAATTGATAAAAGTTTTAATTTTATATTTGGATAAGAACTATAACAGAGGTACACAAACCAGTTTTACAATGTACATACATAAGTTGTTTTAAAATAAGAATTAATTAACCTTGTGACTGAGAATTTTTCCTTTTAAATATGGCTGAACTCAAGTTTGATTAGACCATTGGATGACTTCTCTTCAGCTCCATATATCTCTGCTTTGTATTTTCTGTATTTTCTAGATTTTTGTTTTGTTTTGTTTTTAATTCTATTGGAATGGTCTTCTTTTTGTCTCCATCTCTTAAATCTTACACATCTTTCAAGATCCACCCCCAGTGTCATCTATCTTTGTTTTTTTAATGTTTAGTGGAATTTTAACCCTTTCTTTTCTGTGCTCTTATGATATCTCTATACCAAAAGGAAAGCACTGTTCATATATTCATTTGGCTCTATTTATGTGGGTAACAATTTGCCAACTTGTAAGTGCCTTAAGGATAAGGAGTTCCACATTAATAATTACCTCCCCAATATTGTTTTTATGTACATTTTGGCACATAGAATTCACTACATAAACATTATTTTGCATATAGTTCAGATGATTAAATACTTGAAAATTAGTAGGACATTTGGAAAGTTGTGGATATCAAAGTATTAATTTGGAAACAGAAAAGATAAAGGTGACTTGATAAACATCGAAAAGTACATGGTAAAGGAAAAATGTGTACCTTTTTTACCATAAGGTAGCAATTATTGTTATTATAGCAAATAATCACTATATGTTAACTATATGTCAGGCATTTGGCGAGCACTTGATTTGCAAAAACCTGTTTAATTTCTCTATCACCTCTATGAGGTAAGAATCATTATTATCTTTATTTTATATATAAGTGAACTGAGGCACAATAGGGTTAAGTTCCTCACTCAGGGTCACATACTATGTAGTAGAGAACCTAGTTTTGGCTGCATGGTCAATGGCATAATTAAAGAAATTGTAAAAATAAAGATTCTATTTAGACAAAGATTTGCTTTCACTTGTCAAAGGTGTCAGGCTCTGGAAATGATTTTAAGGGCATATTGTGGATCAATTTTTTTTTTTAAAGATTTATTTATTTATTTATTTGACAGAGAGAGAGCACAAGTAGGCAGAGAGGCAGGCAGAGAGGAGGAAGCAGACTCCCTGCTAAGCAGGGAGCCCAATGCAGGGCTCGATGTGGGGCTCGATCCCGGGACCCTGAGATCATGACCTGAGACGAAGGCAGAGGCTTAACCCACTGAGCCACCCAGGCGCCCCACATGTTGTGGGTCTTCTTAGTGTATCTGGAAGTAGATTACCAGGGAAATCTTTATAGAGAGCTATATTTTTAGGATTATCCATGCTTTATAGCTTTTCTTTTTTTTTAATAGGCATTTGATGTTTCTACATATTTCCTACTTGACTATTTTAGAAAAATAATTATGACATTCAATTAAAATGAATATGCAAAGATTTTCCTAGGAAGTAAATTTGAAAGCCCAAAATGCTTAATGCTGTCACACAGTTAGAGGTCATTATTAGTCCATATCAGCTCATAAATGAGTTCCCTTTGATGGAATTTATAACATTATTTCTAGTTAGGTGGAAATCCTGTCTATTCACTGTAAAAATCTAAAACCATATTATAATAATTTGCAGCAAATATACTGGAGCAGAAATTTTACAGTGTTTTTCCCCCCCAGATCCAACATAGATGACTAATATTTAAAACAATGGAATTGTGTTAGACACTTCAATTATTAAATGACAAAAATGTTCCAAGAAAGGTGATAAAGACCTTATTCATGTTTGACCTGTGACCCGGTTTTGCTCATTTTTAAAAATAATTTGTTTCCATGTTATGTTCAATAAGTTGCAGATGACTCATATTCATCAAAATAAGCTTAATTGGCATATAAGAGGGAATCTGGCCAGAACATTTTTGAGATGCTGAAATCAAGAGCAAATGAAGCTTATAGAATGTCCTTCGTCTATACCAAATCATACAGAAATGCATAATTTCACTTATGATTGAGAAACAGATTAGAGAAAGTTGAGTTCCCAGGGACATATCAATAACTGGCTCATGGACATATGAGGAGCAGATAACTGAAGTAACTTTGTTGTTAATTTTTTTCACTATAGATTTGTATCTAAATTTGGAGTCATCACAGATGTTTAAGAATATTCCCCAAATTTTAAATAGTTCTGCTTAAATGAAGATCTGGGGCAAGAAAAATGAAACCCAGTGAAATCACTTGCCCAATACCACATGGTTAATTACTTGAAATATGCAATAGAACTCAAACTTCCTGATTTTCTGGGTAATTCTACTGCTACCTTTATATTCACATATATTACAAATATGCCATCCAATTTATAGACAAAACATGAAATTTCATTTGAATAGTGTGTTTAATTTGGGTGAGCCATTTCAGTTTAGGATAACAGAGTGAGTATTTTCTTACTTCTCCACTTATAGAGCTCACTAAAATTAAAAAAAATTGAAATAAAACTAAATACAATAAAGAGAATAATAAGTGAGTGCTATCATGGAATGACATATTTCTTTCAACAAATTTTTGGAAGTTAGAAAGAGCATGAGAGCATGTTAATGGAGAAAACATGACAGTGGATACCAGAGCCCAGAATGTTCTAGAGAGAATACAGTAAAAATGAGAACATACCTGCTCGTAGAAGCATGGAAAAACTTTTTGAAATAATTTTAATAAAGAAACACTTAAAAAAATGAAGCGAAAAAAAGAAATTACAGTAGCCTTCTCTTATCCACAGTGGATATATTCCAAGACCCCCAGTGGATGCCTGAAACTGCAGATACAACACTTTATACATACGATGTTTTTTTCCTATACATACGTACTTATGATAAAGTTTAATTTCTAAATTAGGCACAGTGAGAGATTAACAATACCTACTAATAAATAGAACAATTATAACAATATACTATAATGAAAGTTATGCAAATGTAGACTCTCTCTTTCTCAAAATATCTTATTCACCCGTCTTTATCTTGTGATGATATGAGATAGAATGACTATATGATGAGATGAAATAGACACTGTTATGTAGTGTTAGGCTATTATTGACCTGGACCGTGGTTGATGTTGGGTAACTGAAACCATGGAAAGCGAAACCATGGACAAAGAGGAGACCACTGTAATTGAAGTTCTTTATATAGAAATGTTGATTCCTCTATGTCTCAGGGATTTACTAGGTATCCCAAAACAAATAATTATTTGTCACTTTATCTAAAAATAATCTGGGGGGATTAAGTCCTCTAGAGTGGTTGTTGTGCCCAAAGTAGAGCCCTCCTCATCTGGCACATGAGGGTTGACACAACTGATAGCTGTCTTCCCAGCCTTCTTATGCTAGGTTGAAGCCTGCTAGTGAGATGCCATGGAGCCCTCCCAGAGACGTTTGCCATTCAGAGGAAAGGTAAGGTAAGAACACCTACCATTTTACCTAGTTAGCAGAGGGTGCTCACACTCTCAATATTCATTCTTCTATATTGGGGAACCAACAGTTACTGGTTGCAGTTTGGGTTTCCTATGAAGCCAAATCTGTGAGAGAGCATCATGCAAGAAGTTTATGAGGATGTGGTTTTGGAATCGACACCTGTTAGGTGGGGAAATGTAGTAAGATTGAATAAAGGGGGAAGTGAGACTGTGATACAGCTATGATGTGGACACAGCCGGGCCTGCAGGGAACTTTCGAAGCTGGGGTAGTCCTTCTGTCCCAATCGTCCAAAAGTCGAAAGTTTTGAAGCAAGGGCTCTGGGGCTCTGTGTTCCATTTTTGAGTAGACATTGAATGTGAGCTGCTTCAGGAAAAGTACATGCCCTTAGGCTGAGTAGAACACCCAGCTGACGTCATTAAAGCAGTAGACTGAACTGAGAGTCAGTCAGTTAGCTGACAACCATCCCAGCAACTACACAAATAAATGCTTTAATCCTGAAGGGGAAATCTGAGTGGCATACCCTAGCATTCTCCACACCACACATGTATATGGAAAATGTCAGTATGAAAAAGAAAGACAAAAAAATTAAATAAAATGAAAATACTACCCTGGGAGAGAAAAGAAACAGTTTGTAGAAGAGAACGAACACGTACATAAAATTTACCATAGTCCAACACACAATTACATCAAAAAAGCTCAAATTAGGTAATTTTCAAAACTACCTTAGAAAAAGAAAGAGTTGTTACAAACTAAAAATTAATATGAAAATAAATATAAAAATTTAACTAAGTTGTGGAAAGTAAGTTAAGAAATCTTTAACAGTGCAGAGCAAAAAATAAGAGGCCAAAAATTGGTCAATAGGTGAGTAGTCACTGTAACAGTCAATGAAAAGCAGTACAGAAGGAGAGAGAAATGGAAGAAAATATCAAGGAAGTAATTAAAGATTCTGTCAGAGGAAAGATACACTCTTCACACTGAAGGAGCTCTTGATGTTCTCAAAAGTCTCTTTAGGGTGGTTCAAGGAGTATAACATTGGACTCATAGAGACATAATATCCTGGTACACCAAATGTTTAATAGTTATTAATAATGTAAACTATTTATTGGATTTTAGATTATATAGCAATTTTAGGACTAAGAGCAGAAAGTTTAATTAAAGTTTTAGAATGGAAAATGAATGTTAAAAACCTCAATAATGTAAAAATTAGAGCATAGCAGACTGAGGAGGAAAGCGTGTGTCCTATCTATTGCTAAATAAGCCTGTTACTGTTTCACAGATACTGGCAGAAGACCCAAGTCTTCTGGGCCAGAGACAAAGGACTTATTTCTCTCAGCACAGCATGCTGTGTGAGCATCATGTTTGAGTCAGTTTTTCTTTCCTCCCTAGGGCTATGTAGATGGATCTAGAAAGATGCTGTGTACAAAGAGCGTTTGCATCCCAGGTGATAGACACTGAACTTGGTGAATCCACATCTTTTTTTTTTTTTTAAGATTTTTATTTATTTACTTGACAGAGAGAGAGAGAGATCACAAGTAGGCAGAGAGGCAGGCAGAGAGGAGGAAGTAGGCTCCCTGCTGAGCAGAGAGCCCGATGCCGGCCTCGATCCCAGGACCCTGAGATCATGACCTGAGTGGAAGGCAGAGGCTTTAACTCACTGAGCCCCCCTGAGCGCCCTGTGAATCCACATCTTTTGTAGCAAGCGTTAAGCAAGATTGCTCTTTGCCGCAGAGGGAGACATTATCTCATCCCTCAAGGTAGCTCAATGTGAGTACAACCCTGGTAAAGAGCAGTCAGGGCCTTGCCTTTTTAGCACACCCAGCGGAAGTGTAGCATGAGAAAATAATGGAAGACTTTCTCTCCCAACAAGGAGTCAAGATACTAATTAAATTTAAGGAAACAGAAAATAGAAACATAAGACTATCAGTTAAGTTCCAAAAGTAATCAACAGAATAACTAGAGATGATAATGTAACTCAAAGAAGAGAGGAAGACATCAAATGTAATATCCCAGTATTTCATGATTGCAAATAAATATGATCTAATGTTAACAAATCTGGAAAAAGTAATACAAGTTTATATTTAGAGAAATGGAGACAGCCATCAAAAAGAACTAAAAACATAAATATTGAAAAGAGATTGATTTTAAAGTGAGGTTGGAGATGTGACAGAGAGGATGGCTTTTATCCAGTTTTATGTAGGTTCATACCCATGTATTGGTGTGTGTGTGTGTATATATACATTTATTATGTTCATATACACACACATATGTGTTTGTATACATACATGCGTGTATATATGTGTGTGTGGGGTGTGCTTTCTTGAATGTCAGTCTCGATATATTTTTTAAGTAATTATAGAAAATAATACCAGAAACATCATCTGCAATTACAAGAGATAACCAAACTTGTTCGTAGTCAAAGTCAGATTATTCGAGGTTTTGAAATTAACAGAATAAAAGAGTAGTTTAGAAGCAAGGCAAGTTCCATATTCAGTTAGCTGAGACTCTCTACTTCCATTCAAATTAGGAGATAATTTAAAAAAATTATTTTAGTGAATGTTTCTTGAGTGTCTATGTGCTAGATAGTGTTCTTGGTGACAGGAATACAAGGTGAATCTTCCTCTGATGGAACTCCCAGGTTAATAAGGGAAGAAAGACACATAAACTAATAATTATATCATCTTAATTTCAAAATCCAATTTTCAAGTTTGACATTTTTTGATGATCATCCATTTGTATTTTAATTTAAACATCATTTTATAATCTAAAGTTAAATATGCAGCCTCAAATCACTTTTTCTTCTTTCCTCAGGAAAGAAGTATAAAATATTCTAATGCTAAGTTTAGCTACAAAGCTTCAGTTATTAGGAACTAGGGTAGAATATTGCTGAGGAGAAAAAAATCTGCTCATTTACATTTTATTTTTTGTAAACTTAATTGTCTTCTTTCACTCTGGATAAATAGAAAGATTAATTCTCAGAGATTCCTAGAGCTCTTCTGGGCTCTAAATTAGATCAAGTTGGGGTCTTTTTCCTTATTACACTATTTCTTCCCTGCTGGCATAAAGCCCCCTGTCTCAGTCACTTGTCTGGAGAATGTGCTGTTTGTCTTACCAATGAAATTGAGAATCCCTTATGTTTATCATTCAGCAAATTAAGGAAATATCTGGGATTTAAAATGCTCATCTGCATAAAAATATGTATGAATATTATTAAGCAAATATTGCCATATTTAATGAGTATTTCAACACTTAGAAATAAGGAATCTTATTAAGGAGCAACAATTTTAGGAAATTATATTACTCCATGATCAGGGTATTATCTATTAGATTATATATTTAAATATAGTAAACATATTTCGGTGTAAGTGTTGTACATAAGAAATTCTATGTTATTAAAGGAGAAGCCAGTGAGGTAGTTTGGTGGTCATACATATTCTCACTCACTAATCCTTTAAATCAAATAAATCCCCTTATATGGCTACGCTAAACTTTTCCAGCAACATCTAAAATTTATACAGCTAATCTAATGATAACTGTGGAACATGAAAATATTAAGTTAATATTAATATTAACCTAAATTAATTAATTTAATTTAACTTTAATATTAACTTAAATTTTAAATATTAACTTATTGTTAAGTTAATATTAATATTAAATAAAAAAGGCAGGATATCAATTGTATTTATATTATTACCGTGACTGCGTAAATAACACATTTAGGCATATAAACAAACACTGCGAGTACATAAAATAAAGGGTTGTGTTACATAAGATTATGATCAGTTGCTTTTTATTAGATCTACTAAAACTTTCTGTAATGTTATTATATTGCCTTTCTTAATAAAATTTAAGTGTTTGTTGTGGAACTCTGTATATTTTGATTTTTTTAGGGAAAGCCAATTTCTCTCTTTTTCTCTAGTCAGTCAAGTGATGGGAAGTATATATATTGGAAGATATATTCCTTCTAATCTATGGAGAAGAATGCACGTCATAGGAAGTTTTAGTTTTTCAGACAGTTCTACATTTGTGTGGTTAAAAACTTGAAAATTATAAAGTACAACATACTTTAGAGAATTTGTCTCAGCCAGATATGGCCCCCAACGGTCCTCTCCTGCTGCTGCTGAGACCCTTGTGTAGGTCCTCTACCAAACTGAATCAGAGGTGACTGGTGCGGACTCACCAGCCCACCATCAGAGGTGCCTGGTGACTCAGTAGAACAGAATGAATGTGACATATGTAACCTCTGAGGCAAGATCATAAAAGGTATTACAGATTCTTGCCTTGGTCTCTTGGATCATGTGTTCCAGGGAAAACCAGTAAGCCTACTGCGAAGTCATGCAAATAGCCACTTGGAAGAGCCCCAGTAGACAGGAACCGAGGCTCCTGACCAACAGTCTGCATCCACCAGCAGGCCCTGGGAGTGGGCCACCTAGGAAGCAAATCCTAGAGTTTCACTCAAGCTCCAGAAGACTGTAGCTCCAACCAATCTCTGATTGCAATCTTGTGTGAGACATAGAACCAGAAGCTCCCTGCTGCATTCCTGGCCCATGGAAACTGAGAGATTAAAAAGTGATTATTGTTGTTTTAGGTCACTACATTTTAGGATAATTTGTTTTGCAGCAAAAGATAAATAAAACATAATCCGTGATCTTTCTGTTATTTAGAAATATGAAGAGCTCTGTGCTGCCTTCTAGATGCCCCTGAAAGGAGCTGCCATACGTGTGACCAATAAACGTCTTCTGAAATGGAAGTGGCGTTGTTAGACACAATTGGTTTGAACTGGCCTTGGAATGCCCACATGCTGATAATCCCTGACTACCTGATGTTCTGCTGTTATTCATTCTGGAATTATAGGGAAGTGAAGTCCTAATGTGTCAGTATCACAAAAAGGCAGCACATGAAGAAGTAGGCATTTTCTAAATGTTTCATGATTCAGTGAATCAAATACTTTAGCGCAGCCATTGTGCTTACCCAAACCTTTATATTTTTTTCTACATAGATTATGAAAAAATGTATTTTCTTTTTTTCTTTTAGAAGCATGGTGCTTCAGAGCTACAGATCAGTCCGTAGATGGAACATTAAGTACCATTGAGATCATTCAGAAATAAGGTTTCTTTGTTTGAAAAAGAGATTCTTTGGGAGAAAGAAAGGATGAGTTAACAATGCCAGCCAAAGATAATGTTTTAAACCTACTATTAAAAATGAATAATTGTGAGAAAATAAATGATAAAACTAAAGTCTAATGGCTCATGAAAATATGATATTTTAAAGTTATTTATATTAAGGTACTCTAGCTACCTAAAAACTATAATACGGAGGCAAAGTTTCAAAAGGCAGATTTCAAATCTTGAGTTTGTTCATCTCAGTGCCGTGAATTTGCTGAAGTGAAAAGTTACAGAAAATATAACCTTAGACTAAAAGTGAGAAGACAGTTTTGCGTATCCCAAGTGGAGAATTAAAAAGGAAACAAAAAGCTACCTGAACTTCTGTTATTGACATTCCGTGACTGATGTAAGGAAGGACCTGGGCCTGTTTGTCTGTTAACTTTTTGGGAGCACACTTGACAATTCACTGCCTCAGAAATTTTCTACTTTGTCTCAGCTACATGTAAATTTGTTGTTTTATTTCACACTTGCTTGCTCAGGTGTGCTCTGCAGCATTCATCAATATCTTTCCTATGCCAAAAACCAAAGGGGAAAACCCAGCAACTAAACAACAAGCTATTTTGGCACATGAGTCCATATTTGAAAACTACTCAAATACTGGTTGTAGCTTTAGGCAGCTCAGCTTTCAACTTCAGAGATTTATATTGCTTATAATCCAACTTAGGTCTGTTGCAGTGGCATTGACTGACATTTCCACTGTCTCCATCATGCATTTCTGACGGGGTAACTAGTACTATAATAATACTTGAATTCCTTGGTCATAATGATTGTGCCAACTACTTTGTGGGAATAGAGCATTCCTGCAGTTTAAACCAACATCCCTGCTTATGTTGAATTAGATACACTCTCTCTATGGACTAGTCTAAAGAATAAGAGAAAGTGGGTGTTGGGATTCTTGAAAAATGCCTGGTAAGTTCTGGTTTTCAACAATTCCAAAGCTTCAGATTAGAAGGCTCTGAACTGACAAAACACCATTGTGTTCCCTGGTGTCCTCACTATGATGGAGCTTAGTTTTTCTCCTCTTTGTCTTGTCGTCTGGTCATTCAAGCAGCATTGCCTGCCTGTGTTCCTTTGTTTTTTGATTTCTCCATGAAAACTGCTCCTCTGGAATTTACCTGCCCTCTTTCACTTCATAAGGATCATATTCCAGATCTCAATTTGAACCAGGCCAGTCAGCATCTTAAATAGACAGCATATCACCCACTCTGTCCTGCGGCCTCTCACCCTTCCACTCCACCCAGAGATGCCCCAAACAACCCCATTTTCTCTTTTTCCTTCAGACCAACATTCTTAAGCAAATTGACATCTGGTATACCTGTCCTCTGTTTCACCAGATGTTCTAAAATATTTCTGAACTGAGTTTATGTTCTAGTGGAAGACTTAAGCTCATAGAATTGAAAAGCAACATCAATGTTAGAAGTTTTTGTATTTCTTCTTTTTCTTTTGCTAGCATGTGGGCAGTTGGAAGTTATTTTTTGTAACTTGTATTTGACGCCATAGAGGTGACTTAGAGACGGGACAGACTGCTTTGTGGATCCTCTCTTCTTGATCTTGTTAAATAAATAATGCCCAGTAAAATAAATAAGGGAGAGAGATCCCATATAATCACAGGCAACCTGTAACCCTGAAGGTGTATGTGGAAGGGCCTAAGAATGATGATAGTCTACCATTCTCAACACTGCTGTAATATTGAGAATTAACTTCTAGACTCTTAGAATTAGAAACACTTTGCCATCTAGTGAAATCTCATGTAATAGATAATGAAAATAAGAGCTGGAGAAACTATTGTATCCCCTAAGTCAGAATCAATTTTTTCTCTCTTCTACAAGCTGTGTTACAGTTTTTTTTTTGTTTTGAGTATAATTAACACACAGTGTTATATTGGTTTCAAGTGTGTACAATATAATGATTCAACAATTCTCTTCATTTTTCAGTGCTCATCAGGATAAGTGTACTCTTAATCCCCTTGATCATCTCCCACCTACCTCCTTTCTGGCAACCATCAATTTGTTTTCTGTTTTTTTAAGCCTTTTTCTTTGTTTTTTTTTTTTTTTTGGTCTCCTTTTCTAAATTATTTGTTTGCTTACTTTGTTTCTTAACTTCCACATTTGACTTATTTCACTTAGCACTATACCCTCTAGGTCCATCCATGTTGTTTCAAATAACAAGACTTTATTCTTTCTTATGGCTTTATAATATTCTATTTTATACATATATATACACATATATAAATATATATATACACATATATGTGTATATATATGTAAAAAGACATATATATATATATATATATATATATATATATATATATATATATATCTTCTTTTTCCATTCATCTATCAATGGACAGCCGGGTTGCTTCCATAGTTTGGCTATTGTAACTAATTTATGTTGATAATTTCTGAATGTTCTCCATACATTCAGTATCCTACTTTTGACAACACTACACTTACGTTTTAACTCTGTTATTATATGTATAGTAGGAAGCTTGTTGTTTAGTATGCATGTTGAGCTGTTATAACACAGAGATAAAAATATAGAGATTTTATTTTTTTCTCACATAAATTAGTGATCTAGAGCTGAGAATTTCTGCTTTACCAGGTTCTTTAGAGACACAGTTTTTTTTCATCATTTTACCGTTCTCTAGGGTACTGGTTAAAAGAGGATCATGCCAAGTCCATGTTCCAGTTTTTATAAAAGAAGGAAAAGAGGGCGCCTGGGTGGCTCAGTGGGTTAAAGCCTCTGCTTTCGGCTCAGGTCATGACCTCAGGGTCCTGGGATCGAGGCCCGCATCGGGCTCCCTGCTCGGCGGGGAGCCTGCTTCCCCCTCTCTCTCTCTGCCTGCCTCTCTGCCTCCTTGTGATCTCTCTCCCTCTGTGAAATAAATAAATAAAATCTTTAAAAAAAAAAAAAAGAAGGAAAAGAAACAGTGATGGATAAGCAATTCCTTCTCCATAGACAATCAGGAAGTTGTACACATTATTTCCTTAAAATTTCATTGGTAAGAAGCAAAATACATAGTTACAAACAGCTTCAAAAAAGGATAGGATATTCAGTCTTTGGCTGGGTCCTCAGGAAACATACCTAAATTATGTTACCATGAAGAAGAAGAGACATGCCATCAGGAGAAATGAGCTATCTCATAACATTTATATCAAAATGGATACTTTGGCTAAGACTCAAAGATTATAGGTAACTTTTTTATCTATGATCCATGAGCTATGAAATATATACAATGCATATAGTCGAAACTCTTTGGAAGCCTCCCTAAGTTCTCACTCATATCGATGGTATAAGAGTTTATGTGTCAGCAATTAAATAAGGATTTGTCAGGACTATTTCTTTTAAGACAGCTGAGTTGTGAAATCCTAAGAAGAAGGTTATATATTTCTTGCTAACCCCTGGCCCCAGTACTTGTGAAATGGACTTTAGGAGATTAGAGAGCTTCACGCCTCTATATTATTTTGGGAACATTGTAGGCTTCCACCTAAAGTTTGCTTTGCACACTTGAGATTGTCCAGAAAAAAATGTTTCCTAGAGTCTAAAGGTGATTCACACCTGACAAAAAGCCTGGGTGCTACTTTTGTACGTTCTGTGCAGCAGGGTTGGCTAGAAGGACTAAAAGACTTGAACCAAGAGAAGCTGAAAGTAAGCCAGGTTAAGAGGGGCTGAGTAAGGAATAGGTAACCACTCAGAGCACAGCTGCCTTCATCTGAGTCAAAGAGATGGCAAAATTCCATGCATCTACCCCACAGATCTCCAGAAAACTCTTTTGATCAAGCAAAGTTGAGTTTATTAAACTAACTGGAGCAAGAGAGACCATCTTGATAGAGTTCATATTGTTCACCCAAAGGGAAAGTTGGAAAGTATAGTGTGGGACTGGATGATTTTAAAGCAACATCTACCTGAGATTGGGCAGATATAACAGCTTTGGATTGGAGAGCAAAGCAAAAGGAGGAGATATAACAGCCTTGGGTTGGAGAATCAGAGCAATTCTTGATGTGTACACTGCATATTGGAATAGACTTGCTGTTACCTAGATAAGTAATCTGTTTTCATTGGTTTACCTTTTGGGGGAACAAGTACCATTTGAAGTAGCAGCTAAATAATGTTTTCCTTGTGTATTTTTTTATATAGAGACTGAAAGTTTATTTCAGCTCTCAGAAATTACATGTGAAAGGCAGAAATGGGGTTAAACACAAAGAACCTATTGAATACTCACAAGAGAAAGAGTACATTTGAAACATTTTACCAATTTCTGAGGACAAGGATGGTAGATTACGTGAAACTATTCCTAAGATGTGGTATATATACAGTAGAATATTACTCAGTCAACGAAAAAATGAAATCTTACCATTTGCAAGGACGTGGATGAAACTAAAAGGTATTATGTTAAGCAAAATAAGTCAATGAGAGAAAGACAATTATCATATGTTTTCACTCATATTGGAATTTAAGAAACAAAACCAAGGAGGATAGAGGAAGGGAGGAAAAAATAAAACAAGATGAAATCACAGAGGGAAACAAACCATAAAAGACTCTTTTTTTAAAAAAGATTTTATTTATTTATTTGACAGAGAGAGATCACAAGTAGGCAGAGAGAGAGGAGGAAGCAGGCTCCCTGATGAGCAGAGAGCCCAAAGCAGGCCTCCATCCCAGGACCCTGATATCATGACCTGAGCAGGAGGCAGAGGCTTTAACCCACTGAGCCACCCAGGCGCCCCAAGAGACTCTTAATCAGAGGAAACAAACTGAGGGTTGCTGGAGGGGAGGAGAGTGGGGGATGGGGTCACTGGGCGATGAATATTAAGGAGGGCATGTGATGTAATGAGCACTGGGTGTTACATAAGACTGATGAATCACTGAACTCCTGAAACTAATGATACTCTATACGTTAATTAGTTAAATTTAAATTAAAAAATGTGAAAAAATATCCCTTATAGATTTGCTAAGGAAGGCGAAGTCAAGCAAAAGTTGGGAAAGCCCATGACTATGCCTTCATCTTTAGCTGCAGTTTTCTTGATTATCCCAGACACACATTTGGGATACAAAATTTTAATACTAAATGAATTTTAATAGTTTTGACTATTAAGTAGAACTAGTCTTTATTAAATAGAACTGGTCTTTATAATTGTCAAATTGAAGCAGTATTTTGTGAACTAAAAGTGATCAGAAAAGTAGTGGCATTGGTATTGCTTTCATCCAGAGTTAGAAGAACAACTTTGATAGGAATATTGAGAGACAAAACAAACCAACAATGCCCCCCCCCCGAAAAAAAAAACAACAAAACAGAAAACATGAGAAAGAGAGAAAGAGAGAGAGAGAGAGAGAGAACAAGTGCTTTTGCTTTCAACCAGGATTCCTGCTTATTTAATGCTTGGAATGGTTATTTATGACTTTAATGGGATTAAGATTTTTGTTTTGGTGTGTCTTCCTTCCTAGATCCTTGAGCCATCATGTCTTGCATACTGTACCTTTGTATGCAGACAAAAGATGAGTTAAGTGTGAACGGTAAGGAGACTTGTTGAATAGTTTTCACTTGGTCATTTAAGGTAACTGTCAGTGTCTCTTTTTTCCTTTGTTGACTTGCTGGGATTCTGTCCATATTCTCTACAGTTCATGGAGCTTCTCTAAATTAGAGTAGTAATTCCAGTTCGGTGAATCCTAGGAAAATCTGTGTTTACAACTCAATGTAAATCTAATTTAGGGTTTTTAACAATAAAATAAAATAATTTTTAATATATTGCCCTCAATGTTGCCAAATCACACTCACCAAATACCCATTGTTCATGTGTGTGTGTAAACAGATGATATATACACTGGTTGATATATGAGTGATATATAATGATTGATCTACTTTTTTTTAACTTAATAATGCTTTCTCCATGGTGATTATTTGAGAACCATATTGATACATCAGCCAAATCTAGGTAATATCTGTCAACCTAATATGTTCCAAATTGAAGAGAGTTTTTAAATAGAAAAGAAACTGGAATCCAGAAACAAAGATTATTTTACTCATCAATGACATTGTGTACAACTCTGGGAAAACTCATTTTCTATGGTTTACTTTCTACAGTGATAACGTGACAAATAATTATTTCTTACCAGTTAAAAAATTTAACCCTGTAGGGAAAGATGACCCTCTTAATGTTGTGGTTTTTGTTTGTTTAATTTCCCAGGAAAAAGACCTGAAGTTTGGGGCTTCTTTTCTTCTCCCATTCTGATAAATTTTCTTCAGAAATGATCTATATATTTTGTGCTCTGCATCTCTTAGCATTACAGAAAATGGGGATGAGCATGGTAAGGAAGGACTGGCTAGGGAAACTACCAAATATTTTCTCTTGATTTCTAATATATGTTTATTAGAACTAATGCCCTGTTCTTTTTGACCTTCCATGATTAAGTTGTTCATTGAACTGAGAGGTAATTTTTAATCCATGTGTGTTTTTCTTTCCCCAAACATTAAGAATGGATTGTGCCTTTACATTAGTCTGAATGGTAAAAGATGTTTATAATACTAAGAGGGGCACTTAGGAAAGAACAAACAGTATCCCCCTATATTATCCAAATTTATGTTTGTTGTAATGTTTTCTGGAGATGGGCAGAATATAGAATATAAGTGTAGAATATAAGGATAAGGAATATAAGTAATGCTGTCACGTAAAAGGGAGTTTGAATTCAGTTCAGCCACTTATAACTTATGTGAATTTAAACCTCTGTGTTCCCCATCTGTACATTTATGATAATAAGGCTTACCTCATGGTCTTGTGAAAATTAAATAAGAGGATGAATGTGAAGGAGCGTTGTTCACTCTGAGCTCATGGGAGGTACACAGCAAATGATCCTTCCCTTTCTTTCCTTCCTTACCAGAATAATTGATTTTCCTTTCAGTTGACTAATCGGTCTAATTGAAACAGTTTAATTATAGGATTTATAATTTTACATACTCCTGATTATTTATTTTACCTCTCTTTTCCCCCTAGTAATCTGTCTCTCAAAATAGTTTATAATTCCTTGTTAAACTTTGGCATAATTAAAAAGTATAAATTACTTCAGGTGCTTTTGTAAAGTATGGTGTGTGTAAGTGCGGTATGCGTGCGTTTTAGATTAGTTCTTATATTCAAGCCAGAGGCAGGTAACCTTGCTGCAGAGGAGACGAAAGAAAAGATTGCTTCCAGAAAGAAAGACTGCTGTTTGTATCCTTCGGCCACATGTGTGATTATTCATCATGATGGCAAATAGGGATGCTATCTTTCAGTCAGTTTCTGTGTGCACTGCATCTGGTTAATATAAAATATGAATAAGTTAAGTTACATATGGTGCCAAAACACAAACAAAGAAAAAGGTATCATATTACATCCTCCTATTTCAAATTTGAGAAATTTAATTTTAAGGCACATATTTCTTTTCCTGCTTCAAAGCTTATGTAAGTTCCTTATAGGCTAGTTTGAGAAATAGCTGATCGTTCTTTTTTCACATGAACAACTGAGAAGGGTCTTGATGAGCCCTGGGAGACAATAGTTGAGAGCACTGTGGCCTGTCCTGGCCTGGAACTCTCCTTCCCTCTCAAGTAGAGCTGGTCTTTTGAGATAAGATTCTACAGTCTTAATATCTACAAAAATTATTTGTGGACTGAGCATCCCCAGAGATGATTCTTCACTTTGTGAGGTGGCTGGCTAAAACTGCATGTATAAATTACAAAACACATGTTAAAAGGCATTGTTTCATGTAGTTATATAATGGGTGTATATCTATATGCAGATTATAAAAATGATTTGCATCAGACACACTTTTTCCAATTTTTCCAACTAAGTCAACTGAAATCACTGGACATTATCTCTGAAACAACACAAGAAGCCTCTGAAACACGGAGAAAAGAAGTCAAGCTGCCTTGAAACCTGAGGATCCAGGGAACAAAATGGTGATGAGCTCTCACATATTTAAGACCTGGACTTGAAGAAGCTGGCAACCCAGAGAGCCAAAGACACAGACCAAAAGAGAACCCCAACAAAAGCCTAATCTCTCTAGCCAAAGGACCAGGATAAAGGCAACCTAATAAAATAGAGTATTTCTTAAATAATAACCTTAGTACTCTTGCCAAATACCACAGAAAACCTCCCATCCCCCGGAAAAGGTTGAGCTTCAGCTTCTATCCTTGCCAGAGCCTTCTGCAGGAGTGGTGGCAGAAAAGACTGAGTGGGGAGCCTGGACATGCATCCCCACCAGGAGGTAAAGATCCTCCAGTCTCAGTGTCAGTGGAAACCACATCGGAACTTTGGACTTCCATTGCCACCCAACAATAAAGAGAGGCTGCCCCCTTGGGGATCTACAAAGACAAATGGGGACCCTATATCATATACACACTTAGCAGTAACAAGGCAGTGCCCCTTGTGCTCCCTCTTTGCCTTGTTCTGCCAGAGTAATGTTAGAACAATGCAGCTGAAAGTGAAGATTTAAATAAGAGCCAGAATATAATAACCAGAATATAAAAATGCCCATGTCTCAGTTGACAATCACTCATCCTAACAAGAACCAGGAAGATCACAAATTGCATGAAAAAGGATAATCAATAGATGCTAACTAACACTGAGATGGCAGAGATGTTAGAATTATCTAAGATTTTAAAACAGTAATTGTAAAAATGCTTCAATGAACATGTTTAAAACAAATAAGAAAACAGAAAGCCAAAAAATAAGAAATAAAAAATAAAAAAAGAAAACAGAAAGCCTCAGCAAATTAAGGTGTAAAGAATAACCAAATGAAAATTTTACAACTGAAAGCATAATAAAAATAAAAATTCACTGGGTGTGTTCAAAGCAAAATGGAGAAAACAGAGGAGGGAAAAATCAGTTAGGTTGAAGATAGAACAATAGAAAGTGCCCAATATAAACAACACAGAGAAAAAAATGATTGAAGATAAAGAAACAGAGTCCCAGGGACCTGGGGAAATATAACAAAAGACTTAAAAATTCATTTCATGACATTTTAAGGAGAGAAGAAAGACAGTGGAGGATAAAAAGTATTCAAAAAAATAATGGCTGAAATTTCCTAAAATTGACACAATATATAAACATGGAATTTAGAAGCTGAATGAAATCCAAACAGAAAGAACCCAAAGAAATCTACATCAAGATATATGACAGTAATACTTCCAAAAAGTAAAGACAAAGCAAAAAATTTTAAAAACAGTGAGAGAGAAATGATAACTCATATATGGGTGAAAAACAATTAGAATATCAAATTATTTCTCATCAGGAACAGTAGAACCCAAAAGGAGTGATAAGCAGCATTTATCTAAAGTTGAAAGAAAAAATCTATCTACTCAGAATTCTATATCCAGTGAAAATATTGTTCAGCATTAAAGGGGAAATAAAGATTCTCAGATGAAAGAAAGCCAAAGAATTTGTTGTCAGGAGACCTGCTCTGAAAGATTGGCTAAGGATGTCATCTAGACAGAAAAGAAATGATAAAAGAAGAAACCTCGAACATCAGAAAGGGAGGGAGAGGAAGAGCATGATAACTAAAAATTGGGTAAATACAATAGACTTTCTTAAGTTTCTAAATTATGTTTCATGAATGAATAAAGATGTATAATACTCTCTGATGTAGTCCTAAATGCATGTAGAGGAATTATTTAAGGCAACTGTATTGTAAACAGGAAGGTAAATGGACATAAAGGGAGATGCCACATCACTTGAATTGATAAATGACACCAGTACATGATGAATTATGTAAATATAAAATGGATTACCTAGAACAATCACTAAAAGAGCTGTATAAAAAGATTCAATAAAAAACACTATATCAAAACGGGATTCTCAAAAATGATCGAGTAACCCACAGGAAAGTTAAAAAACAGGAAACATAAAAAACAGAACAAACAGAAAACAAATATAAAATGACAGACTTTAGGGGTAAACTCAATAATTATATGTAAGTTATATTATATGTAAATAATTATATTAAATGTAAATGCTTTGAATACACCAATTAAAAGAAATGGAAGAGTGAATTAAAAACATGACAGAACTATATGCTGTCTAAAAAAATTACTTCAATATAACCATATAATAGTTGAAAGCAAAAAGAAAGTAAAAAACATACCATGAAAACAATAAAAAAAGAATCAGGAGTGGCTATATAAATACAAGATAATTGCCAGAGTCGGAGAAAGACATTATAAATTGACAAAAGGGTCAATTCATTGAGAAGATATAGCAATCCTAAATGTGGATTTACCAAGCAAGAGACATCAAAATATTTGTTGCTAATCCTGATAAAACAGAAAGAAGAAATTAACAAATCTACAACTTTAGTTTTATGAATAAAACTGATGGAAACAATGAGATTGAAAGAATAAACAGACAAGTGCACAATTTTATTGATGATTCCAACACTTCCTTATCATCAGTTAATGGAACAAATAGAAAACCAACAAAGGTATAAAATAACTGAACAACACTAACAAATGAAAGAATCTAATCATATTTAACACTTAACCTAAGAAAAGTACAACACACATTTTTTTTCAAGTGCCTACATAACATACTCCAAAATACAGACCTTCCTCAACTTCCTAATAAATATATTGTAAGTCGAAAACATCAAGTCAGAAATGCATTTCATACACCTAACCTACCAAACATCAGAGCTTAGCTTCGCTTACTTTAAATGTGCTCAAAACTTACATAAGCCTACAGTTGAGCAAAATTATCTAACACAAGCCTATTATAATAAAGTGTTGAATATCTCATGTAATTTGTTGAATACTATACTGAAAGTGAAAAACTGAATGGTTCTAAGTATATCAGTTGTTTATTCTCCTGATCACGTGGCTAACTGGGAACCATGGCTCCTTGCCTAGCATTACAAGAAAGTATCCTACCTCCTATCACTAGCCTGGGAAAAAAAAATCAAATTTCAAAATTTGAAGTATGGTTTCTACTAGTACATATCACTTTTGTACATCATAATTGAAAAATCTTAAGTTAAACCATCATAAATCAGGGACTGTCCGTAGACGACACCCTGGCCATAAACAAACCTCAACAAATTTTGAAGAATTGAAAGCATATAAAATGTGTTCTCTAAATGCAATGGAATCAAACTAGAGATCAACAGAATGATAACAGAAAACTTTTGGAATCTATGCAACACATTTTCATAGTCAATGGTCCTAAGAGAAAATCTCAGGGGCTCTCTAAAAAATTAAACTAAATAAAAATGAAAATACAACATATCAAAATTTGTGGAATACCACTAAAGCAATGCTGAAAGACAAGTTTATAGCACTAAATGCATACACTAAAAAGAGAAAAATTCTCAAATAAATAAAAAGATGATCACTTTAAGAACCTAGGTAAAAAGCATAAATTAAACCCAAAACAATCAAGAAGGAAAGATATAATAAAGATAACAGAAATCAACCAAACTTAAAACAGAAAAATGACAGATATAATCTATAAAAAAATAACCATTTCTTTAAAAAGATGAATAGAGAAACCTAGCAAGACTGACAAAGATAAGACACAACTTATTGACACCAGGAATGAAACAGTGATATCACTACAGAAGCTGCAGTTATAAGAGGATATTATGAACAACTCTACAAATATAAATTTGACAACTTAGATGAAATGGAGCAATTCCTTTGAAAAACACAAACTACCACAACTTAAGCCAGTATAAATAGGTCATTTAAACAGTAATGTAAATATTAAGGAAATTGAATTTATAATTTAAAAAATCCCAAGTCCATTGGGGCTAGATGATTTCAATGAATAATTTTAATGAATGTGTAAAGAGGAATTAATACTAATTTTATACAGTTCCTTCCAGAAATTGGAAAAGGAAGGAACACTTCCTATTTTGTTATATGAAGCTACTATGTTCTTGGTACCAAATCAAGAGTTAAGAGAGTTACAGACCAACGACCCTAAGAATACAGATGTGAAAATTCTTCACAAAATATTGCCAAATAGAATTCAACAATATATAAAAGAATTATACAACATTGCCAAGTGGGGTTTATTTCAGATATGCAAAACTGGTTCAATATTAGAAAATCACTTGATGTAATCCACCATATTAACATACTGAAGAAGAAAAAACACATGCTTATATTCATAGATTCAGAAAAAGCATTTGACAAAATTTGATACCCATTCATTATAAAAATTCTAAAAAAAAATAGGAATATTGGAAAATTTCCTCAACTTGATAAAGAACATCTATAAAACAACCCACAGGTGATATTGTACATAATGATGAAGGACTGAATGCTTCCCCTGGGAGATCAGGAATACTGTAAGATTGTTCTCTCTCATCTCTCTTATTCACCATAATACTGGAAGATCTAACATTAAGTCAAGAAAAGGAAATAAAAGGCACTCAGATTGGAAGGAAGGAATAAAACTGTCATGACTTGCAGGTAACAATATTGTATACATGGAAAATCTTATAGAATATTTAGAAAGCCCTTCTAGAAATAATAAGTGAGTTCAGCAATGCCACAAGATACAAAATAAATATAAAAACAATTGTAATTCTTATATGAGCAATGAAATTATGAACACTAAAATTAAAAATATAATGCCATTTACTTCATTTCCCTTAAAAATGAAATATTTAGGTATAAATCTAACAACACATGTATAGGACTTATATACTGGAAACTAAAATTTTGGTAAGAAATAAAAATTCTAACTGAATAGAGAGACTCACCGTGTTCACAGATTGGAAATCTCAATGTTGTAATGATTTTAATTCTCCTAAATAGATATGTAGTTTAACTTGATTCTTATCAGAATCTAGAGAGATATTTTGTAGATACATGCAAGATTATTCTACTATATATATGGAAAGGCAAAAGAACTAGAATAACTGAAGCCATTTTTATTTTTTTAATTTTTTTTTTTAAAGATTTTATTTATTTTATTTGACACAGAGAGAGAGATTACAAGTAGGCAGAGAGGCAGGCAGAGAGACAGGGAGAGGAGGAAGCAGGCTCCCTGCTGAGCAGAGAGCCCGATGCGGGCCTCAATCCCAGGACGCTGAGATCATGACCTGAGCCGAAAGCAGCGGCTTTAACCCACTGAGCCACCCAGGCGCCCCTGAAGCCATTTTTAAAAAGTGGGAAGTGGCGGGGAGAATCTTTGAGTGGAAAGGAAAGACCATAAGTGACAGTATAAAAAGTTGGAAACAAAAAAGCAATAAATATATCTGAAAAAATCAGTCAGGAGATTCACAAAATAAAGAGATAAAAAATATGATACTATATACCTAAAAGGTGTTGGAGGAGCAGTAAAGAATGGGTTCAAAAATTTTATTTTGCAGTCAGATGTGACACAATTTTAATAATAACCTTCTTTTTTCTTTTTCAAGTTTTTATTTAAATTCCAGTTAGTTAACATACCATGTAATATTAGTTTCAGGTGAAGAATTTAGTGATTTAACACTTACATACAAGAACGGGTTGAGGGCGCCTGGGTGGCTCAGTGGGTTAAAGCCTCTGCCTTCGGCTCAGGTCATGATCCCAGGGTCCTGGGATCGAGGCCCGCATCGGGCTCTCTGCTCAGCAGGGAGCCTGCTTCCTCCTCTCTCTCTGCCTGCCTCTCTGCCTACTTGTAATCTCTCTCTCTCTGTCATATAAATAAATAAAATCTTAAAAAAAAAAAGAATGGGTTGAAACTTAAGCAACTATCAACTTAATATAGACTGCTATATGCAGAAGATGTTGTAAGGCAAACCTAATGGTAACACAAATAAAAAGTCAGATTGTAATAGATTGTAATAGATTGCAAAGAATAAAGAGAAAGGAATCCAAGTATATCACCAGAGAGCTAACAAACCATGAAAGAGAGCAAGAGAAGAAAGGATCAGAGAAAAACTACAAAAATAATCACAAAACAAGTAAATGGCAATAAATACAAATCTATCAATAATTCATTTGAGTGTAAATAGACTAAATGCTCCAATCAACAGACAAAGGGTAACATAGTGGATTAAAAAAATAAGATCCATCTTAAAGTTGTCTATAAGAGACATATTTCATACCTAAAGCCACCCGCAGATTGAAATTGTGTCAGATTCTACATGTTAAAAGCTCAGTTCCACAGGACTGCCCTCACCCCTTCACGCCAGACCCAGTCACAAGTCCAGGTTGTCATCTGGGCTTTTGATATTGGAAGCTCCAGTGACCCCCTCCTTGGGTCCCATTAATTTGCTAGAGCGACTCACAGAACTTAGGAAAATAATTTACTTATCTTTCCTGGTTTATTATAAAAGGATATAATGAAAGATACAGATAGCTGAATGGAAGAGATACATAGGGCAAATTATGTGGAAAGGCACACACAGCTTCCCTGCCCTCTCCAGGTACCCCACTTTCCCAACACCTCCATGTGTTCACCAACCCAGATGCTCTCTGAACCCTGAATTTGGGGGATTTGATGGAGGATTTACCACACAGACATGATGATCGTTAACTCCATGTTCAGCTCTTCTCTCTTCTCAAGAGAATGGGGGTGGGGCTGAAAATTCCATACTTCTAACCATGGCTTGATCCTTCTGGTGACCATAGCTCATCCAGGAGTCATCTTGGAGCCCACCCAGAGTTGCCTTATTAGAACAAAAGACACTCATACCACGTAGGATATTACAAAGGTTTCAGGAGCACTATGTCAGGAACCGGGGTCAAAGATCAAATATTAGAACCAAAGGTGCTTCTAGTGTTCTTACCACCTAGGAATTTCAAGGATTTCAGTAGCTGTGCCAGGAACAAGGGGCAGAGACCAATATCTATTTCTCACTGTCTCACATATATGAATCTACCATTATCTCAAACAATTTAATAAAAATTATTTTTAAGGGCTTACATATATGTTTTTACCTCTATATACTTGCTACTCATATGATTGGTGTTACATCTTTATTTTCGTAGGTATTTTCCTTGACTCCTGCAAGTTTTGTGGAACGGTGAGTTAAGACAACTCTAAGAATTCAACATTCAAGTCTGTATTCAAATTCTAATGAATACAATCATTGAATCTTTACTACCTAAGATTTCAAACACATGTGAAGCAGTCAAGTCAAAATTATGTAGGGTCCTCCGTTAACTCTTCTTATATTTCAGTGGAACACTCTTAAGTATGTACAATAACACATTGCATCGATATTCCAAATTTTACAGGTTACAGCAGTCTCTCAATTCCATTATCTCTTTTTATCTTCACAAGAATTACAAGTAGTTGGTAGGACATGTACTATTACCTTCGGTTGTTTTCCAAGAAATAAAATGGGAAGTCAGAGTGTTTAAATGAACTTGCCCACATACCCGCAGTTAACAAGAATGGGAACAGAAACTGAAATTTTGTCTTTGAAAAACTTCCTTCTGCGTGATGCTGCATCAAAATGTTAACTGCCTTCTGTTCTTATCTTTTTCTCACACTTAATAGTGCTTTTTTAGGCTAGAATGAGCATGAATCTGCTCTTTCCTGAAAGGTGCCACTTTTAATATAGTAGTGTTCTCCTTCCTCTAAGCGTGATAAGGTCTCCTCTGACTACCTATAAATTTTCCATGATCTTAGTTCTTGAGATACAGTGAGTCAGTTCTTTGTGACCAAGGGCATTGAAAACATCCAGTAATTTCTATTTTTCTTCTTTAAAGTCAGAACCAGAGGACCCATGAAGTAATCCTATTTAATATACTTGTTAGATAGCAATTAGTATTTTTGAGGGAAAAAATTCTAATTTTGAAATAAAATGGATTCCACTCAAAGAAGCATAATATTGCCCCTTAGAACAAGATGATCAATTTTACTCAAAACATTGAGCCAAAAGTCCTTTCCTCTTTCATGGAAGGGCATTTTCTCCATAATTTAAACGTTAACTATTGGTACCAGTTGGACAAAATACCTGCTAAGTTGACTTGACCATATTCTAGTTAAGATTCTCACCTTCTTCCAGACCCTTTAACTTTGAAATGCACTCAACCTGAGCCAGCACTGGAATGTGGAACAACTTATCAGCCTTGTAAACTATCTGGTCATACCACTGGCTCATCCCACTTGCCCATACCAGCTTCTCTCACACCTGGTTTACTCCTCTCTGTCAAAGAAGCTATCTTCTGCCTGACCTCTGAGATTTGCAGGTCTTACTGAGAACATTCTTTTAATTATAATCATTTCCTTCCCCCTTATTCCAATAGTCTTTTTTTTTTTTTTGTAAAGTCTCTCCTTACCTAGTCCAGATTTGTTTTCATTTGACAGTGGTCAGTGGTAAGGGAGTCAAGACAGAATGTTGAGACACCCAGGGGTGGTGAGGGACAAGCAGCCATTACCATCCCTAGGTCTGAAGGACCAGGATGAGAGCCTGTCTGAGGGAACTACTGCAATGAAAGAGGAGTATCCCATGGGAAATTTCTAGAGGCAGATACAGTTCTGTCAAAACCACAGTGTGGCAGGGAGAGAGAGGAAGGAATAAATATCTCATTCTTCTCTCTCCTGTCTTATTTCTTGGTGGTGCTCCTAGTCTAAAATAGGCGAGCTCAAGAACAACTGGGCTGAACAATGTAGTTCTAGAGGTTAACTCCTACCCCACCCCAGGCAAAAATAATTCAATGGCAGCTATGGGCCTGGGAACAAACAGAATTCGCGCGGTTCCTTTCTTTTAATCTTAAATTAATGATTTTTTAAATTATACTCGAGTTTTTATTGTAAAGCTGCCCTTTGATCATTTTTGGTTGTACGTGGAGTGTACATAGCCTATCAGTTCGTTAAGGTGCACAAAAGTAACATGAAATTTTTCAGAAATGTTAGTAGCACTGAGCAATTTCTGAATAGATACTTCTGCATTTGAATAACAGCTAGAGTTTGACTTATTGTCATGTTGATACTTCTGTGCTCAAGTTCACCAACTGATTTACCTCAAATACAGTGCCCTTTATTGGATATTGTTTCCTTGTTTACATGAATAACAAAAATTTAGACTTTGTTAGTCATTAAATTAATTTACCATTATGTTGTGTGTGGTCAATACTGAAATGACTAGGATTCATTCAGTTGTTATTTTCCCTTAATCAAATAGTATAAGCTTTTCTTTCAAGTCAAACCCCTTTTCAGCTATTGCCATTGTTTGGTGTATTTGAAACAATCAGTATAAACAAAGAAGGATGTTCAAATTGTTTTATGTCTTTGTTTTTTTGCTGATGATGTAACTGTACACCCCAAAAATCGAATGGAATGTAGCCAAAATTATCTAGAACTATCAAAGGAATTTGAGAAGATAGATGGAGACAAGATCAATATGAAAAATCAAGAGCTTTTCTATATTAGCAATAACTAATTGCAGAAAGGGGAAGACAATTTTCCCCACAATAGCAATGAACACTATAGGATAATTATGAATAAATTTGAAAGGTTATGAAATCTTATTAAAGTACACAGAATAAAATAATAATAATAAATACATGGCGCTTCTTATGGGTAGGGCTTTTCACTTATTTTCTGAGCCTCACAGACTCCTATGAAGCAGATGATAGTATTATTCCTATTTGAAAGAAGAGAAAACAAAAATACAAGGGAGCAATATAACGTGGCCAGGGTCACACACGGAAGTGTCAGAACCAGGAATTGAATCCAAGTGGTCTGATTCATGCCCTTAACATTAAACAGCCCTGTCTCTGGCCTGAGTGGACATGCCATCTTGAATGGGAATCTTTCACATATGATAGTCTTAATTCTTAAATTCACATATAAATGTAATATTTTTTTAATAGGAAGACTTAAATCTCACAACCCATATGTAAATGTGATGTACAGAATCATTGGAGGGGGATATGCTAGATAAAATGAAAGTAAATTCACATGGAAAAAAAAATATCTAAAAGCCAGTAAAAGTTTTCTGTCTTTTTTGTTAAGGAATAGTGAGGGTGCCTGACTTAACACGAAAGCTATGCTTTTAGACACTCGCACAAGCTTCCTGCTAACTTTCCAGAAACAAACGAAATAATTCTCCATTAACTGATGCAACAAAGAAAGAATGGAGTTTTTTGTCCGTTATTTAGGTATTAGGCTGTTGGGTTTGTCAGATATTTATTTTAATTTATATGAAGGGCAGAGGTACCTGTATAGGATTTCTAGAAAACTGTATATCATGAAAAACATACCTCAGTGAAAAATATTTGAATATATCTTGTGTTAATTAACAAAACCTGTATACGTATACTGACAGAGAAATATGAAATCTTGCTCTAAATTGCCTCTGGACTAGTGTGCACTCATGATTAGGGTCTTTCAAATCCTTATTCATTGTCCCTGTAGTGTGGATACCTGATTAGGGTACTTCAAATGTTAACTAAAAGCCCCTACGGTGTAGATTAAATTAATACATATTTATATCATGCTGTCTATACTAAGATATTTTAAAGTAAGTTGAGACAATGAGACTAGATGGTTATAAGAAATTGGAAGGAATAAAAGAAATAATTGCAGATTTACTTTATGTCTGCGTTATAGTGATTTCTCAATTAAATAGTATTAACTAATTTAAAAATGCACATATATGTCTGTAAAATTCTAACATCAGCTAACATTACAGTGTGACCTAGTGTAAACTACCAACTCTCTAATTCTAGATGTTGAAAGCATCAACTGACCAGGGGATACCTTAGTCCTGGTTATTTACTTAGTTCTTTGATTTAGTCCTCATGTACCTCCAAATTATGAATTAATTGTCATATTCCCAGGTCACACTGTCACAGGTTGGGTTTCTGGGGATACATACTGAAACAGAGATTAGCATGCAAGAAGCTTATTAGGAAGTGCTCTTGGGATCAACATTTGTAGAAGGGAAAAGAAGGAGGCAGAATGCATTAGAGGGAGAGTAGAACCTTCACTAATCCCTTTGGGGAGCCTTGGGGTTAGGATGGTCCAAGAATTGTCTTGAGTTATTGTTAGGGCCTGGGGATTGGGTGGGGCTGCTGAAAGAAAATGAAACCTTGATCAAAGCATTTTTCTTCAGTAGAGGTCGTCCCCAAGGAGGGCTGGCAACTGAGGAGTGCCTTTGAGCAGTCACAGTAGCTGGAGAAAAGGCTTGCCTTCCTGAAGGGGAATCTAGATGGAGGTTACCACACACACGCACGCACGTGCACACACACACACACACACACACACACACACACACACACACACACTGATTGATCTACATGAATGTTAATGTTAGGGTTGGGTAATAATTCTAGACTACTACCAGTCTGTGTTTATAATTTCCTAACAGTCAGACTCGAAGGCAGAGATTCAACATGTGAAGCATAATCATAAACTCCAGAAGTGTTCCTATGTGACAGGGAACAGATCCATCATAGTTCTTGTGTATATTCCCATCATTTCTGAAAATGTGCTTCCTGAGCCAGCCAAGGAATTCCTTCTTTATGGCAAGTTGAAGAGAGTTCTTTGACAAAAGATAATAACTTCCAGTCTGACTAATCTCTGTTGAATTCCCCCAGTGTGGACGCTTCACTGCCAAGAAACTTGTGATGATTATTTCCAATATCTTGTCAGAAAAAGCAGGTACTTTTCTTGCCATTTCTCTGGGATTTGGCTGTTAAACAGTTGAAGGCAGAATAGATGTGGGCTCACTTTACAATTATAATGCTAATATGGGTTTGTAGTTTTTAATCTTTGTTTTCAAATATTGGCCAGTAAAAACATATAAAAATTTTTTCCCTAAAGTTTATAGATTTTCCAAGGCATTGGTCAACTAGCCAAAGTAAATTAACCAAATGACCTGTCAAATTATTTTGAAATGTGGTTTCACTAAAATCTCAGAACCAGTCATTTAAGCCACAATGTGTGTGTGTGTGTGTGTGTGTGTGTGTGTGTGTGTGTGTGTGTGTGTTGGGGGGCTAAAGGTGAATAGGATCCAGGAATAGGATTTCCAGATAAAACATAGGATGTCCAGAGGCACCTGGGTGGCACAGTAAGTTAAGTTCGGACTCTTGGTTTTGGCTCAGGTCATGATCTCAGGGTCATGAGATGGAGCCCTGCATTGGGCTCCGTGCTCAGCATGGAGTCTGCTTGAGATTCTCTGCCTCTCCTCACACTCAAGCTCTCTTTCTCTGTCTCTTTCTCACTCTCAAATAAATAAATAAATAAATAAATAAAAATCTTAAAAAAGCCCCAAAACACCACACTAGATGCCTAATTAAATTTGAATTTCAGAGAGGCCACACTTTTTCTTTTTTAGTGTATGTCCCACATAATATTTGGAACATACTTATACTAAAAACGTATTTATATGATATTCAAATCAGCTGTGCTTCCTGTGTTTTTATTTGCAAAAATCTAGTGACACTACTCAGAAGTCTTTCTTCTATAAGGCAGCTCGTTGCTCTTGAATCTGGCTTCTGTCTTTGCAGTGCTCTGCAAATCATACCTTGTTCTATTCCAGTACAGAGAAAGTGTGTCAACAAGATGTTGGTCTCTGTAATTTGACTTCTGTCTAAATTTCCAGCCCATAATTAGCAACTTGTCTGCTAAGACTATAACCTTCTCCATGACCTCCTTTGCCCAATTTTAAATAATATATATAGCTATCAAAAATGCTTTGTGTAACTGACTTTCTTTTGGAATAAAGAAAAACATAGGATTTTGTATTTTGCCTGAACTGATTAAACTATAAACAGCCTTTATGGGTATTACAGTCAAAGGTGCTAGAAAACCTGAGAATCTAAATCACTAGGTAGACATGGAAAGGTTGGGAAGGATTTTGTTTTCTCCAGCCCATTGGCATCAGTTTCTCTGTAAACCAAAAGATAGGTAGTGCTTCCATTGACTAATGCATAACCCATGAATGGGTACACACCAGTTAGTATAATCTTGCCTATGATCCCTAAATCCTCCATTATTATGTAGACAACTAATGAAATAAAGACCCTTCTAATATTTTACAAGCACATTGGCCTGTGGAACTAAGTAGCTGATTGTAGGTGAAGTTGGGAATTTAACTAAATTGTGATTTAGTCATCAAACTACATTTTTAAACATTTTCCCTTAAATAGTGAGAAAATTTCTAGATTGTGAAAATATTTCTACATTGAGAATATTTTGAAGTGTAAAATAAAAAAGAAAGCTATTAGTAAATATTTTCAAATGAAATATGCATTTCCAAATGTTAACCTGGTGACCAAAAAATCTTGGAATGTTTCACACGTATTTTGAAAGTCCTTCAAACACAGAAAAAAGGGATTATTTGTATATATTTATGCATGGATAGATATATATAATTTATTTTTCCATCTGTGTATCTATCCTTCCTTTCATCTATCCCTCTGTCCATCATCTATTTCTAACCCATTACTTATCTTTGCTTAAAAAAATAAGCTAGAAAGAATTCAACCAAGAACTATCCTGGAATTATGGAAAATTTATATTTTCTTCTCTATGATTGTGCCTATTTTCTAATTTTTTAAGAATAAGCTTATTGTAGTCGTCTAAGTGTGAAAAGGTAATCAATATTGGGATATGGGCTAAAGAGTAGTAAAGCTTTTAATAGCTTTTTGTATTCTAACATTGTTATGCTGTTTTTCTTTTTTTTTTTTTTTTTTTTTTTTTTTTTTTTTTTTAAAGATTTTTTTATTTATTTATTTGACACAGAGAGAGAGATCACAAGTAGGCAGAGAGGCAGGCAGAGAGACAGGGAGAGGAGGAGGCAGGCTCCCCGCCGAGCAGAGAGCCCGATGCGGGCCCCGATCCCAGGACCCTGAGATCATGACCTGAGCCGAAAGCAGAGGCTTTAACCCACTGAGCCACCCAGGCGCCCACATTGTTATGCTGTTTTTCAATGTAATCAAAAATATATGTTTAACCTACACTCATGCCTTCACTCGGTCATTAGGAAAGAGTTTTTGAATGTCAACTACATGCTAAGCTATTACCAGGTAAGGTTGGTGGAAAGGCAAGACGTGATTTCTAATATCAAAGACCTCATAATCTAGTAAAAGGGAGAATCAGCATACAAAGAGAAAATGATCATAGCATACAGTGAGTGCCAACATTTGGACACAGATAAGTATAAAAGACAGATGATCCAAACCTACCTGGAGGGACTGGGGAGGTTTCTGGAAGGAGAGACTCAAGTAAGACCTTGAGAATATTCTAGGCCCCTCACTGGGAAAGCAGACATTTTAGGAAGAGAAATCTGTGTTTGTTAAGACTTACCTATTGTTTATTTCATCAATGTCCTATTAGACAATAAGACATTTCCTGTATCCCTCTTCTGTAAGTGTCATGATGCCTATCCTCAAAGCTTAATCTTTCTGCATGTTTATCTCTAGGTTGAAGGAGGATTCTAAAAGTGAAATTCCAAAGTTAATTGTTTCAGAATATTCTTAAGGCTTCAGATACAATCCGCCAAATTATTTAAATGGTTGGATTGATTCACACTCCCATCGACAAGGAATTAAAAAGAAAAAAAAACAACTAAGCATAAAACTCAAGTAAAGAGAAAAATAAAATAAGCCAAAAAAATTAGTAGAATAAAATTCATTGCATAAAATTAATTTAAAATAGATGAAAATCATGAAAAGGAAAGTAGGAAAAGCAAATATACAAAATTATTGAAATGACAAAGCAAAAAAAAAAGAATTGTCCAACAAATCTACCCAAAGAATAAAGAGAAAAAAATCCTGTGGTTCCTTAATTTTTGGGTTTTGTATAGGTTGTGGCCCAGTTCACTTGTTGTATTTTATGACCTATATCCTATACATTTTAAAAATTAAAGACTACTTTATTTCTTAGAGCAGTTTTAATTCACAGCAAAATTAAAAGGAAGGTAGACAAAGTTTCCATAGACCTCCTGCCTCACACGTGCATAGCCTCCCCATTATCAACTACTCACCCACCAGAGCAGTACGTTTGTTACAGTTGATGAACCTGCCTTGAACCATCATAATCATCCTAAGTCTATCAGTTACATTGGGTTTCACTGTTGGTGTTGAACTTTCTATGGTCCTAGACAAATCTGTAATGACTCGTATCCATCATTACAGTATCATGCACAGTATTTTCACTGCCCCTGAGTTCTATCTATTCATCTCTCTTACACACTGTTTTTTAAGGATGTTTTTTGATGATGAAATCCTTCAAAATCTTAAATTGGGCCAGGAGTGGTTTTTGCCCCCCCCCAAAATGTTTGAAAAACATTTGTTTATAAATTCATACTGACTACAAATTCATAAGTAATTTTATAGTTTCCCACTCCCTTCCACTCAACTTCTTTTTCCCAATTGTGACTTCATATACAGGATCTTATATTTATCCTGCCTCATTTTAACCAAGACTCTCTTTGCTTATGTTATATAATCAATAACACAACCAAGAGCAAAACAAGAGAGTGTAATCATTATGATGATGAACTTTGAGGATAGAGCTGAGTTCAAGTCCAAAGTTATGCCACACACAAACTGTATGGCTTTGGCTAAGGTACCTAAACTCTCTGCTGTTAATAAGATATAATCTTAATACCCACCACACAGATTTGTTATAAGGAATGTATTTGGTCTAATGTATGTTAAGCAGTGCTTCACACATACTATATGCTCAATAAACATTAGCAGCTGCTATTATCTCCCAGAATCCCCAAAACTCAGAACCTCTTTGCCTCCCAATCACTTCCCATTCCCACTTCAAGAATATTAGCCCTTTCTGGTCACTCTAATTAATGCATTATTGCAGCTACCATAGCTTAATTTCTTGAATAGCTAATCCATTACTTCAAGGGTGACCTCCAGCCTCCAATTCTGTTTGCTTAGGGGACCAGTTTCTCCTTGCTTTATAGAAAATCAAAGGTAACTGGTATAAATTTCCTTTTTTAATATTTTACCTTAAAATATGTCAAGTGAGAGATCTTAAGAAGTGATCTTTTATCATCTTATGACTCAATTTTTATATATATGCATATTTTTATAAAGCAAAAGTAGCAGTAATTTTTGCTTAGACCCAGTCAAAAAAATAAGAGCCAACTATGAAGAAAGGCGTCCCCTCAAGTTGAGTCTTTACAGTAATAAAAACACACACAAAAACAGATTTTTACCTTTGGCATAAAAAATAATCAGGTAAACCTTACACTAGTAGTGAAAAATGGTTTCTCATGCTGCTTTGTTTTGAGAAGAAATAAAACACACCACTTTACTTAAAATAACTCCTCTTCTATTCTTCACTCTATGGTCGAAAACTCATATCACTGTAAAGAGGATTAGATCACAAGGTTGGGATATTTTCACCCAAGAGTCATATCTAAAAGATAATTACATTAAATAAGCATTGAAAGCATTAGTTTATTGGGATATATCTGATCGTTTTGATTACTTATCAAGGTGGGTCTAGGAATAAAAGAGGGGGTAGATCACTTTCAGGGGTGAATGTGTATAATTTTGAGAGATACATAGACATATGGAAAAAGGGACAGGTGGTCCCAAATTTTCATGGCTTTGCTATTTTGCTTGTGCAACATCTGGAATATAGTATTATAACAGCCACAACCAGAACCACAGCGAAATTATCCAACACACTAAGAATTTAAAAGGCTTCTTTGAGAACCTCATCAATTTTGTTCACTTACTCTTTCTTTTTGCAAGGTTGCAAGCTCTATAAATGAAAGGACAATGTTTGTCTTGTTCAATGCAGTATTTCCACCAATTTCTGACATACAGAAAAAGCTCAATAAATATTTATTGACTAATTGGAGAGAGATGAAGTGAGAAATGCTATTTTCCCTTCTTCCTCGTTTCTGATAATTTTTCCATAATAACCGAACTTTGTGAATAAATCCAGTCATTTTCTGCCAGCTGATGTTCATCGTTGTCTTGATTATTGTTACAGTGAGCCCCAGGAAGCATTCACACTGAGTTGTTTTCTCGTTTCCATAGTCACTCCAGGCTTCTCCCCTCCCGCCGTCTTCATACCATGCTGGTCTGCTCTCTCTCGTCTAGTCCAAATTATTTTTGAAAATTCAAATCAGATCATTTTATTCTCCTGATTAAAACAACTCTTTGCTTTTAAGATTACTCACAATAATGTGAAAGCTGCTTAACTTGACACTTGACAATTTTCATATCTGGTATCATGTGTCTCTTACAGAAATATTCTTTATTCCAATTACATTGACCCCCTACACTTTACACACCCTATTCATAAGGAAATGAAGACCCGAAGAAACAGCTAGACCTGAGTACTTTTGTGTGAGGTTTGGGGAAGAGCGGGCAGTGGTGGAGAAATATGATGGGTTAAGGAGGAAGAGTAAGTGTAGTGATATGGGCCAGTTAGGATTCTTCTTGGCATCCTTCTCTCTTAGAAGGATGCTTCTTTCTTCCAGGTGTGGAGTAAACCTCTCACATGAGGGTTTTATGTTCTTTTCATGGGAGAAGTTTGAGGGGAAGATTCAAGATTTTCTCAGACTCCTTCAGCTGAAAATATTTGCTATTCCAAGCTTCCATATTTGGGGCAGTGTGTCCTGAACTCCATCAGAAGGAAATCCCTGAGTGTTGACCCTGCCCTTCCTTTATGAAAAAATATTTCAGGGACAGAAATAGCCCTAGTGTATGAAGGAAAGTCCTATACAGAAAAATCCTATCTAATAATAACAAAAGCAATGACAGGATGAGAAAATTCAGGTTTTTTTTTTAAAAAATCTCAGTGGAATAGTTACTACATTCAATGATTGCTTTTATTTGATAGTAAAGAAAATTGGTGAATGTCAATGAGGAATTTTTGAAATCGGGAAATGTAACACTATTGTACCACGTACCCAGTCCTTACCATGTTACCAATGTGCTTTTTTTAGAAAGGGGTTTTGAATAAGCTACAGACTTTTTTCAATTTTTCCCCATCTCTACCCTGTCTTGTATTACTTCGTCAGTTTCTCCTTGGTGTCCTGAGTCTACAAAGGGTTTCTTATTTGTATATTCTTTTGGTCATGTCAGTTTCAGGAAATAGGAAAATAGGGATTTGATACATGTTTAAATCAAGATCTTATGTGGAAGTAAATCTAATCTTTTTATATTTTTTTCTCTTTTTAAAAGTGTTAGCAATCCTAATTCATAAGCTACAAGTAGCCTTAAATATACTGTCTTTCCATTCTGAATTGCACATGCATATTGATAATATCTATTTTTTCTTTTCTGTATATTTCCAAACACACAACTATCTTTGAATCACATTTTATAGTTCCTAACCTATAAGTCAAAATAAAGCAGTTGCATTATGCTTACTACCTTATTACCTAAAGCAAACAAAAAAGTAGATAAAATGTATAAAGAGATTGTCTATATTTTGCTAAACTATAACAGTTTTAAATGCTGTTTATTTCCTCTGTTAATTTCCCACCGTTAGTTGAGCTAATTTTTCTTCAGCAGTAGAATCTTGCATTAGTAGCTGGCTCAACTCTTTTTTTTTTTTTTTTTTTTTTTTTTTTAAAATTTTTTTTTTTTTTTTTTTTTATTCATTTGACACAGAGAGAGAGATTACAAGTAGGCAGAGAGGCAGGCAGAGAGAGAGGAGAGAGGAGGAAGCAGGCTCCCTGCTGAGCAGAGAGCCCGACGCGGGCCTCGATCCCAGGACCCTGGGATCATGACCTGAGCCGAAGGCAGCGGCTTTAACCCACTGAGCCACCCAGGCGCCCTGGCTCAACTCTTTTAAGGAATTTCATAGAAGGTCCCTTAAGCACAGAAATCTCGAGAGAATTGCTTAAGAATAGAAAGTCCCTGTTTCTATCCTGAGAGCTTCCCTCGGCATAGAGCAATGAGATTCCTTTTTCTCCTAAAGGACAGTTACTCCACTAAATCTGAATTCAGGCTTTAAGAGATAATTATACCTTACAGCAAATATAAAGAAACTCTGGTTTCTTTACCCCTAACGGGGTAATTCCTGACACAGCACACTCATTCTTGCTTAGGGACGAACCAAACACAAGGCACAGGAGGTGAAACCATGGTTTATGCTTTGAGAGTGGGTCTCAAGTTAACTACTTTTTGGGAAAAAAAACAAAAACAAAAACATACACAACTAAAATCTACTCCTATTTGGCAGAAAAGCAAGCCAACAAAAACCCAAAATCCACATATGCTTTAAAATCTACTATACACCTGTAAAATAAATTTAGTAAGTAAAAATCAATCTGCACTGCCACTCCAAATGAATGCACCGCACTTTCATTCGTGTTCTTACATATATTGGGCATCCGGGTTACTACCCTAGATTCCCTACCAGCACAAACCGGGTTGCGTATACCTTTGAGTGGCTCCTGGTGTCAATCTGGGATATGCACATGCCCTGTGAATGCGGGGTCGTAGGGTCAGGCTGGATATCCTTAGACCACGAGCCAGCTTGCTCTCCGGCATCAGTGCCCCGGTCTACATTTCCAGCATAGCAGGATGCCTCCGAGAGCTGCAAATTCCCATCCACACTTGATATTTTCTATTTTACTAGCATTTGCCAGTGACAGCTTGTTGCTGTCTTAATTTGCATTTTACTGAGTGTTATTGACTCCCTTCATGGGATGGTTAGTTTTGAGGGGTAAGCTCTTGTTTATTGCAAAATGCCCGTTGATATACTTTTGCTAGGTAATTAACCCTGGACTCCCGATACCAACGGCCGGCCTGCTTGCAAAGAAGCTGTAGTGGGGGGATTTTTAAAGGCTGTTTTCTCAAGTTGCAGTATCTCTTTTTTACTATCAGCATTTACATCTGAGATACTCTTCTATAACCTAGTTTGTAAAAGTTCTCTCTCAGAGAGATATAAAGTTGAAAGAAGAGATTGTATGAGCACAGAAAATGCTTCAGGCATATCTTCTCCTGGAAAAAATAACGAAGAATGAAAGGGAATATGTAAGAGAGGGTCCCATTAGAGGTGATAAAGCCAGGGGAGTATAAACCCATTTTAACTGTATTGGGTCACCCCTAGGATGCCTGACAGCATGAATGACTTGTGCTCTCACACAAATAGGATCAGTTGTGAAAGTCCAAGAAAAAAAAGTGTGCTCTATGGTCCCCCCACTCACGTCAACTTTTAAATGTGGTTTTGGGACTTACCATTAAGTGAGAAGTGACTTTTAAAATGGTCGAAAAGCACTTCAAAATGTCATTTGGGGATTAAAAACAACTAAAATTAAACACATGCACACACACAACTAATTGGTCTCGGCATCCTAGATGGATGCAAAAGGAAGTAACTTTCTAGCCATTTCTAGAGTCTACTGACCAAGAAAGGAAATGAATACATTATTTTGTCAACTTTATTCCTTCAATCCATCAGGCATTTTATATGAATTCTTTCTGCATATCCATTCACTCACTGGGTGCTGACAATTTCACAGCTGTAGATGCTTTCAAAATTGACTTCTCTTCTCGATTCAAGCCACTGCTGATCTCCAGGTCAGGATCTTATCATCCCTTGTCTGAAATAGCTCCTGCTTGAGCTTCCAAAACCTGCCTCCAGTCCTGCCTCCCTCAAATACACTCCGTAATGTCGCCACTGGAAAGCAGCTTGAATGCAAATGTGTTACTTTCTTCTCAAAACTTTTTTAACGATTGCTCATTCTTCTCAGCATAAGACACAGACACCCTCAAGCGACAGCCCTTCTGAGATATCATCTTCCTCCTCTCTTTCATATTTGTCCTCGCCAACATGGCATGGCTGATTCTTAGCTCCAAAACACGAGGTGGTCTCCTGCTCCTGACGCTTTGCTCACCCTGTTCTCTTGGCACCCCCTCTCCTTGGCTCCTCCCGATCAATCCTCTTCACTCCATCTGGCTCAGGTCTGGGGTGATCGGCTGTCAGTCGTTCCTCCCGTGTTCTTCTTTGGCACTCCCTAGGCACCCATGAATACCGCAATCACTGGATTTATCAGATTATGTTTAAATCTTCTCTCTATACACATCAGGGTCTCCGGTGTAGGTATTCTTCAGCAAAGGAAATATGATCTGTTTATCTTTACATAGTTGGTAAACTTATATTTTAAGGATAGTCAAGGTTTCTTTTTGGGGAAGAACATGATTTTGAATTAAGAAGACACCTTAATGGTTGTGAAGATTTTAAGAACAGGAATATCTACGGGGCACCTGGGTGGCTCAGTCAGTTAAGTGTATACTTTCAGCTCAGGTCATGATCCTGGGACTGTGCCCTTGGTCGAGCTACCTGCTCTGGTCAGCAACAAGTCTGCATCTCCCTCTGCCTCTCTCCCTGCTCATGTTCTCTCTCTCAATTAAATAAAATCTTTTGTTTTTAAAAGAACAGGAATATCTAATATTCAGTTCTACATCTTTTATTGTCTTGCTCAGTGATACAATAACTGTTGTAACTTCAATAAAGCATACTACTGGCAGAGTCTTGAGCCAGTAAACTTTGTGAAATAAACTTAGTAGAGGCTGTTCAGAGTGCTATTATATGGAAAAAAAGGATGTGCCCAAGGGTGGCAAAATACAGAGATGATATCAAGAATTCACTGGAAGCAGGAACTGCTTATCCTGGAGAAAGAAAATTCTTAGAATTTTTGGAAATACATAGAGCATTTGTTTGATTTCCTACTGTAAGTAATTTGATGTCTGAGTCAATTTTACCTTAAAAGACAAGGAAAAGGATGGCAAACTGGAAGGCTTGAACCAACAAATATTTAATAATATAGCAAAGTAAAATGTTACATGAAAAATAGCAGAAAACAAAATGGCAGAGGCAGGATATTTTTCTGTGTAGAAACCATTTAAATCTGGCATGTCTGGTGGGAACAGTTAAGCGTCTGCTTCTTGGTTTCAGCTCAGGTCATGATCTCAGGGTCCTGAAATTGAGCCCCGTGTCGGGCTCTGAGGTCAGTGGGGAGTCTGCTTGAGATTCTCTCATTCCTGCTCGTGCTTTCCCTTTCTCTCTCTATAATAAAGAAATAAATCTTTAAAAAGAAAAAAGAAATAGTTTACATCCATGCATAAAAAAGGGAAGATAACAAAACATCAACACAAGTTTCTCTGGCTGCCATATTTTATTTATTTTTTAATGCTTTTCTCTAGTTGTCATATTGTCATGACTAAATACTGCATTTTATTATCAGGAAAAATTTTTTGAGTAAAAATTTAAAAATTATAGGGAGTATTTACCACTCTACTTCTCTCAAGTTTTCCTTTGGCCTCTGCCGGAATCCAAATTTAGGTAAAGTAGGAGAAAGACAGAGTTGGTGCCATTTTTAGCCATCCTTGGGAAACCTGTCTCCTTCATTTTGAAGTCCCTACCAGTACCTCCCATTTTGTCCCACAGTATTTCTCCTGCTCCCTTACAATGAGTTTGCTCCTATTTGCTTCTGATGAAAAATTAACCAGTATCTTCTTCCCTCAGAATGTTATCTTCTTTTTGGAGATAGGGTAATTTGGAGAAATAAATCCTTGATAACTGTTCCTTCTCTGTAAATCATCTTTTAATTGAATCCTCTTCTGTTCCACTCTCTCCACATTGACTGATGGGCTGTGTTGACTTTGCCTAAGAAATATCTCGCAAACCTCTGTCACGTTCCTTCATGCACTGTCTTCAGGGCCTTATTATTGCTTCCTGTAGCACTTCCAAAGACCTGCTAGCTGGTCTCCATTTCTTCAAATGCTCCCTCCCATTTTCATTATCCAAACCATCCCTAGAGTTATCTTTACACACTATAGACAGGATTATCACATCTCCTTTAACAAACACAGACAAGCTCTGAGGTTGCATTGGCATGTTGAGAAATATTGCTCTAGAATATTACCGAAATCTCCTAGCATCTCACGTAAGTCTAGGTGTAATTCCTTAGTATCAAACTTTTCCCATTCTCTCACACTCCCTATTTCTTCCCAGAGATTTTGTTTCCTCAAACCGCAGTATGTGCTTTCTCTATGCTATTCCTCTGCCAACCCTTAGTCGCCACGGCACCCGCCTGCATGATTCCTGTTCATTCTTCAAAACCTAGGTGATGCAGTCTATTCCACATGTATAATTGTCTCATCCGTAGCTGTCCCTGCCATGCTAACATGGCACTTTCCCCTTTATCTATGACAATACTTATGGCACAGCATTGTAATTATTGACTAATATATCCATTTCCTCATTATTTCCTGAAGTCACAGAAGAGCTACGCCTTGTCTTCTTGGTAGTTATAGAGTCAACATATAGTGGTCTCTAAATAAATGGCTGGGGCATGAGATGATACAAAGGAAAATACAGTTAAAATGCTGAATTGTCTAGGAAGATCTTTCTCAGAGTAATCTAAGGTTGCAATATCATTCTTTCTTCCCGGCACTTAAGAATGTGACAGCGAGGAGGACTCGCTGGTATGCAAGCTCTCCTTATGGGAAGGTTGCCCATTCTATTAACATAGTCGCTCCTCCTGATGTTCTGATACTGAGTTTTCCCTGAGGGTTTGCCCTAGAAGGTTAGCAAACCTTTTTGCAAAGTACCAGTGAGTGACTATTTCGGGCTTTGCTGGCTGTCGTGACTACTCAGCCCTGTGAAAATGCATGTGTGATCCTTTCACAAGAACGCTTTATTTACGAAAACAGGCAGTAGGCCAGATGTGGACTCCAGGCTGTCTTTTACCGATCCTTGGTCTGGATTGAGAGTCTGGGTTAAGACGTCGAAACACTTGGCCAGATTATGATGGGTTTAGATTTAATACATCTGGCAAGGAGTGCTGAGCTGTGATAAGTGGGACAATGTACAGTCAGATCCAAGATCCTTGCTACCACCTATTCACTGATAGAACCCCGTAGGAGGGTTTACAGTGGTCAGTTCTCCTTGGGTTTCTGGTGCTAGATCTTCCAAATAGAGCTCCTGATGGTCACGCATCAGGGACAATGCTCTAAAATATTCTGTATCATTGTCGCTTCTGGAGCAAGTCTGGAGCTACCTCATGTCTTTAATAAGAGATAACCGGCTTCTCGGAAGCAAAACTTGCAAAAGCTCCTCCCATCGGTCATGGGACTTAGTATAGACTAAATTGCTCAAACAGTGCTTTTGAACCCTCGCATGGAGAAGTCCATTGTCCATAGGCATCTCTGCAGCCGGGGAACAGCAGCAGTTTTTGCTCATTCATTCCAAGCTATTGTGACCACTCTTCTTCCAGCCCCAGTCATCCCACAGTGTAAGCACCAGTTTGCAGAAAGTTTGCAGGATTTCTGGAAGAATATGTAGAGAGGGTTCCTTAAAAAAAAAAAAAAAAAAAGGAAAAAGGAAAAAGGGAAAAATTAGGATGTATATTAAGTACTTCAGATACATGAAACACTTCAAATTACAGTTTTAAAAATGTGTTTTGTTTAAACTGGGGGTTGCTGGGGGGTTCGGGGGAGGAATAGGGTGGCTGGGTGATGGACATTGGGGAGGGTATGTGCTATATGGTGAGTGCTGTGAATTGTGTAAAACTGATGATTCACAGACCTGTACGCCTGAAGCAAATAATACACTTTATGTTAATGTGTTAATAAAAAAAATTTAAAAAGTGTTTTGTTTAATGACAGGCTGACCATACCTTTTGTGATACCTTGTTTATAGTATATTCCCCATATTCGAGTGGATGACCCAAACAACTGCTTCTTTTGAGAATAGTGTTGACCACACTGAGAAACTGGCAAGAACTGATGTGTTGTTAAACAGAAGTATTAAGTACTAGGTCCGAGATGCAGAAGAAGCAACATCTGTTTACACTTCTCATGGTCAAATCCAATCTCAGTGTACCATGGATGATCTTAGCAGCATTTGCTTTGATGCATTTGGGTGGAGACAAATGAGAAGTTGCAAAACCCAACAGAGAACTGTTCAGAATTGTATTTCTCTGGACGTATTATTTCTGTGCTCCACCTGATTATTTGTGTCCGGTTTTCATCGCCCTCTCTTACCTCTGAGGATGAAGTAATTTAAAAAGCCCTCTCCTTGGGCATCACCTTTGCTGTCATCTTGCTTCGTGATTCTGTGTCTGCCATGGTGAGTGAGCACCGTCTGAAGCAGCACCTGCCAGGAAACGACTGTTTTTGGAGATCTCAATGTGACATCCTACAAAACAGATGAGCTGAGGCAAGATTGTCATTTCATCTGGTAGGACAAATTCAAGGTAGGCAATAAAATTTCGTAAGAAGTGTAAGCAAAAATATTAGCATTAGGAACTCTTCTGTTTTTTAAAACTGTGTTTCTTTTACTACACTGTCATACTTTAGGGTCTTTTCTATATACACGTGTTAAATTAAATCCCAACATCTGCAATACTCCCAAGGTATCCTCAACATTGTGAATAATTTATAAAAAACTGTGCTGGAGTTTTCTTAAAAATGTCAGTTATTTCCCAGTAAATGTTCATCTCCTTAAAGAAATAAAAGAAATTAGAGGAGGACGGAATCTCAATAATTTAGTCAGGTTATTTGCTGTGGAAAAAGCTCCCTAGTAAGCAGGTGCAACTTTGGCTGTTATTTTCCATAAGAAAACATAATGATTATATTTTGGAAATCTATTATACTGGTGGTCCAATTCCAATGCTATAATTAGAATATGTGATTTTTCTTTAATTGGAGATAATGCCCTTAAATAAACAAAATGAATATTATTGAATTTTCACAAGAATTTTCCCAATTTTTAAAAATTTAAAAACAGGAACCCAGTTTTGGTCAATGTTTTTATGTGCTTGCCAACATAAAACCAAAGAATATCTGGCCTAAATTAACACCTTGACATGAAGAATGTCAATAGAATATTTTTAAATGTTGATTTAAATGTTAATCCTTGACTCTGTAAAAGGATGTTTTTTAATTTTCTGCAATGTATTTGTTCACTTGTATAATTATACATATCTATATTTTTATACATATCTATATTTTTAATAGTTGAAAATACCTTTTCCTAAAAAGGTTTGAGAGTAGAGTGGATTAAAGCATTACATCAAGTTCACAAATGAGGAAAGCGAAGAAAGCAAAATTCAAGTAACTTATGTTAAGTCCACATATGTAATTTGTGTCTGTCTGTGGGGCCATAAACCAATGCTACTGACTTCTGATCCAGTGGTCAATAATCTACTTTCTTTCAGTCAGGAATAGGAGTTTGAATTGCTGAAACAATTTGTCAGTCATGGAGATAAGCCTTGTAATATTATTTCATTTCCACCGACAGAAAAAGAGAATAGGAAAAAAAAAATCCTCTCATGGAAATTTGCAAGTATCTCTTGTTGCTGCTCTGTCATTCTTCCTGGGCAGACATACGTTTACTCTGGCAGGTTTTGTCTTGAGTGTCTGAGTCTCGGGAGGGATTGGCTGAGTCCTTCCTGTCTTTGATTTGTATCATTTCAAGAACAGTAGGCAGGTCAATTCAATGCTCTGAAATCAAAGCCGTCTAGATCAGCAATTAAGCAAATTTCTCCTGGGAATAATTGAACATGACTGACTTTATGAAAATGAATCAAGGAAACCTCATTCAAAACAGAGTTGGAACTCTCATGCATTACCACTTGCGGCAGCTTCTGTAGGTTAGCAGGAATAAGAAAGATCTCTTGGTTGGGGCTACAGTAAGCTGCCTTCACCTGCAGCCAGTGAGAAGCCACCACTACTTCAAGGGCTCTCAGCCAATGAGAAGCTGCCACCACTTTGAACTCGCATTACTCGCGTTATCCTCACAAGAAGTTTTGCTCAAAACAACGGCTTTCTTTGCTCTATAAAAGGATACTCTTGGGGTGCCCAGCTGGCTCAGTTGAAAGACCATGGGACTCTTGAGTTTGAGCCCCACATTGGGTGTAGAGATTACTTAAATAAATAAAACTGAAGAAAAAGGACACTCTCCTTTGTTTCTGACTGGCCTTTGGTTTCCCATAGTTTGCATGTCCCAAGTTGCTATTCCTCTTCTATTTGTGAATAAAATCCTTTGCTGCTCAATAACCTTTGTTATTCAATTTTTAAGGCTGACAATTTTCCAATGTTTCTATTCAAATTGTTAAGTTGTTCTGTTATTTTTTTACCCATACAATTGTTGAAAGAAGTGAGAGAAAAGTAGATATTGTATGTGCATATAAATTAAAGGAGGTGAGGAAAGAAAAATGGATAGAGTTAACATTCTAAAATTTGTTATCCCTTGTTTTGAAAAAAATGATGTGGTATTTCCTTCCTGTGTTTTTCTAACTGAACAATAAATCCCATTGTCAAAATTTTATTAGATCTTTTTTAAAAAATAGTAATATTTTTAAATTTTTTTTTATTTTATGTATTTATTTAACAGAGAGAGAGATCATAAGCAGGCAGAGAGGCAGGCAGAGAGAGGAGGAAGCAGGCTCCCTGCTGAGCAGAGAGCCTGATGCAGATCCTGAGATCATGAACTGAGCTGAAGGCAGAGGCTTTAACCCACTGAGCCACCCAGGTGCCCCAAAATAGTAATATTTTTGATCTAATCATAAATGAAACCTGAAACATAGAGAATTGCAGGAAATTCTAAGTCGGTCATGAATCTGGGAAAAAACCACACAACAGCAACTGGCCCCTCCCCCTACCGAACAAATAAACAAACAACCTCAGGATTTCTGACCTCTAATACACTCTCACCCAGAAGGCAAAATTAGTTTCCTGAAAGTTAACAAGAATGCTTACAGCATCCTAAATATCAAGCTTAACAAAGCAAATAAAATTCGGCAAATTGCAGGTGGCTATAGAAAATCAGTTTTGCCTAGGAAAGTTCTCCTGAAACCAATCAGAAGGGGAAATGGTATTGCATTACCTGGAGCACTAGGGAAGTCTCTCTGAGTGAAGGGAAATGATGACGATTTCGGTTTGATTTTAAGAGTGTTGCCTGATGAAGACATTGGATTCTCTGATTGATTCCGCTGAAAAAAAGCCTTGGTTCCGACAGCCTGGAGCCGCTGGTTTTTAAACATTTCTTCTCAGGGCTCCTCAGTGAAGGAGTCCGAGTCAGTCAGGTTGCTTTGTATTTCTCTTTGCAACCAGGATCACAGTCATTAACAAATGTAAGAGAATTAATGGCATTGCATTTAGTCTGCAAAGCCGGTTTCCAAGTCTGCTTTTAACACTTTGAATTACTGAGAACATTGTTTATGTCTTCTAAGTAGCATTTGCTACTTCTAAGTAGCAGGTGAAAACGCCACTGGAGAAAACAGGAGATGTTAAGAGCTCCACTCAGGCACCTCTTTCAGTGTGGCTGGGACTCTGAATGACCCATGAAAAGAACTGATTTCGCTGAGAGGGACTTAGTCATTTTTTAGCTGCTTCTGCTCTTCCTTGGAGTGTGTGAGGTACCATCCTCTTTCTACTCATGTGCTGGGGCAGCTCAGAGTTCAGGTGAGTCTGTTCTAGCTCGTTCTCTGCCAAGGATGCATTTGGAAAAGTTCTGAGGTTTCTAGCCCTTTGGGCCTATTACTGAAGAAAAAGATACTGCCTTTTTTTTTTTTTTTTTTGGTTCAAAGTCTTACGGATGCCCTTGGATATACTTCAGATAAGCGCAAGTCAAAGCTGAGGAACTTTTGAAGTTTGCTTGTTAGTCCACTCAAAGAAAAAAGAAAAAAAGACAATTTCCATATGAAATTGGATATCACTTTGCAACCCTGTTATACGGAAAATCTTGTGAATTTCAAGCTGTCAATCTTTGGGAGTGACTCCCTGAAAAGAGCTCAGTAGTTGTGCCCCAGAAATGGGCGGGGCTCTCAGATTTTACCCTGGGTAATGAAAGCCCATTGTAGGAGGACTTTTCATAACATAATTTAAAAGCCTTTTAAAGCTCAGCACCTCCACCGCTAATTGCTAGGCAAGGCATTACCATCAGAGGCTCAGACTGCTCTTTAAAAGGTTCTTAAATGATGTGTGAGGAAATAAAGCCCTGTCATCTGAAAGCTTTTTCAAATGTGTGCTTCTTCCTTATGTTAGAAGCAGTAGTCTGGACTTTGCACATAATGAAACTGTGAATGGAGGCTGAGTGTCCGATGCTAGAGGAAGGAACAATGAATAAGGGCTAAAGTGAATGGGGGCTTTCTTTGCATTGTGTGGAACTTGCATTATGGTGAAAGAGAGGACTTTCGGATATAAAGCACTAAGAGCAGAAACCAGAGGTCAGCTTTTTCCTCACTTCCTGTTCTCCAAGCAATTGGGGGACTGAAGAGAAGACGGATCATGCCATGATCTCTGAAGGAAAATACAATATACTGTAACTCTGTAGTTAAGAAAAAAGAACCCTCAGTAATAAGGAGAAATTTATTTGTGTATCTATTCTAGTCATTTGAATGATATATTGCACATTTTTAATAGTGCTTTACTATAGATTTTGCTTACTTTAATTTAGTTTTTAAATTCAGTATTCAAATAACAGCTAAAGGATGGGGTACTGGATTAGTTACCACCCTAAATTATCCATTCAAAGATTTAAATAGATCTAAGTGTCTTTATTGTTATCAGTTCCTTATAATAATTGTCATCCAGGAAGACAAACTCCTCCCTTTAAGAAACATCATTTCCCAGTATACCCAAAGTTTTGTTCTTGGGTCTGGCACCACCTATTATCCTGTATTTTGATTTGAATCATCCATTTTTGAGAATTGAAGGGTGGTCCTTCACAGGGTAGAAAGTGATAATATTTTGAAATATGTCTTATTTTAAGGCAAGTACAGACACTCATGGGTGTGCTATTCAAAAAAGACATTAATTATTTAACCTCCTCAATGATATAATCTACTATTTCTTGAAAAGTTTCTGTTTTATGCAGATTATTAAATATTGCTAAGGATTTTTCCCTTTGGGGAACTATAACATATTAGGCCATTTACTGTCTTTTATACTTATAATCTCTCTTAAAAATATCTTTTGAAGTGACATAAAGTACAAATGCAAAAAATACCATTTGAATGAAAATAAGAAAGTGTTATATAAAGTAGAGAGGGTAAATGTATGATGTAGGTGAATATAGTCTCTGCAGTTAAGTATTAAATTTAGCTATGTGATTCCTGGCTCCCAGAGGCAAAGGGATGAAGTTAATATTCTCTTCCAAAATATGATAAAGAAAAACATAATATTTTTTTTCCCAAAGAAATGTTTCTGTAACTTAATAATAATTAAGTGATTGATGGATATCTCCTATGTCTTCCAATTCTATGAGCATTCCAGGCTAGGATCAGGTATGCAGTGGAAATGTAGGATTTCTCGTGAACAAAGACATTTTTGAAAAACAAGTCTTGATTCCTTCTTAGCCGCATCTGCCATCTCACAGTCTTCGAGGCTAGTTGAACTAGAAATTCACTATTCAGAGAATATTAAGTTTTGGGGGGATACTGTTTTTAAGCTATTGAAAATGATGACATGCCTCAACAAAATTAAACAAAAACACAAGGAAATGCCTAAAGTTCTAGCGAATTCTGTAGAATGAAATTTCATTTTCTTCTTAGTAAATTGTACCCTTTTATTTAAAAAAAATATTAATTGAGCACTCTAAATACAAAAGACCTGTGGCCTCGCTAACCTCCAGGGCAAGGTCAAATCTGAAATCCAAATCAATTCACTCTGGTAAATAGATTAACTGAATCTTGCTAGTGTGGTCTTTCTAGAAGTTCACGGTGCCCTCCAAGCATTTGTCACTATGCAATATATTGAAGGGAAGCAGAATATCCCACCCCAAAATATGAAACCTTGCAATACTGATTATTTTTGAATTAGATTTACCTAAGAAACAGCTTATGCAAGGATACTCTGACCTCCTCTGTCCCCCTGAAAATCAGGAAATAAATCTTCCATGTGAAAGTCCCCATGTGAAAGTTTGTGAAACTTCCATGTGAAAGTTTCCATGTGAAATCTTTCCTTCCTGTAACAGAAGGTAGAAGGCATCCTCATCTCCCAAGATAGAGAATTTCAGGCAGAGAGGACAGTATAAACAAATCTCGTTGCTTCTTTACTAATCTGCTACCCCAAACCCATCCCCTTTGTCTTGTCAATTCTTCACAAACTTATTGTTTCCTTGTCTACCATAGACAGGCATAAAAGTTGCCTGTCTGGGACACTTTGAGTCCCAAGTGTTCATGGGCTTCCACATGTATGAAATTAAATTAGTTGTTTTCCTGTTAATCTGGTTTATGTGAATTTAATTATTAGAGCAGCTGAAGAAATTTTCCTTTCTTACAATCCCAGCCAGTCTAATACCATTGACTAACCATCAGAATATCTTGTTCCTGGAGAAGGGGGCACACACTACTCTACAGTGAAGCACCAAGAGGCGGGCAGTGGAGACCAGCAGAAAATGGTACCCATTTGGGGGGCACTGTTTGAATAGAGTAAACATTGTTGTTTCAAGTCTTAGTCAAATAACTTCTCTAATCAGAGGATTCAAGATTATTCCGATGTAGATGAATCAGATTTTTGAAGATGCTGCTGTGCTAATCCAGCTGGTGACCTCCTTTTAAAAATCAAAGGCAGATACGCTTCCATTTCATGCTAAAGTCTGGCTCTTCTGACTGTCCTGGATCATCATTTCCAGCGTTCAAAGTGAAGGTCAGAAGCTTTGGTCCTGCAGGAAGGAATGGTGTAGGTCTCGGGAATCACGGTATAATCAATTTGTCTCAAGCCTTTTGTATTTTCTCATTGACTAGCTAAGATAGCATCTTCTCAGTTAAATAAGCATGATTAAATTCTTTAGCCATCTCTGGTCAAGTGGGAAGTCCCTCTATATTTTCCTTTGTCTATTGCAAATTATAAAATAGTTGGAACAGATTTCTCCTGCCCATATATATCCTATTCTATTTCATTTTATCACAGTAGATTGATGAAGAAGTGAGATTTATAGACAATGTCTACTAGATAGTCCCCACTGTTAATGTTGCAGAAAACTATGCCCAACAAAAATTGGTCATCAGAAAAAAACAGCAAATGCCTCAAAAGGCATTTCTAGATGTGAATCTATTGTGTGAGTGGAATAAAATCTTCTTTGTCCTATCCACCTTTCATTGTCAGTTTTGTTCTTAATATAGCAGAATAGGCTTTTAGGAATGAGCTGCTTGGGTCTGAAGATTATCATGAGGCAAATCAACAAGGATCGGGTTTAGAATCAGAAAGACTGACTTCTGTTACTATCTGTGTGGCCATAGAAAATATACTTGATCTCCCCAATCTTTACATATTTAAAATATAAATAACGATCTACACCTTGAAATTTTACTCTATTAAATAAGATATTGTGGGCACCTGGGTGGCTCGTGGGTGAAAGCCTCTGCCTTCAGCTCGGGTCATGATCTCAGGGTCCTGGGATTGAGCCCCGCGTCGGGTTCTCTGTTTGGCAAGGAGCCTGCTTCCCCCTCTCTCTCTGCCTGTCTCTCTGCCTACTTGTGATCTCTCTCTCTCTCTGTGTCAAATAAATAAATAAAATCTTTTAAAAAAATAATTAAATAAGATATTGTATATAAAATGTTGAATACCTATAGCAGGCCTTCAAGATATAATAAGCTTCTCTGTCTTTGTTTTTGTACCTTTCCCTGGAAATTAATCAAATAAGCATAATATAAGAAAAAAATCCCCGAGTATACTTTGGCATCTGGAAGAGTAAACAACAAATTGATAATAGTGATTTCCTTAGAAAGGGCCTTGTGAAGTATGGTTGGAGGGGAACATTATTCACTTTGTCTAATGTTCCAGTTTTCCACAGTGCAAATGCGGGTAGCTATCACTCGTGTATAAAAGTGGACAATAAAATAAATGTAATCATAGAAATATACATATAATTTTAACTCCAGAGTAATAGATGCACCAGAGAAGCCTTGCTCTGACCTATATTTCTATTTGCTAAAAGGCGGGAATGCATTGGCCAAATATGCAAGTGTTTCTTGGACTACTGCTTTTTTCTTATATTGCATTGCAAAATTCTATTACTTTGTAAGTTGTGGTGGGTGTCATAATGCACATATAAATATGACATTTCATCTGCCGTAGAAAAGAAGTAGAAAATAAATACTTTTGGAGCTATGGACTATTTTATTTCATTGACATTACTCGTTAAAATATAGGCTTTTTAAAAAATATTTTATTGACTGATTGATTGATTTGTGAGAGCACAAGCACGGGGAGAGGTAGAGGGAGAGGGAGAAGCAGAATCTCTGCTGAGCAGGGAGCCCTATGTAGGGCCATGGGGCCGATCCCAGGACCTCGGGACCATGACCTGAGCCCAAGGCAGATCCTTAACCACCTAAGCGATTCAGGTACCCCTGAGATACAGTTTCTAATGATGAGCTTATTGTAATAATGTTTTGAGGGAAAAAGCTAGGTGAAAGGATAAAACATTGAACATTTTTACATTGGTTTTTATTTAATTTTAAATTGTGGTAAAATGCATATGTAACAAAATTTACCATAGAAATCATTCTTAAGTGAATTGAGTGGCATTAATTAAGATCATAATGCTATGTGACCATTAGCAGTCTATTTAAAGCTTCTTCATCACCCCACATGGAAACTCTGGGACCTTGAAGTTCTTACCCTCTAGCTGTCGCCCCCTCAGCCCCTGATAATCTCAAATCTTTGTCTCAGTGAATTTGACCAATTTAGGTATTTCATGTAAGTGCTAGCATACAATATGTGTCCTCTTGTATATGCCATAGACCAGGCACCATAAACAATCGAGATGTATTTTCTCACAGCTCTGGAAGCTGGAAGTCTCAGATCAGGGCACCCATAGGGTTGATTTCTGGTGAGGCCTCTCCTCAGATTTCAGAGGGCAACTTTCTGTTGTATCCTCACACGGCCTTTGTGTGTACTTGAGGGAGGAGAGAGAGAGTGCTTTGATGTCTCTTTTTCTTATAACGGCATGACTCTTACCAGATTAGGACCCACATTTACGATTTCATTTAACATAATGGCCCCCTTAAAGGCTCTCTTTCCAAATATAGTCATAAGGAGGGTTAGAACTTCATACATGAATTTTGGAGGGAACATAATTCAGTCTGTAATGGCAAATAATAGGAAAATGAGAAAAAATAATATTTGAGCAGACTGATTTTTCTTAGTTATTTTGTTAGAAATTCATTAACATGAAAATCAAAATTAAAGGCACTATTCTTTTATTAACAATAATATGCAAAACAGACTCATAATGATTACTCTACTTTGGACTTTAGTTCTTTTATCCCATTTTTGCCTCTCACATCTCTCGTCTGGGGTAAATCCTATTCCAGGCTCTCTGAGTCGTACACCAGTAATTTGGGGCACCATCACTTAGTATTATATTTTCTTTCCTTTTTTAATATATAAAACAACATTGGCAAATTTATGTCAATTTTTTCTTTTTATGTATTTCTCAACAGCCCCATCCTTTAAACCATTAATAAAACAAAAAGACAACCTACCAAATGGGGGAAGATAGTTGGAAATATATATCTAATAAGAAGTTAATATCCAAAATATATAGAGAATTTACATAGCTCAACATCAAAAAACAAAGAATCTAATTAAAAAAAATGGTCAGAGGACCTGAGTAGACATTTTCCCGAAGAAGACATCCGGATGGACAACAGACATGTGAAAAGGTGCTCAGTAGCACTCAGCATCAAGAAGATGCAAATCAAAACAGCAGTATCACCTAATACCTGTCAGAATGGCTAAAATAAAAAAGATAAGAAACAAAAAGTGTTGGTGCGGATGTGGAGAAAAAGGAACACTGTGCACTGTTGGTGGGAATGTAAATTGGTGCAGCCACTGTGGAAAAAAGTATGGAGGTTCCTCAAAAAATTACAAATAGAGCTACCATATGATCCAGTAATTCCACTATTGGGTATTTACCCAAAGAAAACAAAAATACTAACTTGAAAAGATATATGCACCCCTATGTTTATTGCAGCATTATCTATAATAGCCAAGACATGGAGGCAACCTAAGTGTCCATCAATAGATAAACGGATAAGGAAAATATGGTACACACACACACACACACACACACACACACACACACACGAATATTATGCAGTTATAAAAAGGGATGAGATTGTGCTATCTGATTCAACATGAATGGACCTAGAGAGTATTATGCTAAGTGAAATAAATCAGACTGAGAAAGACAAATAGCTTATGCTTCCACTCAATAAGTGGAATCCCCCCAAAAAAGAATGAACAACAACAAAAAAAGCAGAATCAGACCTATAAATCCAAAGAACAAACATGATTGCCACAGGGGAGGGGGGTTGGGAAAAATGGGTGAAGCGGAAGGGGAGACACAGTCCTCCAGTTATGGAATAAATAAGTCATGGGAATAAAAGGCACAACATAAGGAATGTAAACTCTTAACAAAAAAGAGATAGAGATAATAATTTTTAACTTCTTCAATTTATAAGAAAAAATTTGAGCCCATAAAGGATAGAATCAAACTGATTTTAAACTTTAAAATTTCATGTCCAAAGTGACATTAATCTGTATGAGAATTTTACTAATTTACTAATGAGTATCTTTAAGTTTCTAATTGTTTCTTTTGGATGTGTTCCTTGAGATAAGTGGTCACTCTACCCACATTTTTACAAGAAAGTTTCCCCCTTCTGTGTCATGTCTGTTGACCTGACTGCTTACTACGCAGCCAGAATACGTGCAGGATTGGAATTTGGACTCTAGCTTTTTGGCACTTAAAGTCCCAGGACTCAATCTTAAAACCAGAAGGCAAGTTGAACAAGAGCTTGGTATGGTGACAGCAGTATGGAAACTGAACCACCATCCCAGGGGTAGGGCAAATCTTCTCTCCTTTCGTTATAAGGTATTGGTCCCTGTGATATGGGAGATGTTATTTCCATTCAGAAAGTTTGAAATTATATTAATATTTTTGAAACAGCTTCTCATTTCATATTTTCTTTTGTCGTTTTACTTGGCAACCATGATGTTCTTTCTTTTCTTTTCTTTTTTAAGATTGTATTTAGTTGGCAGAGAGGGAGCACAAGAAGGGGGAGTGGCAGGCAGAGAGAGGGAGAAGCCGGCTCCCCACTGAGCAGTGAGCCCAATGTGGGACTTGATCTCAGGACCCTGGGATCTTGACCTGAGCTGAAGGCAGATATTTAACCTACTGAGCCACCCCAGTGCCCCCATGATATTCTTTCTGCCAGTGTGAAGCTTCATTGTCACCTAAAGAAAATGCTTCTTTTGAATATTCTCCATGAATTAAAAAATCATGTTAGGTAAATTCCTAAAATAAACATCTCTTCAGAGGCATACGTGCGGGGTCTTAAATGAAAACTATGTGTTTGATTTGCCATTTCTGATGAAATGAAATACTTCCATGTTGCACATCATTAAAGGAGTAAATACACAGTGTGCTCCCTTCCAAACAACCTGTCACCAATGTAGTCTGAGTGGTCCCTGAAAGGAAGTGATCCTTTCCACAAGTTTAAAAGGAAAAGGATTATGTACATTAACTCATTACATATAATCTATCGATTTCAGGCAAATGAATTTCCTCTGATTCATTTCAGAGCTGATTCATTTTATCTGCATGGCTTTAGTGAACATTAGGCCTCTTTAAAAAATGATGGGGGATAATAAATGCTTTAGGAATTTGTTTTGCTGAAGTGAACTAACGGCAAAGGAACATATGGTGAAATATATTTTTAATTACTTTTCAACACTGTTAAATGTTTTTTCCCCTTATTTTCATACTTAATGTTCTTGATCAAACTTACTGAAAAGTCTTCTCTGAGAGAACACATCATTTTGTATAATAACACCTGACTAATTTTATGGGCACTATATGCCAGTATATGTAGGCAACATTTTTGCTCTAAGAGTCTTAGAACTTTATGATTCTTCATGTCTTCAAGTGGAAAATACTTTCCTTTCCTCTTCTCTGAAATTGAGAGATTGACACCTATTAACATTTCCCGTTTTATTGCAATTTTTTAAAAAAGGTGTATTTATTTATTTTTGAGAGAGAGAGAGAGAGAGAGAGGGAGAGAGAGAGAGCATGTGTGGGGGGGCGGGGAAGAGCAGAGGGAGACAAAGAGCCTCAAGCAGACTCCCCGCTGAGCACAGAGCCTGAGGCGGGGCTGGATCCCATAATCCTGAGATCCTGGCCTGAGCTGAAATCAAGGGTCAGATGCTTAGCTGACTGACCCACCCAAGCGTCCCAGCAATTTTTTTTTTTTAATCAGCAAGAATTTGGAGGCAATTTGGCTGTTCCAGGTGAAGCCTAACTTTAAACCCAAAGAGGGCTTTGCATGCCCAAACGTAAACTGTAGGCTGCTCGGTTTCACTCTATCTGAGGAGCCACAGCCCCGTAACACCTGAGCCCACGGGCTGGCACACTTGCAATTTCGAATGGTAGTGAGTTGAGGGGGTGATATCTCTGCTTCGATTCACGTCACACAATGTGCTGGAGTTCTGATCGTCCCTGCCAGGAGCAGGTAGAGTACCCCAGCACTGGAGGTAAGCTGTGTTTAATGAGTCCTCTACATCCTGGAGAGGAAGGTGAAACTAGATTTTCCATTCCCATAAATCACTCTTTCTCCCAGAGACGAGCTAGATTATGCCCTTCACGTCCACCTGTGCTGCCTCCACTGTTACAGGAAAAGAAACATAGTAAAGGAAAAGACACACACTGCCTGGTGCGTCTCTATGTGTCCTGTTTATTGCTGCTTTGTCGTGTTCCTTAGTTTCCAGGAATTGAAAATTGCTCGTTATCAGAAGTGATGAAAAAAGTTGTCCTCTGTAATTGTTAGCTCACGGTACCTGCTGTCCTTTTGTTTTGTTTTTCTTGCTGTCCTTTTTGATGAAAAATGGGTACACACACAAAACAGAATGAAGCACCACTTTTCTAGAATTTGACTCTATAGTACATGATATTTCCTTTTTTTTCTTTTTATTTATTTATATGAGAGAGAGTACGAGCAGGGGGAGGGGTGGAGGGAAAGGAAGAAGGAGGCTCCCCCCTGAGCAAGGAGCCCAATGCAGGGCTTGCTCGCAGGACCCTGGGACCATGACCTGAGCTGAAATCAAGATGCGGATGCTTAACCAACTGAGCCACCCAGGTGACCCAAATAGATGATATTTCTATATCTGAGTGTCCCAAATATTGTGTTTATGAACAAAATTTACCAGAGAGGACTTCTGAAATGTGATTGAAAGACACTCTTAGCATGTGAATGGACCATAACCTGGTTTACTAAAAAAAAAAAAAAAGCAAAGCTACTTCCAAACATTTGTGCTCAGAGCATGGTGCCATGTCTTCTGAGGGTATCACCTGACTCTTGGACCCCATCCTTAGTTTCCCTTCCCTTGACTACTCTCATGAAGGTAATCTTTTCTGGGTGAGAGGATTTACGTTCCTTCTCTTCTGCCTGGCTCAGGCCACTCTGCAAACAGCTGCCAAGCAGGGTCAGTCACTTGATCTAGAAATCAAAACTGTACAGGCCTTAGTCATACCTCAACTACCAAGTACTATGGACTCCAAATTGACCGTCAGCCACTGAGGTATGATAAGTTGGATAAGGTTTCACACAACACTTTCTACTGAAGAAGTATTAGATTCGAGAAGGAGAGTACAAAGCAGGGCGAAGCTTCTAGACATAGAAATGGCGCTTAAGATTCCTGTGTCAGGATGTTAAACCATTCAACTAGAAGGAGATTTTCCTCACCAACTTCAAATGTCTGTATCTCATGGGTTGGAACACCAGATTACATCCAACCCCACTGTGAACATCAGGTGTCCTGAGGTGTTTACCTTTGGCTACCACTGGTGTTCTGAGTTGACGATCAGTATGGTCTGCCAGCCCATTAAAGTGATACTGAAGGCACAGTCAGGTGGTAACAAAAAGCTGAAAAAGCATCTCATCCTTGGAAAATGTTGAGAACATTTTTTTTTAGCAAAAAGTAAAATTAAATGAATAAATCAATCAATTAATTATTTTAAAAGTAAGCCAAAGCTCTGTTAAAGTATTTTAAGATACTTTTTCTTCCCTCCCTCTTGTTTCTTCAGGATCCCATTCACAAGCTGAGAGACGCAGATGTATTCGTATTCCAAGTCACCGCCAGCTTGTGTCCTCTATGGCTGAGGCCCCGGTGCCGTCCTCGTTCCAGCCCACGTGCACGTGTTCCCTGTGACCCTTCATCAGCTTCCTCGTCTGGGGTTCTGGGGAATCTGCGGCTTTATACTAAGTGCAGCCACCTACTCTTGGCTGAAGGGAGACGATTCAGTTCTTCAAAACAATGTGAGAACGTTAAGTTTAAAGCCATAAAAGGACTTGAAAGAGGACTTTTCTTCAAACATCATGTACTTCTTAACGGGCTTCTCTGACACAGTTCTTGAAAGGGAGGTTGGTTGCATAGTTCCCCTGGTCTTTTATTCCTCCGTTCCTTTTAGGGTTCCAAGCTTGGCTGTAAGCTTTTATTAAAGCACTTATCAAAACACTCGGGTACCACGTCGAAAGGCCTTTCTCACGTTTTCCAGCTGTTGTGTGTGGCTCCACTTGGCACTTCCTTTCTTTAATCGTCTCTGGCACTGCCTGCCTCCTGTTCCGGGCTGCTACTAGAAATAGCCCACTCAACAGCTGGTCTCTCAGGAACAAGACCGCTGATGATCTTGCAATGTGACATCTATCCTGCAGGTTGGAGACCTCGTCTGGGCAGTTTCTGGTTGTGCAGGAGCAGGATAAGTTGCACTGCCAATCTGTACTTGGTCCAGAGCCCAAATAACTGAAACTGGCCGTCAGCACACTTTAAGGAGCAATTTCTGAGCTCTTCTTGGCACCAGGAGTGGCGGGGAACACCACAGTTCCTCTATAACCATTGCAATGGACTCCAGTGAAGATAAAATCAGGCTGAGAAATGAATTTTTGCTGATCTCCGGACAAGCAACAGGTACTCTTCAAAATTAATGTTTGCATTTTGAGGAGCGGAGGTAAGAATTTTTTTTTTTTTAAATCTTTTGACTCTTCACTGTGGGGCAGTGTAACTATGGATCTGCCAAACTAAACTGCATTTCAAAGGGAATTTAGGCAATGGGATTTCCCCAAAAGGTTATCAAAAGGGTTTTGGTTTATCATCTTTAAAACACACCAGCCACTTGTCATGTTCATCTGGCTCCGCCTGAGCTTTCTGTAGGGTACGAAATCTACAAGTTATGCTGTAAGATGCTGCACTGCCACCACAGAAAGTGACTAATGAAACCTTTCTAGTTGAAGTAGGCTGCTTCACAGAGAGAAAGTAGTAGAAGGTGTCCATTCCCCCTTGGCCATCTTTGATAGGGGAAACTTGACCATATGTTAAACAGAGCTGCTCTCTTTGCCTAACCACTGTCTCCAGAAAACACGTCAGTCCCCACCATCGCCTCAGAGATTACACATGACGTTGCCCTGGATGGTTCTGCGACCCCGTTTCTAGGTAGAACCTGCTGGAAGTTTGGCTGTGTTGTTGGATTTTTGCCTCTGATTAAATGAATTACTAAGGAGTCTTGAAAATGGCCTGCTTCAAAAATCTCATTGGAGAATGAGAAAAATGTGCCTTTCAGATTTCATTTCCAGCTCAGAAGTAGAAGAAAATGTCTCATTATTTTAGTATACTGCCTTGTCTGGTTTGAAAACAGAGTTTCCAGTAATGGCTGATGCTGAGTAGGACAGAGGGTGAATTTTGAATGTTACCACTCACACGGATGCCCAGAGGACCCAGGCAAGGCCTCATAGGGGTCTGCTTGGCAATGAATGTTGGACAATAAAATTGTACACAGTGGCAACTGAACCCGAGGAAGTTTTGAGGCCACTGGGATGTGCCCTGGTTGTTTTTAAAGTTTATAAGTCACAGTAAGAAGAGTTCCAGTGTTTTCTGGCTCAGTTTAATGACCAAATTGATGTGGGAAATACAAATGAGAGTACCAGTATTAGAAGGGAAATGTCTTTCAGAATAACAACTGGCATCGAATGGAAGTCTGTAACTTTTGATTTTTAACAAGAGATGTTTGTTAGCTTAGATATAGGAGTATTGCCAGAGGGAGAAAATACATGAAACTCCCTTGATGAGAACCACCTCTCCTCCCACCCCCTGTAGCATAACAAGTACAAAATAAAGAGCTTCTGACCCTACTGGCAAAGGCGACCGCTGTGGAACTTTCTAGTAGGCATGGGATGGCGGGGTGGAGTGGAAGACTTCCATCAGGTAGTGCGGGAAGCTATTTGTTTCTTTAGTTATTTATGACTTCTTCCTAGTATGTCCTCTATTTGGCTTCACCGTAAAAAAGAAACTTTAGACTTAGGCACAGACAAAGTAAAACAGAAGTAAAACAGAAACCGATATTAAATGCACACTGTATCTAGGTGACACCACAGCAAATGATCATTTCTGTGAAAATCTGTATAAAATCAGTTACATGGCGTATGTTGTACCAAATGAAAAAATATTAAAAAGATGGCTATTTTAATACCATCTTGATACAGTCTTGAGGGAAATTTAGCATTCTCTGAGACAGATTTCTAGTGTCCTTCCTTTTGATTTTGATGAGAATTTATGTTGGTGAGAAAAATATCATTATCTGTTGTGGGGAAAATGGTTGCCAGGCCTGAACTTAATGATATAGAGGGCACTAAGAGTGGGTGAAAATGGCCAGGGAGTGGTTTTAATAAGTGTGAGTGCAGTTAAGGAAATTTTTGCAGGCTGAATAAAATTTCTGAATGCTTAATGATTTTAGAAAGCTCTTTACAAAGTTGACACAGACAGCTGCAATTATCTGTCCCTTACCACATTGGGAACTGCAAGTGAATGCACTTTCTTAATTGGGTGAACAGTTTATATTTAGTTTTTAAAAGGACTTGCTTCATTTTCCTTATTTTAATTCAAAACCCAGAGTGTTCTCTGCTATCAGTTATTATGTGAGCTGCAAAATCAAGTAATATCTATCTCAAGGACATGTGAACCTATCTACTCTTGCTTCCTCCTTCTCATGTTTATTACCATCCCAAGATGTTTTAAAAGCCAGTGAAATGCAATGAAATGAATGTCTTAAATATAGAGTACAGAGAGAACCCCTCCCGTCACACCCAAATCCCCACATTATTTGGATCTAGAAATTTATCGTACCAGTCAACCCAATTTTAATGTGAACAGCTATTTATACAGTGGATGGTGAATTTTTGGTTGAGCCAATGCCTGCTTAGTGTGGGAAGCGATGACAAAGGTGCCAAGAAAGAGATAACTCCTAATTAGACATATGCGGAAATATATCTATCTGCGAATAGGATCACCTTTCTCTGGAAAATATGGACCCATTAAGAACAACCTGTGTTAGAATCAAATAATAGGTGTTTAAGAACAAGATTTTAGATTTCTTCAGTGAAATCTGCATTGATTTCAGCTATTGAAACAACTTGATTAACCATAAAAAGAACATTTCTCCTCTCACATTATCCTTTCATATACATTTTCTCAGAAGACTGATTTCAGATCATTTTGCTGGGAACTGTGCTGTCTTGAAGAAATATTTCTTGCAAGGATTCTTGTGTAAAGTATTTTTTCTCTAAATGCCAAAGCACAGGTGGAAGAGATAGATGGTTTACATAAAATTCAAAGTCAGCCAAGAATAGGCATTTTTTGGAAAACATCTAATTTAGAAACTTACGGATATAAATATTAAAGTTATTCTAATAAGAGTGGGAAATGAAAAAAAAACAAAAAATGAAATGAAAATGTTACAGTAGCTTTTTCTAGTTTTCATTTTCCTTTTGATCTACAGGTAGTTTCCTGGGGGGATACTCACAATTATCATAAAATGTTTGTAAAATTACCTAACCCAGGAATTAGCTGAGTCATTCTTTATTATCATTTTGGATGGCTATACACTATTTTACCTTACTTAGGTACTATAACTTATTTATTCAATCCCCTATTCTTGGACATAGAGTTGTTTCCTATTATTCAAGATTATAAGCACTATTATGAAAAACGCAACAAAGAACACTGCCCTAGAGTTCATAATTTTTGAGCTCTATTTTATGGGAACATGACGTGGTGCAACTCACTTAATCTCCTTACTACTTCACTTGCCAAATAAAAACAGTGGACTTTGCTTTTACCAGAATTGTGGTGAAGATAAAATATACAGCTGTATGTGACTCTTTGTAACTTACTGAAATTTGTAACTTACTGAAATAAATATATTTGTCTTTGGGACAACTCATATAAGATGAGGTTTCTTGTGTGGAAATAAGATTCTGTGGGCATGTGCTTTTAACTTTTAATGAATTGTAGGGTTCTTTGGTCACTCAAAATTAGAATCACTCCAGAACACTAATTGACTAATGATAGAACTCAATGGAGAATAAAACCAGATTGCTTACCTTCACTGATTATGGCTTTTCCCTAGAGCTAGCAGGAATCTGGAGGTTGAAAACTTACAAGATAATAACATCTTCTATGTACATATGATTTTCCACTGTAGAGTGTATTTTCACATACATTATGTTAATCATTTCTATGACCATGTGCAGAAGAGTGTGGGTACTGTGCTAACTTCACATGAAAAGGAACTAAGGCTCAGAAACATTTTTTTTTAAAGACTTTATTTATTTATTTCACAGAGGGAGAGAGATCACAAGGAGGCAGAGAGGCAGGCAGAGAGAGGGGGGGGAAGCAGGCTCCTCGCTGAGCAGGGATCCCGATGCGGGCCTCGATCCCAGGACCCTGAGATCATGACCTGAGCCGAAAGCAGAGGCTTTAACCCACTGAGCCACCCAGGCGCCCCTCAGAAACATTTTTGTACACAGGTCTGTAAAGCTAAAGAGTGAAGCATGAGCCCTGGACATTTCATTCCAGGCTACTACAGAGAAAAGATAGAACCCAAAGTGATATATTGTATAGTGAGTAAATCTTGAAATAGTTACGTTATTCTTTACAAGATGGAGTACATTGCTATTACATCATACTCAATCCCCAACACAAGTAAACGCCCACGTATACATATGCAGTGGTCTTCTTCCTTTTAGAAATTGAGTAAAAAAGAATTTTCCATTCTTACATCCTTAGAACACACACAAAGAAACATACACATAAACATAAATGCTCACTATTTTTTTTTAGGAACCCATTAAATACAAATTTTTCAATTCTTTTACCTATTCAATTTGAGGCATAAACATGGTTATTGATAGTTTCATTTGTTTTTATTAAATTCCTAATGATGTTGAATATGTGCTCATAAATCATTGGTGAGTTATATTTTTGGTAAATCACCTCTTTATATCCTATATTAGTTATCTACTGCTGTGTAATCAATTAGTTCCAAATTTAGCATTTAAGAAACAGACCTTTATTAACTTAGAGTTTCTGTGGATTGAAATTCTAGGTACAGTTTAAATGGGTGCTTCAGTTCGAGGAGTCTCATGAGGTTGCAGTCAAGATTTCATAAAGTATAATCCAACGACTTAGTGGGATTTGCTCCCCAGCTCACGTTATGGCTGTTACTAACCCTAGCTCCTCCCCATGCATGCATCCCCAGGGTTGCCTCATGATGGTAGCTGGCTCCTCGAGTGAGTGAGTTAGAGAGTGAAAATGCCCAAGGTGGAAGCCACTGTTTTTCTCATCTATCTTGGAAGTGACATCCATTACTTTTGCTCTATTTTATTTTTTAGGAGGGAATCATTATGTACAGTCTGTACTCAAGGGGAGACAATTACACAAAGGCATGAATAACAGAAGATGGGAGCATTGGGCGCCATCAGAGGCTATTCACCATGGATCCTTTGACCATTTTTCTATCTTTTTACTGGCATGGAAGAAGTGCTTATGTATTAAAGTCCTTATATGTTATGACTATTTACCCTTATAAAATATGTCACATAATTTTCTTACTTTGAAATATACCTTTTTAAAAAAGATTTTATTTATTTATTTGACAGAGAGTGTGAGAGAGACAGAAAGCAGGAGGAGCAATAGGCAGAGGGAGAGGGAGAAGCTGAGCAGGAAACCTGTTGTGAGACTTGATCCCTGGATCCCGAGGTCATGACCTGAGCCAAGACAGATGCTTAACCAACTGAGCCACCCAGGCGCCCTGAAATAAACTTTTTTGATACCTCCCTTTCTCCGTCCCTTTCTCCCTCCTTCACACTCCCTTCTTCCTTTCCTCCCTCTTCCCTTTCTTCCTTCCTTTTTTTCTTTTTTATCTTCCTTTCCCTTCCCTTCCCTTTCCCCTCCTTTTCCCTTTCCTTTCCCTTCCTTCCTTCCTTCCTTCCTTCCTTCCTTCCTTCCTTCCTTCCTTTTTCTTGTTTTCAAGTTATTATGTGGTCAACTATTTTTAACAGTCCTTTGTAAACTCAAATTTTAATTCATGCATTAGTATTATAAGTTGATTTTTAGATGAAAAATGAAAATAATCTTGTTGAAATAGTTTCCACTAGAAAAATGACTCATTACTGAAACATAATATATAATATAGACCCAGTGGTAGTTACAATAATTAAGGTTTTCCTTAACTGAATTTGTTAAATTTATCAAAATCATTAAATTCCATTCCATTTGTATTTTTAGTAATCAATACAGTCTGGGAATAAAATAGGAAAGCATTTGGAAGCTTCTACCACAGGAAAGGTAAAAAAGAACAAGGTTGTATTTTCTCTGTAAAAATTAAATTGAGACCAACGGTTGGCATTAAAATGTTTCAGCTAACTCTTGAATTGGCTTTATAAATGTGTAAGTAATCTAAAAATGGAATGGGCTTCCTTTTAAGGAAAGAATATTTCCTAAATAAGAATGTTCAAGTAAAAAAGAGAACTATCATGAAGATAAAAAACAAAATCTCGTTTGGGGCAGGAAGTTGAATGAGGTTGTTACCAGTCCTCTTACAAGCTGAAACATCAAATATTTGAAGTCTTGGCTGGTTGTAGGCCAACTTCACGAAGTACAGTCATTTATGTATTTTTTTCACTTCATAAATGGAAAATAATTTTTACAGAAAGTGAAATGAATATCAGTTCAAATTCTTATTTTCTTCCTCTGTCAAATGGAGGAAATATCATTTACCTCAGGTGTTCTTGACAGGTCTGAATGAATTCAAATTCTCCACATTTCTTATAAATTTTCAGGACCAGAATGAAGCTGTATGGGTTTTCCCCGTTTTCTGATCAAACCATATGAAGTACACACCCAGAGCAGCCAGAAACATGGAAGCAAAAGCAAACTCTAACACATGTATTTTCTCCATATGGCACATTACAGACTTGTCACTGGAGAGTATTTCAGCACCAGGCTTGGGGCCCATTGTAAATAGCTAAATCACTGACAAAAAGCATAAAAATGCAAAAAAAAAAAACCCATTAAATAGACAGCGAAGAGGACTCTTGTTTACAGTTTAAGAGCTGAAACAAGAAGGCAGAGTGTCACCGTGTACCACTTCGGCTGAGAACACACACATTGGGTGACTCAAGTTTTTTACCCCTCACTGTGTCCTCAAATGATCACAAATGCACTGAGATTATTGATTTGGGATTTATCAATCAATTTTAGTAGGAAAATTTGCAAATATAGAATCCATTAAAAATGAAGGTAGACTCACCCTGCTAAGTGCCATATAGAAAAAGGTATATGTGAAAGAGAACTTTTCAACATTGTTGAGATAGGCTTGTTTTATAAGGATACTGACAAATGAACCTATATAATGCAAATGGCATTTTGGTTGACAAAAGTATGGCTTTTGTCATACTCATAGGAATCTATCCCCATATCTCTCCCTGGAACAATAGTTAGTACTTACTAATGCAATGCGTACAGTGACTTCATAGAGCACAACTACCATGAATAATGAGAGTCAAGTGCATAGTAACCAAGACAACAACAATGGTAGCATTGGATTCATGCTCTCTTTGTACTAAGCATTGGGATAAGCATTCCACAAATATTATTTTAAAACAGACAACAGAGAAATCCTTATTATTCATATTTTATGGAGGGTGAGATTGAGATTCAGAAAATTTAATTATCTAAAGTAAACAGAGAGCTGGGTTTTGAATCCAGGGCTCTCTGACTCTGAAGCCAGTGATCTTTGTTACTCTATGCTGCCCAACTTTAATCATCAAGTTGATTAAGTATATACTATTGTCAGGCCTACTTATAAAGTCAATGAAACTATCAGATTCTGACTGTCATAATTCCTGAGCATAAATGTAGCAATTAGGGAGGAAATTTCTCATGTGTCAACAAGTTCATACTCCCAGCAATTGTTATGAAAGGATTAATCTAGTGCACTCCCTCTTCTTCTTCTTCCTCTTCTTCCTTTATGCTCTTTCTCTTGCACATTCGATCATTGTTTTATAAGCTAGAGTGTGGCTACTCTTAGGATATATTCCAGAACATTTCATTTATTTGAACATGTCATAAGATCTGTTGATTTAGATTCTTCTAATTTCCATAAATGATTATATTCATGAAAAATGCAATAGCATTTTAACTGTAATACTGATTCGGGAATTGCATAATTATGGGAATGGAAGTTTTCAGAACTAGAATTAGAATTGCTCTACCATTTCTAAGCCCTTTGCTCTTTCTACTACTGTTATTAGCATGAAATTTGAAAGTGTGAAATTTTCAGATAAAACAAAGCACATTTTTGGTTATATTTTTTCACCTTTTGAGAAATTAAAAGAGCACAGAAATATTATTTTAGAGAAACAGAGAGATGATATACATCACTTTTTTGAAAGTGGATGACCTTTCCTTGGATCTTATGTAGGCCAAAGGAAGGGGTAGGCAAGAGATAACTTAGGAAGGCAGCTCATGGGACTGAAGAGGAGCCTGGCTCTCCCGACTTCATCGAATGGTCCTTTCTACGATGTGCAATCCAGGGCATGTGTTAGTGAGTTCTCTGCCATTAATTTTCTTCCTGGGAGAATTCACCAGACTATTACGTAATTTACTTGTGGCAAAAAAATGATATTTATCATCCTACAACCGAACATTGTGAAAATATTTGTAAAGACACCCAGACTCTTAAATTCATAATTCTATAATATATCACAATACCATATCTTCTTTGGTCATGTTATGAATACATACTTGGATGTGCTATATAAAAGATTTTAGTCACTCAATGGAAAAGTCTATGAATATATGGGAGGCAGTGTGACTGAGTATAAAGGAAAATTGGGTTGAGGAAAGATCGACTGTCTCCTGCATGTTCTTGCCTGAGCTTACCCTGCTTGCCAAGAAATACAGAATATAAATCTGTTTTTATAGCATTCCAGGATCTTTTACAGATGGATTTCCAATCACTCTTACATAGATATTCATTGTAGGTGTAAGTCTTACAACTCAACGTAAGGTGTTACTTACAGATTCATAAACTATTATGTCTGTAAATGGCTACAAGAGCTGGAATATCTTCCAGTTTCATCTGGAATAGTGCTCTCTGTTTGTCATTCACCCAAGTATATGCTACAATTCTTTTTTTTTTTTAAGTTTTTATTCAAATTCCAGTTACCATACAGTGTTATGTTAGTTTCAGGTGTACACTATAGTGATTCCACACTTCCATAAATCACCCGGTTCTCATCATGACAAGCTCACTCCTTAATCCCCATCACCTATGCTTAAAAGTACCTTCTCTTTGCATTTAACTGAACAGTATGAAGTTTTATGAGATCTTCCATGAAGAAAATTACCATTTGAAATTTCCCATTGCTATTGTTGCAACATTCAGAAGCTCTTGCCATGGGGTCTTGACATATTAGGGAAATGTCAGAATAAAATTTTAAGAGGAATTATTATTTTTTAAGTTATATCTTAATTATAAAATTGTTTTAAAATTCAAAGATAAATGTAAAGAAATCACTAAAATTTTAACATCTAGACAAAACTAAAAATAAAATTTATTAAAAAAATTCTCTCTTCACCATGTGTCTATATTGCCTGGTATGCTCCGTGGATATAGATATTGTGAAAAATAGCCTATGTACTATTCTTTGTGTCGGCATTCTTTTATGTTAAAAAATACTGTCAATGTAAAAGATGAATTGGAATAGAGATACCACTTATTTAGTAAATGAAATAGTACTTAATAAATGTGATTAAGAGATAGAGGAATAAAGAATATTTGCAACTGAAATAGTCAAGACAATGAAATGACTTGGAAATTAATCTTTTAGTGTCTACTTTTTATGCCAATAACACAATGAGTTAGACTCATATTCAAATTCATTATTTGGGAGATGTTGCAGCATGTAGCTTTACTTAAATGGGCAGGACAATACATTGATTTATAAGAAATTTATTTTAGTCATTCAGATAACTAAAATATATTTTGCAGGTATATTTCTTTTTTATCCACAGTTCCTGAAAACATTTCAGAGCCATAAAGGTGAAATAGGTGTCTTGTTATTAAGGAAGGTGACTTTTATACCCCACCCAAGGGTGAGGGCTACTTGCTAAGCAGACCAACCCAGTGATTAAAGGGTTTCAACTTTGAGTTGCACCCCAGCCTCTAGGGAGGGGAGAGTGGCTAGAAGTTGAATCAGCCAATGGCCAATCACTTTGTCAGTCATGATTATGTAATGAAGCCTCTATAAAAACTTAAGTGGATAGCTTTTTGTTTTATTTTTCTTGCTTTTCTTGGTTTTTATTTATTTTCACATTTTATTTTATCTTATTTTTTACTTTTGGAGAGTTTCCATAGTTGGAAAATCACACTCTTCCAGGTGCCCCTTCCCTAGGCCTCAAGGTCCACAAGGCCAGAAGCTCCTTCACTGGAACCATGCCCTATATGTCTCTTCATCTGGCTCTTGATTGGTATTCTTAATCATATCCTTTAATAAACTGGTAAATGTAAATGAAGTGTTTCCCTGAGTTCTGTGAGATGCCCTAGCAAATTAATGAAACCTAACAAGGAGGTCACGGGAACCTCCAATTTGTAGTGAGTCAGAAGCACAGAGAAGAGCCTGGGGCTTTCGACTGCCATCTGAAGTGGGGAGGGGCAGAAGGTGTTGTAGGACTGAACTTTGAGCCTGTGGAATCTGTTGCTGTCTCTGGTTAGACAGTGTCAGGATTGAGTGGAATTCCCAGAACCCCACTGGTGTCCAAGAACTCCGTGGTAGCTGTGTGGGGGGAATACAGGTTATAGCGAATTAGGATGGGGGAACACCAAAAAGGCCTCAAATACAAGACAGCCAATATATAATGAGTGAGAGACATTGTGTCTGAAGGACTGCTCTTGCTACACCATTTGAGTTTATATTTATTTGCAGTTTTTTTTAGACTTTCAATGTTTTTATACACATACTCATTTTGGCTGTATCACTGGAGTAGTAAAAAAGCTTTAAAAACAAACAAAAAAATCAAATTTTTGCATAAGATGTCATTTTAGAGCATTTTTAATATTGTTCCAACACTTTGGCAATATATTTCCAGGGCTGATACAATCGCGAGGATTCCTTGAGGCATTTAAAAAAAAACATTACAGCAGTAAACGTCCTGGCTTGTGTTGGATACAGTTATTGAATTATATTTATAATTGTGAAGTATTATCACAGTTTAAAAGTAGGCAACACATCTATCTCAGAATAGATACCCTTCTCAAATTTTTCTTAAATGTCAAGAAGCGAAATAGGGAATTATGCATTGTGGCAAATTCGTATTTATTATTTTTTCTGAAAGATGAAGTTAACACTTGTGGAACTTGAAGATTTTATTATTCCAAGCACAGAGCAGGAGGAGCATTCATGGAGAGTGCTGGAAATGCTAGATAAGCTTTTAGTGACTGGCAGTCCCAAAGCTAGCTCTACTTAAGTTATCTTGTATGCTTCCTTATTATTTTGCCTTGTTGCTAAAGGGGAAATCTATTAACGGAGAGGAAAATTCAGACCAAAGAATCAATTACTTCCCTTTCTATATTCATCATGATAAGTCTATCCTTTTATGATTAGCATGAGGACACAGGTTGCAGTATAAATCACTTGAACATTCAAAGATGCTTTACCTTAAATAAAATTAGATATTGGTGACTGGCAGTCACAAATATGTGAAATAAAGGACATATGGTTAAAATTGCTTCCTTCTTACCAAGTACATTCTTCGCTCTGCGGCCACGGCTGTGCTAGCCCCAAGTTATTCTAGAGATTGGCTCACCAGCTGGGCTTTATTACACCAATTAGAAAGGTGACCTTTTAAAATAACCAGTGGCTTTATTTTTTTTTTCAGTATGAAAATTGTAAGCTGCATATGTAGAACATTTCAAATGAACAAAGGCGTCAAATAAATACCTTTACAAGAGGTAAATCTACAAGGTTTTACAACATATTTCCATTTCATCATATATAAGTTGGATTGATTTCATGAAAATAGACACAAAGTAATAGTTATACCACCTTCCAATGTCAGTATTGCTACTGTTCTCGTATAAAATCACAATTGTTTTGACTTTTTGAAAAATATAAGATGATGCAATCACTTGACAAAAACATCCTTGTGCATACAAAGTCATTTCTTCATTCAAATGCATTTGAATGTCTCTAGCATTACATTTTTAAAGTAACTACTTAAAATATTAGTAATTATTCATTTATGATCATATCGTTTAGAATTTTGTGCTTTGGAAATACAGGTGTTTAAACATCTTTGTTATTCTCTAGAGAATTACTGCTTTTCAAGCTCAGGGCCCTAAAAATAATTGTTAAAATATAACAGGACATATTTACAGTATAGCATAGTGGATTAGAAATAAGCTTTGGGGTTAGTTGTACCCCTTAAAAGATGTGTAAACTTGATTAAATTACTTAACATTACCCCCAATTTCATTATCTTAAAATAGAATTAATAATATCAATATCATGGAGTTGTTGTTATAATTAGCATGAGATTAATTTAGTTAAAATACCTAACCCTGACTGATACATAGTGAGTGCTCAACAAATATTTGTTGAATGGATGCACGGATAAATCTCCTTGTCAGATTACATCACTAAATCACTTTTTGTTACAAGGAGAAAGGGAAATGGCTTTTTGTTTTTCCTCCCAGACAACCTTTATTAATTTGGCTGTAAGTCCATACTGGCTGAAATGTTTTTAGTCAATCATCAACTTTATTAAATGCATTTATAATTCTAAGTTCTAGTTATATACCTACAATCTCCAAAGAGTAGAAAAAATACATGTAGCAGGGGCACCTGGGTGGCTCAGTGGGTTAAGCCTCTGCCTTGGGCTCAGGTCATGGTCTTGGGGTCCTGGGATCGAGCCCCGCATCGGGTTCTCTGCTCAGCAGGGAGCCTGCTTCCCGCTCTCTGCCTGCCTCTCTGCCTACTTGTGATCTCTCTCTCTCTGTGAAATAAATAAAAATCTAAAAAAAAAATACATTTAGCATTTAAGAGAGTGAATAATATGTGTAAAGGTGTACTACTGAATATGTTCAATCTTCATATCTCTCAAATGCTCACCATAGAAGAATGCTCAAGAATCCCATACGTGGTGTGTGTGTGTGTGTGTGTGTGTGTGTGTGTGTGTGTACATGAGAGCTGGTGTCTATGTATCTGTCTATCCAGATAACAAATGGGCAAATATCTGCATCTAGAGGTAAGTTCGAGAAGAAGGAAAAATGAAAGGACTTCTATGAAGGCTGAATTTAGAATTCAAATTCCTGTGGTTTTCATTTCAATTGAATTAAAAATTAATTCCATAATTGGTGGGCCACTCAGGTTTTTCTAAGACTCCCTTCCCTCATTCATTGAGCATACAGAATGATAAATGAAATAATAACTTGAAAGTGTTTGGTGAGGGGGCACCTGGGTGGCTGTCAGTTAAGCATCTGCCTTTGGCTCAGGTCATGTTCCTGGAGTCCCGGAATTGAGCCCTGCATGGGGCTCTCTGCTCAGCGGGGAGTCTGCTTCTCCCACTGCCCCTCCCCTTGCTCATGTTCGCTCTCTCTCTCACTCTCTCTGTCTCTCTCTCAAATAAACACAATCTTAAAAAAAAAAAGAGAAAAAGAGAAAGAAAAAAAAAGTGCTCGGTGAACCAGAAAGCATTGGCTCATCCATAGTGTCATGGGATTGTCATCTATCCTTGCCAGGAGGGCACGCCATCATGTTTACTGTCATTTTCAGATCACAGGCATGGGGAACTTGCAATAGGCTGTCATGATCAGCTTCCTCTTCCCACTCTATATCGCTTTTACATCAAGGTACCAGAACCTTGGCCATAAAGGTTGATATAATGGGTATTTGTGAGGCCTTAAAGGAGGAGGCATTCTGAGCCAACCTATCCACACCAGTTTATTCTAACCCTGTTTCTTGTAATGAGTAGTTAATATTCATTCATTTCCCACATTTTTCTGTTTGTACATTATTATTTTAACCAGTTCTGCTAAGCTAAGTGGAAGCCTGCAGTATCCTGAAAGAAAAGTTAATATGAACTCTTCCATTATATCTCCGGAAGGACTTCTCTGGAATTGTTTCCCTTAGTATTAGTAAGTCCTGATCCTCTGAAACTTCTATATTTCCATACATTTTTATTTTGTGATTACCAAACAATAACGTCATTTTTTATACATCTGTTTGTCTGATTAGACTGTAAGCTGTTTGATGGCAAGAACTATTTCTTTTTTTAAAATATTATTTTATGTGTGTGTCTATAACAATTAACACAATGCTAATCTACATACTTACTGAATTGAAAGAAAAAAAGTACAGATATATAAATTAAGTTACATATTATTTCATAATAAATATATACTTATTAAAGACAATTTGGAAAATATATAAAAGAGAAAGGAAAAGAAAAAAAATCAACCAATTAGTAATACCACTGTCAAAAACACAGTCACTGACAATAATGAGATATTATTTTGGAACCATTATATTGATAAAAATTTTAAAAGACTTGGTAAAGATGAAGGATACAGCTGGTAGGAGTGTAAGTTTGGTCAATTATCTTTTGGCAGTATCTAGGAAGTGCATATACCACATGACCCTACAATTCTTTTTTTTTTTTTTAAGATTTTACTTATTTGACAGAGAGAGAGCACAAGCAGGAGGAGTAGCAGGCAGAGGGAGAGGGAGAAGCAGACTCCCCACTGAGTAGGGAGCCTGATGCGGGGCTCAACCCCAGGACCCTGGGATCATGACCTGAGCTGAGGGCAGTCACTTAAACCAACTGAGCCACCCAGGTGCCCCTGACCCTACAGTTCTTTACTAGATCTATAATCTAGAAATCTCTGGCACAGTGTATTCAAGACAGCATATGAAATTATGTTCACTCAAGTATTGTTTTGTAATAGAAGAAAATAGAAAGCAATATGTATGTTCCATCAGAAAGAGTGGATAATTGAGGAAATGCTTTATAGCAGAGAAATGAATGGATAGGCTCTAAATGAATGGGTGTGGATATGTTTTTAAAATATTATGAGTGCAAGGAATAAGTTGCAGAATATTTTCTTTGTTTATATTATTTATATTTAAGTCCATACTCATAGTATGTCATGTACAGTTTATATTGTATATTTATACATACAGTAAAATTGCAAAAATAGAGAAGGAAAAACAAAATCTATGATGTACTCCTAGGGAATGTGAAATAAGGAAATATAGGGAGAAAGAAAAATGAGACTAGGGTGGGAGAAATTGATAGTGCAAATTTATCAACAGCATTATAATAAAGACAAAATTAGTTTGTTGATGTATTTCTTTTACTTACCCCCACATAGAGTTTAAAGTTAAAGAAATATCTGTTGTTATTTATTCAGGTCTTAGCACAAAAATCTTTATTTTATCTGTGCTATATGCAATTTGAAAAGCTTTTCAAGGACAATTAGTTTGGGTGGTATTTAGAATGTACAGAAACATTTCTTGGATACCTACTTGATGCTAGGCAGTTTTAAAAATTCTGCATGAGAATGAGAAACAGTGTCTAATTTTGAATCCAAAAAAAAAAAGTCAATTTACTCCATATTGACCATCAGCTAGAAAATGTCTCAGAGTAATTATTACCAAATTGAATTTTTGATACATTTTTTCATGCAATTTTTCATTGTAACATCTTTAAAAACATCATTACCAAAGAAAGAAACAGGTTGACAATAAATACACAAACCATATAAGTAAGAAAGTATATACATAATCATTTAATATTACCCTCTCAAGACACTGCTTTCTTTTTTTTTTTTAAGATATTATTTACTTATTTGAGAGAGAGAGAAGCAGGGTGAGGGACCCAGGGAAAGGGAGAAGCAGACTCCCCTTAGGAGCAGGGAGCCCGACCCGGGGTTCTATCCCAGGACCCTGGCATCATGACCTGAGCCAAAGGCAGATGCTTAATTGACTGAGCCACCAAGGGGCCCCTCAGGACACTGCTTTCTAACATGGATCTGAGATAGAGCAGGGACAAGGACCAGAACTGCAAAATCCCGTGTTTCCTGAAAGCTGAAACTCTATGTCCCTTGAGAAAGGAAGGACTCAAAGACCGGGGAAGTCTGAGCCAAGCTAAACCACAGCAATGGCTTTTACTGATTTTCTCTTTTAGTGTACTACTACAGATTATGCCAAGGGGTGGAGATTTAACATGCTAATTAGACATGTGACACATGAAAGAAGTATGAACCTTCAGTGTGCAAGTGTCAATTAATCCCCGCCCCCACATGCTTAAACATCCTCCTTTTCCAGCCTTGCCCTCTTTAAGCTCTCCCTGACCTCTTTCTGGGTCAGGGATCCAGCCTGAAGGACCCTTTCCTTTGTGCCCCCTCCCGTGTGCTCCAACAGAAGCCCCAAGAAAAGCCTTGCCTGGAACGCCTAGTTGGCCTTTTGTCAATTTCTATTGTTTAGCAAGCCCAAGGACCATCAAGGATGGTCAGCAGTACAATTCACACTCTTCCGTCAAATCTCTCTCCTTTTACTTGATTCTGCCATTCCAAAACCTTTCGAGATATTAGAGGAATAAATACAGGCATACGAAATGATCCATTCTATTTTTGCTTACCCACGAAGTAGTGAATCAATTGCTGGAGGGTCTTGGGGGAATTTCCTGATATTTTTGAAGTTAAATGAAAACTAGGTGTGTCTCCCACAGCGCATTTTTCTTGTGGAAAATTATAGTACATGTTGTGCTGCCTGTTCATAATAAGCTCTGGAAGAAAGCTATAGATTGTGATTGTAGGTATTTAGGTAGGGTTTATTACCAAGAACTGAAGCAGAAAGACTAAATGCCAATTTTACCACTCTTTACGATAGTCAGGGAATGTTGGATGAAGCAAGTTCATATCATCTATCTTCAGATTTTGCACTTTTTAAGAGTTTATTTATTTCTTTGACAGAGAGAAACACAGTGAGAGAGGGACACACAAGAAGGGGGAGTGAGAGAGGGAGAAGCAGGCTTCCTGCAGAGCAGGGAGCACGATGCGGGGCTCCATCCCAGGACCCTGGGATCATGACCTGAGCCGAAGGCAGATGCTTAACGATTGAGCTACCCAGGCGCCCCATGGAATGTGCATTTTTTAAAATAATCACGCAAATAGACAGTTGCTTAAAATGGGAAATTGAATACCTGTTTTCATCATAGTACCTTTACCAACTCAAATGAAAAAGCACCAATCAGGGATTTTATATGGCATGGTCACTCTGTTTTTTGGCTTCCCATGTAGGTAAAAATACATCAGAAGGTGGATATACATAGATTCAGGGTTGATGCTGGCCTGCTTCTTGGTCTAGCTTTCCAGGTGTACATGAAATACACAGGATACAGGCACTGAATCTGGGGTAGCTCTAGTAAAAAAAAAGCAAAAAAAAGCCATGAGACATATGTTTTTCAAATTTGAAGCTACATTCAAGCATTTTTTGGACACCAGCAATTAAAAAAAAAATGTAAAAAGACGGACACTAAAAAGAATTATAAAAATAAAAACAAAGTCAGTCAAACGCTGGGCTTCTGCCAAATCTGACAGGTGAGCAATTAGCAGAGACGGGAGGGAACCTAGACAATTGCAGAAGTAGTGGAGGCCAGGGCCACCTGCTTCTTTGAAGAGAGTAACCATTGTTAAGCCCTTGGCGCTCTGCAATGGAACCTTGTATCCGCAGGCAGGAATCAGGCATGCTGCGGTGTTAGTCTTGGGAATTCACGCCCAATCACAGAGAAACATCCCTGTTTTCCATTGAGGGCGGAGAGAACACGCAGCCCAAACAGCTGAGGTGTGTGGTGTCATGGGAGTTTCTTAGAGGTTGCACTTCCCTTCCGGCAATCTATGTGTATATTACCCATCCATTTTTAGTAAAAACAAAACTGTGGCTTCCCAGGCCCAATGTCAGACCTGGAGCTGGTTCCTTAAACATCCGTCCCTTTATTTGGCACTTCTGTCTCACAGAGAGCATTGCTCAAGGTGCGGAGGACGATCCTTTCAGAACAAGTCCAGATACAATAAAGGCAGCAGAGAAGATTTTGGATACAAAGCGTCATTATTATCTCCAGGAAAATAGCTGTTTGCAAAGGTAATGTTTGCAGTGTTGGGCAGAGAGTAATTAGATGTTAATGTCGGCCTGCGGCTTCAGAGGAGATCCTTCGTGATGTCGCACAGGAGCGTGTCGCGGGGGCCTCCTTTCTGCGATGGCAGATCCCTTTCAGCTCAGATTTGAATCCAGAAATAACTTTCCATGCCAAAAGTTGCTTCAAATATCTCTCTGATCATCACAGCAGCACCACATACTTGCTCCTCCTTTGCAAGAAGGCAGATAAAGAGTGCCTCAATTAGAGAAAGCATCTTGGAGAACCACACAGGGAGTTTGGATAATAGGAAAATCAGGTAAATAGCGCTAGGTGGAGTTTACTGGTGGGAAGCAAAGGCTTTTGTAGCAGCCACCCCTGATGAGGGCTTGTCCTTCATAATTGCTGTTTGAATGTACAGATTGCCTGCAGTTAATAGAATCCTAAGTAAGAATTTTCCACAGAAAGAGAGTAACATGGGACTGCCAAAGAAAGCCTAGGAAAGATCAGAAGTATTTTCTCAGCTACACTGATTTAATCTTATCACGGAGCTCTTGAGGAGAAGAAATTGTGGATTAATATCAGAACCCATGGTATACGTTTTATAATTTACTTATGATAATGGTGTGTGCCAAAATGGACATATAGTCATTCTCATGAAAAAGGAATCTGGGGGTGCCTGGGTGGCTCAGTCGGTTAAACGTCTGACTCTTGATTTCAGCTTGGGTCATGATCTCAGCGTCTGGAGATCAAGCCCTGCTTCCGACTCTGCACTGGACTGGAACCTCCTTAAGATTCTCTGTCTCCTGTTCCCTTTGCCCCTTCCCCCCTCACACACTCTTTCTTTCTCTTAAAAAAATAGGAATTTAAAAATATACAATGAATTTTGAACTTCAAAGACCACCATCACAAGAATAGTGATAGCTCCAACTGGCTTTTACAACCAAGGTTTTGTTTTTTTTTTTTAAAGATTTTATTTATTTATTTATTTGACACAGAGAGAGATCAGATCACAAGTAGGCAGAGAGGCAGGCAGAGAGAGAGAAGGAAGCAGGCTCCCCGCTGAGCAGGGATCCCGATGCAGCCTCGATCCCAGGACCCTGAGATCATGACCTGAGCTGAAGGCAGCGGCTTTACCCACTGAGCCACCCAGGCGCCCCTACAAGCAAGATTTTTGTGTAGTTCTGCCTAAGTGGGCTTTGAGTTGATGTGGAACATATAGGTATGCATTTCATTTGTAACAGGAAATAACTACCACTTGGATGATTTTGTAGGTAATTAATTAAATAATATAGATGTGGAAAAATGTTAAATAGTGACTATTTATGGACAAATTATTTATGATAAATGTGATGACAAGTCCATTGTTAACAATTCTTACAACCTCAAAGCAATGTCCAACTTTGTCTTTATTGTCATCTTTCAGTTTTGAGGACTCACATTCCATAATTATTTGCTTATTTGAAATATTAATATCCTCATCTTTCCCCTTCCTCTTGAGTCTCATGATGCTGAAAGTACTTTCAGTCATTTTTTTCCGTGGAAACTACATGAGAAGTGGAAAATGTACAATTTTGGAAGTCCAATGAGCTTCAAACATGGCATTTAAAGTTTCATAAAGTCTGTTAAAATATTAGAGATTTTGAGATGCTATAAAATCCACTAATGTAATCCTGTTACCCTTTCCCAAGGGCCCACTATGTTTCAGATACTTGGAGAACACCTCATGCATTTTGCCTCTGGTCCCAACATCAGCCCTGCAGGGCATAAATTATTATCCATGTCTGTTAGATGAAAATAAGCTACCCAGTCAAACTAAGACTTTGCTCAAAGCATTTCAGCCAGTAAGGACCACAAGTGTTTCCCCAAACTGAAATTTCCTAGCTCCCTATGCAGAGATCTACAGCAACTCTCCCAAACAAATACAACACAAACTACATAAGCAATTTAAGATTTTCTAGTAACCATATTTTACTCGATCCACTATAGCTTAAAACTCTCATTTCAACATGTAAACAATATAAAATATTATTCATGAGATATTTTACTTTTTTTTTTTATGAAGTCTCTGAACTCTAGGGGACATTTGGTTCTTACGGCACACCTCGGTTTAGTCTAGCTCCCTTTCCAGTGCTGGAGAGCCACCAGGGGTGATTGACCGTACAGGTTTATATCGTTTAAAAATAGTTATGGCACAGGGCACCTGGGTGGCTCAGGTCTTGATCTCAGGGTCATGAGTTCAAGCCCCAGGTTGGGCTCACACTGGGTGCGGGGCCTGCTTTAAAAAAGTAGTTATGGCGCAACATAAGATATAAAATGCAAGGTCTGTTGATCCGTGGCTCTACCGCTTGCCATCTGAAGCATGTCCAAGCAATAGGTTGCCCTGAGTCTTTTTCTGCAAGTAGGAATAAGGTGATTCTAGTTGGCCCACAGAGTTGGGAGGGGTAAATTAGGTATCTGGTGGGTAAGATTTGGCAGATTACCTAACACATAGGAGCATCAAAAGAAAATAGGTTCATTCTCTCTCTTTTTTGCATTTTTTTAAAATAAAAGATTTATTTACTTATTTCAAAAAGAGAGAGCATGAATCAGGAGAGGGGCAGAGGGAGAGAATCTTAAGCAGACTCCCTGCTGAGCACAGAGCCCATACCAGCGCTTGATTTCAGGACCCTGAGATCGTGACCTGAGCTAAAACCAAGAGTAGGACACTTAATGGACTGAGCCACACAGGCATCTCTCTTTTTCTCTCTTTGGCTCATAGATTATGTTCTATGAGAATGGGATTTAAAGCCCGAAACTCAACCACCAAGACTTCTCCAGGAGAAGCTTGAGAAGAAGCCATGTAGAGCCTCATGGATTTTATATTTCAGTATGAGTTTATACCATGGTTTCGATCACCATGAATGGCCAAAGGAGACCAGGAATATGGAAATGATTAACTTTTCAAGTCCATTTAAGTCCATTAAGATTTAAGTTGGTAGTTAGAAGGAATTCATAGAGAGGCTGACATGACTACAAATCAAGGTTATCACCTACAACCAAACAGTAATTATTTCAGATTGCATTTATTTCACTTGAGCTAGTAGAGATAATTAAGGATTCTTTTATAAGAAAAAAATACCCAGGCCAGATCAAAATAAACATTGCCAAAGACTGGACTTTAATCTCAATCCATTTTTTTCCCTCAAATTCCCCTGGCTCATGGAATAGTTTGGTTGATATTTCAAATTAAGTATTACAATATTATGTAAATCTTGCACTTTGTGTCATATAATTCAATGTAATAAGATATTTGAAAAGTGTGGAGCACATTATTGAGAACCAGATAAATTTAGGTTTAGAAGACAATTATGCCATTTGTTAGCTCTGATACCTGAAGCAAATTCTGAATTTTTCTGAATATATAATGTATATAAACATATATAATAACACTTGCCTTGGAGCACCTGGGTAGTTTAGTCGGTTGAACGTCCGGCTCTTGGTTTCAGTTCAGGTCATAATCTCAGGGTCATGAGATCGAGCCCTTACATTGGGGTCTGTGCTCAGCCGGGAATTTACTTGAGATTTTCTCTCTCTCTCACCCTCTGTCCCCTTTCCCATTCAAGCACACACACACTCTCTCCCTTTTCTCTCTCTTTAAAATAAATAAATAAATCTTAAAAAAAAAATAATACTTGCTTTGCATATCCGATATTAAGATCAGCATTAATGTTTATGAACCTTTTCCATTGTGCATGGCGTATGATACACACACAAGAGAAGATAATTAGTGTAATGTTATGGTGGTTTTCTGAAAAAAAAATTTGGTAGTTTAATAATCTTTATGAAACTTTAATATACCAGTAAAATCAATCTAACATAAAAGTGAATTCATTGGATTTGGAGTTGGTGACCTTTCATATCTGTCCACCTATAAATAATTTATTGTCTGTTTATTTATTTAGAGTCCATTTTAAGTAAACGTAAATTTTCTAATCGATAGAATGTTACCAATCCTTTGGGATTCCCCGTGTTTTCTCTCCGAAGCTACAGCGCTGTCTCATCCCCACAGGTAACCATAATCTTGAATGTTTCTGCCTGGTTTCATTTTTTTTTATTTTCATGGCTTCATTTTTGTTTAAGACTCTTAACAATGTATCTTTATAAAATGCATCATTGAGTTTTGCATGTTTTTATGTTTCACATAAATATAAGCATTCTTCTTAAGTTTGCTCAATATACTTTTTATAAGATGCATGCAACTATTTAAAAAATTACTTGTTTTTCTGTTATAATGCTTTAGATTGTTCACAGTTTCTTGTTGTCTTAACAAATAATACTTCTAGAAACATTTTTTGTTTAAACTTCATTTATATCTGTATATTTATTTATATATACATGTGCATACACACACACACACACACACACAAACACAAGTTTTCCTAGGATACATTTCTTGAATGGAATTGCCGTGTTTTATGATAGGCACATTTTCAAGTTTACTAGATAATATCAAATTATGTTACAACATGACTGTACCCGTTTATATTCCCACAGAGCAATACTACTTAAAAGACTTTGGTATTGGCATAGGATACACAGGCTAATTGAACAAAAAGTCCAGAAACTAATCTATGTGAACATAAGAAATTGATTTATGAGAGTGATGGCTTTGCAGAGCAATAAAAGATGCAGGATTACCATAGAAAGAAAAGACCAAATTGAATCCCAAGCCCTTCTTTATTCCAAAACTGAGTATCATTTCCAGGTGGATTCAAGACTGAGACATGAAAAACAAAAATATAAAAGTTTCAGAAAACCAATATGAAAATAATTCTATTACCTCAGGCCAAAAACATTTCTTAAAGGAGACTAAAAAGCAAAATGTGCAAAGGAAATAAACATATATAGTCTATTACATGCTCACCAAAGGGCATGAAAAGGGGAGCAAAACAGATAAACCACAGAGTAGAAAGATACATCCATTTATTTTTTTAAAAAACCGAACTGTTTCAAGTTGGCCAAATAACAAGAGATAAGTGGATAAATTAGAGTTTATCCACTGTTCTTACCTAACAGGAGTCATCAAACTTTTCTTGTAAATGGTCAGATAGTAAATGTTTTAGCACTTTGTGGGCCACATATGATCTCTGTCACACATTCTTTCTCATATATATATATACACACACACACACACACACACACACACACACACACACACACACATACACACACACATATGAACATGTATATATAACATAAATATATATATTTGCAAATCTTTACATATATTTAATATGTATATATTTGCATATATACATAATATATATATGCAAATATTTAAAGATGTGAAAACCATTCCCAGCTCAGAGGCAGGACAAAAATAGACTGTGGGCCAGATTCGTCCCAAGGGCCCCTATGTAACATTCAATTCCAGTCACATATGGAACTACTATATTAATAGCAGGAGTACATGTAAGAATTCTAAAACCTGAAAAAGTACTGCATTCCTGCAGACACATAATCGTGATTTAGCACGATGAGTGTCTGCAAACTGCTTGATATGCAACAATGGTACTTGACCGAGGAGGAAACAGAGGACTAGAATGGTCTGGAGCTGGTGGCGGAAGGGAGTGGGGTCCAAGTCTCTGTAACTCTTCCCCTGCTCAGGGCTGCCGCCTTTGGACAGCGTCAGGATCCTCCCTCTGGTGTGTCTTTCCTGGCTCCTGTTTGGCCTGACAGGACCTCACAATTAATATGGTAAGTCATGCTGTTGTTAGGACATGACTTGCTTGCTAGCTTCCGGGATACAGGCGAGAGCAGCTCATCAGCCCTATAATAACATTCCTTTTTATTAAACCTATTTTTCAAAAAAGCTCATAAAATGAGCTCTTTTATCAATAACGTGTCCCAAAATGGACCCCTTTAAAAGGCAACAGGAACCAGTCTGGCAGCTGATTTATTTTGAAAAGTTTCACCGGGAGCAAAGAGCCCCATCAGCACCTTCTTTCTGCAGGAAAGCCAGAGACATGGTAGGGGAAACTGCTAGCTTTCCATATGTTCTTGGTCTCCTTATATGAAATTCCCCTAGGAACTCTTTCCCAGGCTTCTAACCTCAAAACAGACTTTCTAGAAACTTTTAGTTTGAGCAAAATTCATCATTATAGAACTTTTATTTATTCTCAGTAGATAAGGGAAAGGTTAGTAGGTGTTATTGACCTGAAGTGTAATAATGTCCCTCAAGGCTAACCTTTAAATCTTTATGTGCTCAGTAATTCAAGCTATTCGGAGTATCTTTCTCTGTCTTTAGGAATATTATAACATTCCATAAAGCTATAATAAAAAGAATAGTGGAAAAGGGCAAAGGGAAATTACCTCTTCTTTCATGATGGCTCTGTAGGGCATTCACATACTCAGTTTACTCAAATGAGCTTCTTTTGCAGTGTGCAGAGTCTCCTAAAAGAAATATTGCTGAGTGACATGAACCTGAAATATTGAATCCCTTTATCCACTCAAGAAATAAAATTATCCCTTTATTAATAAGATATAAATTAACATCTTATCTTGACTGAGATAAAAGACTCCTGTGCTGTGACTATTGTTTATAAGAAGACAAGAAGTAGTTCTATAATGACAGTTTTCACCAGTTTTTTCATAGGGCCAATACTTATATTCTTTGAGTTACTTATATAATAAATTATAGGTATTGGATGATGCTAACTTGCTAATTCTGAGTCCTTTGAATAACAGAGATGCATCATTGTTTTCCCAGTGAATTAAGTTTTCAGTCATTGTTGTTTCAATGCTTTCTTACTTGGACATGAATTCTAAGCTGGAAAAAAAGTATTTGCCTATTCTTCACAGAAGCTCCTACATAAGACAAGAGACATTCCTGGAAGCAAATATATCACAGAACTGTACTGATAGTACTGAGATAACAAAACTGTATTAATAGTGATAAGGATCCTGTTTACTTAAGACTTCAGATTATTAGGCACTTTCTTTAAGTCAGTTAGCCATATTCTCACCATTGTGGTAGGCAATGAATAACTAGGATTATTCTTCTTATTATATACCTAGCAGTAATTATAATTCCAGGGACTGGGGTTTTCATAGATAAGGTCAGGATTGAACTGGTATCATGTATCACTTAATGCAACACTTAATGACAGAATGGAGGTGTAAGCGATAAATACATGCATAGATACAACAGAAGTTTCAAAAATAGAGTAAGACTTAGAAAACCAAGAAAGAAGGACTCTTTCATAATCTGATAAAGAGTATCTATGTATCTATTATAAAGAATATTAGGCACACATAAAATTCTTGAAGGAACGTTAGAAGCCTTCTCATTAAATTCAAGAAAAAGACAAAGATGCTTTCTGATACTACTTTCATTCTACATGTTCTAGAAGTCTTGGGAAGGAAAATTAGGTAGGAAAAAGGAGTAGAGCTGTAAGAATTAAAAGGAAAAAAGAAAAAAATTTCTGTATGCAGATGACATGATTGTCTATGAATGATCCATGAGAATAAGATAATTAGTACATATATATCAGTGAGACAAAAGCAATGATAGAAAAACAAACAACAACAATAACAACAAAAAGCCAACCCAAAATAGAACATTTTTTTTACTGGAATATTTACTATAATAAATCTAGTAATACACAGGCAAACACCTTATGAAGAAAATTACAAAGCTCTTTTCTAAGACATTAAGGAGGAGCAAAACAAAAAATGAGGTAAATAATGTTTATGAATAAGAAGTTGTAATGTCGTCAGTATATCAAATTTCCAAAGTGAATTTATAAATTTAAAAAGCCTCCTATTGCAACCAGTTATTTTATAACTTCTACAAACCAATTCCAAATTTCCTATGTTTGAAGAAAGGGACAGCTGCCAAAAAAGCACCGGGGAGTAAGGCCAGGGGATTTACCCTAACCAGACATTAAGACGTATCAAAAAGTGGATCTCATTAATGCAATACGCTATTGATGCAGAGACACATATAGATTAAACAAACAGACTAGAGAGATCAGAAAGTGGAAAATGACATATCTGGAAACTTGCAATGTAAGAGGGACACTTAAGTATTAGTGAAAAAATGGAATACTTGATAAATCATGCTGAGTCAGCATGCTTCACACAATCAAATTCCAGATGTATTAAAAACCCACATGTCAAAATCCAAATGTCAAAATCTTTAGGAGACAATTTAGGATAATGTTTTAGTAAGCCCTAGGTATGAAAATATATATTTAACAAGCTTCAAAAAGCAAAAAGAAAAAGTTTGATAGGTTTGACTAAATTAATATTAAATTTTCTACTCAACAAAACACCATAAACAGAATTAATAGATAAATATCAAATAGGGACAAGATGTTTTCCACATATGCTACACATAAAGGAATTAAACTATATAAGGAATTCCTAAAATCAAGAAGAAAAAAAACAAAACAAAATTAACACCTCTAAAGAAAATGACAAAGTCACGAAGGCATTTCAGACAAAGCAAACAAAACAGACAATAATATATTTTAGAGGGTGCCTGGGTGGCTCAGTTAAGTGACTGCCTTTGGCTCAGGTCATTATCCCAGGGTCCTGGGATCAAGTTCCATGTTGGGCTCCCTGTTCTGCAGGAAGTCTGCTTCTCCCTCTGCCTTCCCTCCACTCGTTCTCTCAATCTCTGTCTCAAATAAATAAATAAAGTCTTTAAAAAAATTATATTTTGTGTGTAACCTATGTCCATCCTTGCTAATAATGAGGAAAATACAAGTTAAAACAGTAATTAGATTCCATTTTATAATCATCAGTCAAAAAGTTCGAAGTCTAGACAATTTTGTTGAGGAATGCTTCTATGCTATCTGTGTAGAATAAATTCTTCCATTTATTAAGGAGAGCACATTGGTAGTGTCTAGTAGATATCAAGGCATATATATTCTTCATTCCACAGATTCTGGCTCAAGGTATATAATCTCTTAAGCACATGTGTGCAAGGAGAAATGTAAAGTAATAAAACAGTATTCATTATAGCATATTAATAGCAAAACTTTGGAGATGACCTAACTGTTTATCAATAGGATAATGTATAAATAGTCATATATTCACATACCAGCGGTCAAGAGAAATGAACTATAGGAGTATTTATCGACATGCATTTATCTCAAAAACATATGCTAATGAAAATAGGAGGGTACAAAATTGTATGTCTAATATACTAACACAAAATATTAAAATATATTTTTATTGGTAACTATATGTTTTATGTACTGCTTAGGATCTAAAACATCATTCTGTAAGCACTCAGGAAATATTTTTTGTATGATGTTTTGAATAATAGGAGGATAACAAAAGCAAGGTTAATTGTTCACATAAAATTTTAGGAGAATGGTTTTCATGGGGAGGGAGAAAGGAGCATGAGATCAGAGAGGGTTATATTTATAACCTGCTTAAAAATCTGAAGTAATTTTGAGAAATGTTAAAGTTTGGTGAAACTCATGGTTCTGTTCAAAGATTTTTTTAATCCTCTATAACTTTCTGAATATTTGAAATGTTTAAGAACTAAAAAAAAAAAAAAAGCAAATGTCTAGGCCTAGATGTAAAAAATATTGTATTTAGATTATCTAAATATTTCTGCTACACACACTCCAATTTTTATTATTTTTCCTTGGTGGGAATTCAGTGGTCTCTCTCATGATGAATTTGAAATTTGGAGGATCTTTGGGAAGATTATGAAATATCGACTTCCAATTTTACAACAGATTTGAGGATATAGAAGGGATAATTTTAAATAGTATTTTGACAGATTTTACTGTACCCAAAGCTGTCTTCTAGGTTTAAGTAAAAAACTTAAAATGTTCTTTATTACCTTGACTCCACGACATTTTGAATTAGCTCCTAGAGGAAGAGAGACTAGGTATGACATGCTGCAGCAAAGAAAGAGTAATGGATTGATAAACTAAAATGAAAATACAGCTATCAATGGTGTCAGATCCAGAGAGATCCTGTTTGGGGCACATCAGTTATGTGTTAAATTGTATTTTGTAGATGGTTTCTCAGGACTTGAATGTATATATTTCACCATAGGGCTAGATGTGAAGGGCATGTACGAACAAAAGATAATGTCTTAGGAGAATACATAATATCTTGGGCAAAACGTCTCAGGGTAAAGTCTTAGAAAAACAGCATACAGTGAAAGGTTGGCCCATGAGCACCTTAAATGAAAGCCTATGCTTTTTGTCAAAAAGACACCTATGCTTTGCAGCATTTCACTAGGGGAAAAAAATGTAATGTAATTCATGAAAATTGAGGGACTAAACAGATATGAAGAATGTGAGATATAAATATGCACAATCGATATTTGCATTATGGACTTTAACCATGTCCTGCATTTGGCAAAGCACTTAAAGAGGGAGGGGCTGGAAATTTGCAAAATTGTAAAAAAAAAGACATTGCTTATTATCTTAGGAGCATGGCTCACCAAATTCTCTTGGTTGCTCTAAGGCGCCATATCCCCTTTAGGTAAGCAATTTTAACTTCAAGTACATTTAAATAATCTAATCTAACCCCTCTCTTCACTTGCACTTTGCATGCAAACGCATCAGGTGTTTTCCTTGTTATGTAGCCCATTAAGAGCTACAGCAAGAAATTGGGAAAACTGTAATACAAATTTGGTGGTGACTTTTTGGTGGAGAAAAATGAGTACAGTTGTTTTCTCTGCATAACGAGAAACTTGGATTTTCTGTTTTTGGAGATTTTTTTCCCAATGGATTTTGTTCTATAGTTTGCTTAATCATGTCTGGAAAGGCTATTTTGCATGGATGTAAGGGCCAACTTGTTAGCAAACTGTGCATGCCAAAGGAAGTCAAATATCCTTCCCCCCATGGTTCACAGAGGCTTCTCAGTTCTTCCAGAGGAGGGAACAATTTCTTATTCTACATGCTACAGAGTCCCTACTTCCCCTTGCCCCAACAACATACAATTTTGTTTCTTCGTTCTCGTTCATTTCTTCTTTCATTTATTTATGGTAAAAAATTGAATTTTTCCAACTATACCAAGCAGTGTGTCAGTTATTTGAGATGAGGTACATGATTAATTAATCAGCTCATTTATTCAACACATGCATTTTGTGTGCTCCCTCTTATGCAGGGCACGTGGGAAAAGTGATCCATGAAACAGACATGTTCTGTGCTGACGTGGAACTTGTCCTATAGAGAGAGTCACTACTGATTAAACTCTCCTCTCCCTTTAGGACTGTATAGCCTAGTGGCTTCTCACTTCTAGGTAACAAGATCATCTATAGCATAACCGAAATTTTCCTGAAGTTGTAGGGAAAAGATGCACAGAAATCATGTAAGAGTTGTTTTGTAGATATGTTAGCAGCATAGTATTTCTAATTTATTAACTTCTCTTAGGCATCAAATTTCCATCTACATTTGTTCCATATGGGATTCCTCAAAAAATCATGGAGTGCTGACTCCAGGGGAAATTAAAGAGTCCTAGAGCGATCATGTTGACACAAGACTATCATAGTGTATCTCTGAGTTATGTTAATTCGTTCCTCTTTAGATTCTGACAGACTTTTCACTTTGTCCCCAAAGCACTTTAGGTTATATGCATTTGATTTCTGCAAAACTTGTGAATTTTTTGGAAGTCAACAGAAAATATGTGAAAAGAATCCTGGGTTGTCAGCTGGGAAAACTAGGAGGTTATTCCTTTTAATCCAAGTGTACCTTGAGGGTTATTTTATTGTAAGCAAGAAAATCTGACTCTGGCTTCCAAGCCAAAAAAGAAATTCATTGAAGAAATATAACAGATTATAGAGGGAAAAGAATAATTGGGGAACCTTTTGGACACAGCAGAAACAGCAGCAAAACATAGTGGCTTAAAACAACCACCATTTTATTTGTCCATGATTCTATGGGTCCATAACTTATGAGCTGCATTCAAATTATTTAAATTCCTTTCTAGTTATGTGCCAAAAATCATACTAATGATCTCTCAGCCACCCTTATTTAATGATCTATCAGATGACAACTTGATTAGGTTCTTCTTTCATTTAGTTGAAAGTGAGAATTGGAAATAACCCAACTTGGAAATGGATGTGTTAGCTGTTCATTAGAATCTCTCACTTTTTCTCGACTTGTCTGAGGTCTCCTATGTGGCTGCAGTTAACTGGTGAGAAGATTAAGTAAAACATGGCCTCAATCACATGTCTGGAGTTGGTGGTGGCTATCAGCTGGGCTTTTCTCTATGTGTAGTTTTTTTATCCTCAAGGACAATACCTTGTGTTTCTTCACATGGCAATAGCATCCCAAAACAGTGACAGTAGAAGCTGCTGAGTCCTGTGGTGATTAGGTTTGTAACTTGTACATCATCACTTCAGCTACATTCTGTGGGTCAAAACAAATCACAAGGCAGCCCAGATTCAAAGAGTAGAAAAGAGCTACTTTTTATTTGGAGGGACTGTAAATAATTTATGGTCATTCTTAGCCCAAACACTTAAATATCAAGAACAATAGAGTTTCCTCAGGAAAACTAGAGAGAGGAGTTATTTCCAACCATTACCAATTACAGGAAGAGGTTGCTTGTCTTAGCTAGGGATGGATACCTGTGCTTAGCTGAGGACAGCAGTGACCACAAGATTATAGTCAGTGTGGGAGGACTAATTCCTCAAAGCAAAGTTAGGGTGCCATTACTGAATGGAGGAGAGCAGAATTCTGGGTATGGAAAAACAATAGAGTCCATTTTACTGAGGGACCTTGGGAAAACCATTTATCTTTCTTAGGTCTGAGCTGGGTGCCATCATTTGTAAATTGAGAATGAGAAGTGGAATGCTCACATAGGTTTCTGAAGGTGGTATAACTTTACTTTTATGATTTTTAAGGTGCTATTTTTTTTAAGATACTATGACTTTTTAAGATGCTATGACAATCAAAGGTGACTTTGCTTGTGTTCTGTATCCATTCTGCCTCTCCACTTTGTACAACCAACTGTTCTAGACAGTCAGAGACCACACCATTCCTTTGAACCTCATGGTAAAATAGAAAGTCTGGGTTAAAAAGTGGACATCTGCCATTAGTCTGTAAGTCTAGGAATGCAGGAAAAGTATCTTGTCTATCTTAGAATCCCTCTGTCTTGATGTATGAGATGCTCACTAAATATTAATTTCATGATGAATCAACTAGTTATAGAATCTTCTGAAGTATCTTACCATTTGAGTTTTTGCTTTATATGGCACAGCGTGATTTAATTCAACAGTATAACAAATTACCTTTCCCAAGTTTAAAAAAGAAAAGCATATCTTTAAGCTACCCTGTGTCTTACTATAGTGCATTGCTTTTGGTACCAATTCCTCTGAGATATCAAAAAAAGGGACACATTGAAATATATTTGAGGAAGTTAAAAAAGTGAATGAATCTAACGAACAGCTAACACATATATTTCCAAGTTAGAGTGTTTTGATTCTTCATTTTCAGCTAAATAAAAGAAGAACTAAGCAATTTATCAACTCATAGATTATTAAATAATTATGGCTAATAGAGCACTAGCATGATTTTTGACATATAACTAGCAAGGAATTAAAATAATATGATAAAATTGCCATAATAAAAATCTTTCAATCCCTAAACACTTACTTGAGTTGATTAAATTTCCTATTTCTTTTTTTTTTTAAAGATTTTTATTTATTTATTTCACAGTGGGAGAGAGATCACAAGGAGGCAGAGAGGCAGGCAGAGAGAGAGGGGGAAGCAGACTCCCTGCTGAGCAGGGAGCCCAATGCGGGCCTCGATCCCAGGACTCTGAGATCATGACCTGAGCCGAAAGCAGAGGCTTTAACCAACTGAGCCACCCAGATGCCCAAATTTCCTATTTCTTATTAAAATGTGGAAATTATGTTTGGAAAAAGAATGGAGACAACCCCCATCTATCCAAGTTCTTAGGGATCCTTAGAAGGTATAGAAAATTATACTGTTTAGTTCCAGTAGCTAATGTGAAGAAGAATTCTAATTCTTGGTGATAGCAGCCTCATGACTACCCGTGGCAAGACATAGCATGCCCAACTCCAGAGTAATGGAGTATTATGGCTGGCATAGACAAAGGAAGAGTTTTCCTCTTTTAGGGGTTTCCTTAATAAAATATGGGCACCAAACAGAATGTGACATAATTTCTTCAATAAAATTGAAATAGCTTTCAGAGAAAAGCAAGACTAACACCTACACAGAGAAAAGACCAGTTACATAGATCACAGGGCCCAGTAAAAGTGAAAATATGGGCCTCTTGTTCAAAAACTGAGAATTTCAAAATGGTAACAGCAAGATTTAATAAAGTGAAAGGCCCTTCTAAGTGGGACCATGGGTAACTGTACAGGTCACCTTCCCATGAAGACCTTGCCATAGACCTCCACATTGGCACAAACGGCTGGTAGGAGACTAAATTTGCCAGAAGCAGAGTTAGGCCAGGGATTTCCCTCCTTCAGCAAGTCAAGGAAGTGCATCTCTGTTGCCGCCCTCTGTCCCTTCTAGTCTCCAACACTGGTAGGATTACTGCCCAGGAGAAAGAAAGTAGAGAAATTTTCTCAGAGCCAGACCACTCCCCGTCCCTCCCTCTTTACCAAGAAGTGGCAGTCAGTGCATTAGCCTCTGTGATTGGAAGGAGGAAATGAGCTGGACCATTGTTTGAGGTAGAAGCTTTATTACATAAAAGAATTGAGTCTTAAGTATCAAAATGTGCTTATGTTGACTCATGATACTAACTGCAAATGTACAGCATCTGGCAAGGACTTATTTAACAGACCCATTAATTAACGGGAAGGGGAATTTGATAGAGGCAAGTTCAGTTGAACTACAGGAAGAAATAATACTATTTCATGCATATGAATCATTGTACGCTGGTGGCTATGTTGGACATAGAATAAAAAAAACCCAAAGGACAAAGGAAGGCAGAGGAAAGAGAGATGACCCGGTCTGGGGATTATCATCAGAGAAAAACACAGAGTGTTTACATAGGGAGGATTTCAACAGGCAAGACCAACGTGATCAGTTATATAGATCAGATTGCATTTGAATTCAGTCATGAGATGGTAATTCGTCAAGATAATTTTATTGTTAAAAACAATGTCTAAATTCAAAGATATAGAAGATGGATTAAAAAATTACCGTCTGAATGCAGTTTAGAGCTTGAGCATTTTGTGATTCTTCATAAAAAAGCAAAGATTGAAGGTAAGAGCAGCATGTTTTCTTTCGTGTTTCTTGCTGACCTGTGATGTCACAACAAACTAAAAGACTGAAGATCAGAGACCAGGTCAAATAGGCTTTCAGACTGACCTCCTGGACAGGGGGGAGACAGCCCACTATACAAGCAGGGAATGAAAGGCAGAAAAGGCAATGTTTGGAAATGAAAATGCTGGTGCCTTTAGGGAAAGCAGTTGAGTATAACTGTGGAAACGGCACAATGGAATTATGCTGGTAATTTCCCCCTGCTGCATGTATAAATTATGCAGAGAATATTGCATCAGTAGCTTCTTTGTAGTGAAAACTGCCTATCGCTTCCAGGCCCTGGCAGAGGTGAGAGCGGGGCTAACAGGGACGAGAGAACATGTGATAAAGGAACAAGGGACGTAACAAAATTGTGTGCATTGCACAGAGTACTGCAAGACTATAAAATCTAAGCAAGCAAGCTGAAAGCCAGGCTTGGGAAAGATACCCATTTCATTTAACCTGGGAATCGGGCTACCATATTGGCAGTTATAATAAGAAGTTTCTTAAATAATCATCAACTTCAGTTAATTGCTTGGTCTACAACAAAGTTAACAGCTTTTAGTTGATGTTTTCTTTGCAAGTACTAAACAGCCTTACCTACATCCTCTATTGTCTTTCTTTAAAAACATTTTTCAGCAATGGATTAGGAAGGTAATAAGGTACAGCACACTGACAAATAAATATCTTCAAGACTTACATGTCCCCTTGACAATAGCTGTGACATATAGTTTTCATATTTTGAGTGATAAATGCAATATCTTCTGGGAGCATAATTTGAAAAACAACAAAAATCACCACCACCAAACAGATGGGGAATGCAAAATGTCCAGAAAACTGCTTGTCTGCGGTTACTGAAAAAATACGGTCTGGCTCATGTTCTCCAATCGCTCTTCATTAGCGGAGGTAGACTCGTGTGCTAAATGTTGAGATCATTACATTATAAAAGCCTCACAGAAGAGACTCATACTTGCTGAAAGTAATCATTTATTTAAAAATATTCATTAAGCTACCATTTATAAAGTGATATTCTCGAACAGCACTGCCTGGTAGAACTGTGTTAAGAGCTAGCAATGCAAGGCATTTGTTTCATAGGTCAGAGTCTGATGCAGGCTTCACTGGGATAAAATCCAGGTGTTGGCAGGTCTTCGTTCTTTACTGGAGACTCGAAAGGAGAATCCGTGTGCTCGCCTTTCCAGCTTCTAGAGACTTCCCATATTTCTTCGTTCATGGCTCCCTGCCATCTTCAAAGCTAGCTATAATGAGTTGAAGCTTCTTCACATTCCAATCTTCTATCTCCCTCTTCCACTTTTAAGGACTCTTGTAATTACATTGGGTCCACCCAGATAATCTAGAGTCATCTCCCTTTTTTAAGATCAATTGGTTAGCAACTTTAATTCCATCTGCAATATTAATTCCCCCTTGCCATATGATGTAACATCTTTACAGTTCTGAGGATTAGGACATGAACATCTTGGGAAGGCCATTATCCTGCCTACTACAAATAGTATGTAGTTCATAGCATTGCTGTGAAGATCCGAGAAAGCATGACATAAGGCCCTTTGAAGAGTACTTGCATATGGTAATATTGGTAGCATTAGGGAAGTAGAGGAGATGAACGTTGAAGGAGAAGAATGAGATGAAACGCTGCAGCTATCCAAATTAGGAAATTAGGCATGCATTTAGTGTAAGTGTTTAAACAAGGAAATAATAACGGTTTGAGTCCTGAGAACACCAGATCTGGAGTGCTATATTTAATCGCTGGCACTCTGCTACGAAAGGACATTTATAAACAAGCATTAACCTAGAAGAGAATGACGAAGATGGTGTGTCCAGCTGAAATCACCTCATACAGGATGCAGTAGGGAGTGGTGGTTAAGGACAGATAGGGCTGACAGCGTGGGCATGTGCCCTGTGCATATACATACACACAGATACGGAAGGGCTCAGGAGGGTCATGCTTGGTTCAATGCTCTGCTATAGCCATCTTGAAATTTTACACGATTTCATCTTTAAACTGCTTTGTTGAAGTCCCATGGGGGTAGTAAGGCATGTGTGTAAGTAGAGAAGATACATGTCCTCTATTCTTCTCCACCCCATTCCCACATGGCGTTCATAAGGCACCATGAGTGCAGAATCCTGGTTGTCCCACAACGTGTTGCAAGTTCAGCCAGACTCAAAGTGAGTAAAAGGGAAGCATATCGCTTAGGTCTGCAACTGAGTAAATGTGGGTGCTGACAGCGAAGGCAGGCCACACTTTCCATTTGAACCAGAATTTTTTTTCAAACACAGAAAGAAGGCAATGCCTCTAAGATACATGGGTGACAAAGGGCCCCCCCCAACATATTCTTTCTTATTTGAATTACTTGCGCTTATTAACAAACCACTTACATGGAGAATAATGACATAGAGAGAAAGAAAAAGAAAGGACCGTCCCTAATTCCATTTTCTTCGGTCCCTCCTTACTCATCCATAAGTTGAAGGTAAAGAGTGTCGTGGGATGTGTGTGTCTATCAAGAAGCGAAATAAGGACAGTTGAATTAGTTTTCTGCAGCATTTCTGCTGTTCTGGTAAGAATGTATAAGCTATGAAATACAAATTGTGTAATTTCAGTGATCCTGCGTATAAGTTAAATGCTCTTATATTTGCATTGAAAACTGGTATTATACAATATAAAGAGGAATCGTGACCGTCATGTCATCATTTACAATCTAATTTTGTTTTTCTCATAATGACATTATATAGCAAATAAGAAACATCACAAGTTGCGAGAGAGATCATGGAAGAAAGGAAAACACTTTATGTTTTAGTACCTTTAACAGCAGTTTTCCCTGCTTTTTGAACAAGTGGCCCTGTGTTTTCATTTTACACGAGGCTCTGCAAATTTTGTAGCCAGCCACGTATGAGTGCTCTGCAGTGAGATCACATTTGATAATGCCAGGTCCCCCTCCTGCTCGTTATGTAACTTTAGATTAATTATTTAAACTCCATGTGCCTTAGCTTTCTTCATATGGGTAATGAAGTCTTGAAGGTTTTAGTACAGAAGAACTTAGTTAACACTCGTATTGCACTGTCTCCCACGACCAGAAGGTAAGCCACCTAATAACAGGGTCTGTGTCTACTTTGTCCAAGCATCTGAAACCATGTCTGATACATATTAGGAGGTCAATACATAATTTTTGGAAGAACCAATGGACTCAACGAACTAGATCATTGGTTCCCAAAAGCTGGTCAGGCTAGGAGTACAATTTCTATTAAATATGGTTTTGGGGGCCCCATCTTCGTAAGCTCCTGATTCACTGTTTTTTTTTGAGTAGAACTCAGAATTATAAATTTTAAAAAGCGCTCTGGGAATTTTTAATGGATTCCATGTTTGGGGGCCGTTGTACTTTTGAGGCACTTCCCCATATCCATGTATTCCCTTATCCTATTCTCTCTGCCTGCTTTTCTCATTTACTTTCTCCTTATGGTAAAATTATAGATATTCTTCCATGCCAAGTTCCCCTTATCCATGATCTAGGACAAAGGAATGGGTAATTCACTTTTCTATTTTATTATATTTTTTTATTTGTGTGTATTTACTTGGTGTGAATGCTAAATGATAAAAGCGATTCAAAGCAAGGTATATACTATGTACATACTTCACACCTGAAGAAACTACCACATGAAAGTACCCCACATGTTACTAACTAAATGGTCAATTGTTGGATTCACCACCCTGGAGAAGGCACAAGGGAATAAGATTGAAGGCAAGACTCAGCAAGTAAGATGAAGATCGTGAACCTTTGGATTTGAAAGCTCAGGCTGCTTCTCTATTACTACAACCTGTATACCCGAGGACAGCAAACCTGATGTAGGGGTCCTATAGGGTGTGGACATGTAATATGTTTTTGTAGTCATAAAATATGTTAGAAGTATCTGGCTACCATAGCTGCCTCCTTTCAAAGGAAACTCACCTTAACTACTGGTGCCTATCAAAGAGAAATAAAGGAAGAATTGGAAAGTAGAGGATAGGTGAATCTTGCTAAAATTTTGGACCCAAAAATTCCATATCAGAAAAACAGATGAAGAAGTAGGTCTAAAACTTTTAAAAGATGCTTCAGCAAGGAAAAGAATCGTTTCTATATAGCTTTCTGATTCAGTACTCATCTAGAACATAAAGCTTCTATCCCACGCTGTGAGAATCTCTTGTTTTATAATTATATAAAGCATTAATATGATTCTTACTATAGGGGCATTAAAAAGCTACCTCCATGATATTATGTGAGGGATGAAGGTCCCGCTATGCCCCAAAATATGTGACATCTCCTAGGCAGATTACCAGGAGTTCTATCATTAAAAATCACATCTTGGGGGCGCCTGGGTGGCTCAGTGGGTTAAAGCTCTGCCTTCGGCTCAAGTCATGATCTCAGGGTAGGCTCTCTGCTTGGCAGGGAGCCTGCTTCCTCCTCTCTCTCTCTGCCTGCCTCTCTGCCTATTTGTGATCTGATCTTTCTCTGTGTGTCAAATAAATAAATAAAATCTTTAAAAAAAAAATCACATCTTGGGATCAAGTTCCAAAACCGCTATCCAAACTCTAGCATTTCTCCTGAGATATCATTAAGACTTCAGCGAGAATTAGTGAAACTAGTAGATTTAATGAATCCCTATGAAAAATCCTATCTGCCATTATAGATTAGGAGAGATGCAAAGGCACTGTTTGTGAGTGAAGCATATTGAAGCAGAGTCAGGAACCAGAACAGCACCAGTAAAAAGTCCTACAGATAAACTATGTCTCCCTCACAGTCATGCTTGGCCTGGGACCTGTTGTAGATTTGCTCACATAGAGTTGACCTTCAGTGCATTTCCACTGCAGTAGTTCAAATAGATTTAATTGCCTTGACAAATGTGTGGCTATGACTGTATTTATGACCACTTGCCAAGCTTTTCTCTTTGAGATTTTTCAACAGTAAAAAGGGAGAGTAGAAACAGAGCATAAATCCCAGTTTGGCTTCTCTTATGAATACACAGTTGTATTGATAGAGAGAAGGGTGGTCAAAGGGATGCTTTTCTTCGACCAAATGTCACTTTTACTTAAGGAGACCATGAACAGTACCACAACAATCAGAGAGACATAGTTTCCCAGTGAATGAGCCATGTAATAAGAAGCAAGGTCCCTGCAGACCTGTCCAAATTAACTAAACAAAGAAAGATTTCATAGACACTACCTTATATGATCCCGGGTGGATTACACGTAGCCAAAAAGGAGGACTCTCACAGGCATGGTACCGGAAAAAAAACCATGAGTTTTCCAATCCAACATATAGCTTTTGGGACCAAGCGAGGTTGTGTGTGAACCCTGAAGAAACAAGCAATACTGCCTGGTAAATTCAGGGAACGTAGACTCTGCTCCCCCTCCCCAACACCTGACCCCTGACTGTAGAGACAAAAAATCAATACGATATTTCCAGAAGAGGAATGGGGGGTAATCAGGCCCCATGAGTACTTGCCCTGACTTTGCCATGCTGAACTTGGGTAAACCATATGACCTTTCAGTGTCTCATTTTTCTTACCTGAAAATTCAGAGAAAAATTTTGCCCTACTTTATGCAGACAGTTGATTAAAAATCCAGTGGAATTCTGTACATGAAAAAGCTAGGCAAAATATGAAGCATTATACTGCAAGGTCAGCTGGTGTTAAAGAATACGCGTATAGTTTCTAGGGTTAATTACTCTGACTCTGATTTTAAAGGACAGAAGCTACTTGTTCAGCGATATGCTAACAACTTTCTCACGGACTTTGTTTAAAATGGCATCCTTTAAAAATTGGTGGCTACCTGTGCGGTTAATTCAGTCAAAACTGTTGAAGGAGGTGTACGTGAGACATGGGATAAAGAATAGGTCCTCGTGGCTTAAAATTAGAAGACATGTTGACGTGTCATATGGTAACCGTTCCATGGCATATGGTTATATACATTGTAACTCCCAGTAGAAATCTGATGTTTGGGAAGAATAATTTGTTAAGAATTTAATAAGCCCCATGTCTGACTTTTAGCAAAAATTACATTTGAATTAACCATCAAGTATTTGGCACAAAGGAAACACATGATCAACACTATGAACTGGAAAAGCGAGTTTAGTCTCAGACATTGGAGATAAACGACAAATCCATTAGAGGTCAGAGGGTTTAAGGCATAAGTTGTGTAATGACTAAATTCTGCGAGTTTTACTTTTACATGAATATATGGGGTGGCAGTTGTTAGTCTTATTAAAGCTGGTTGCTTAGAGACAGCTGACTGATTAGAAGATAGTTGCTCTCCACGTCTATCATTATTGTGATTACTGTTACTGTGGTAGCCCTCGGTGGGATCCTGAGAATGGTAATAGGGTGTAGCATTTCACAAACTTGGGCCTATAAAAACTCAGTATATATCCCAGTAAAAAAGATTTATAATGTCCCTTCCTTGCCATTTCAATGGGCTCATTTAAAGAATAATACAATCATTTGCTCTCAGCTTATACAGTTACTTCCTTTCAATCCCATTATGAAATAGAATCAGAGGTTATTACCAAAGATGAGGGAAGGAAAACAAAACCCTTCTGAGAAAAGAATATCAGAAATTGATCCCGCGCAGGTCTCAATCTTATAATTGAGTAAATGGCAACTTTAAAAAATCCCAGTGTGAGAAACGCTGAGGAATTTTATTCCTCTTGCGATCATATTAGTGAGTAATAAATTGCACGGAAATAGATTACATTTTTATTTATTTATGCTGAAGCTTAGGAAGGACTCACCAAAACTGACGCTGTGAGGAGGCAATCTGTGTCTCTTTGAAGCAAGAGTTTAATTGTATCTATTTTGTCCCTCAAACAAATGAAATCGCAGCCGATAAAGACTGTACACCTGCATCGTAATGTTACATCTACACTTGCTACAAATAATCTTTGTGACTAAGAGCCACCAAAATGGGTGCAGTAATTACAGTGGAAGAGAAAGTGTAATACGAACCAGGTGTCTCCTGTTCCCGAGTTAGCACGGCACCCGTTACCAGCCCAGGACCCCTGCACCCCACCTCTAGTGCATGGAGCTCTTTCTCTAAGGTTGCTTTCTAGAAGCCAGAAGCAGTGCACAACATTTGACGCTGTTTATACAGATATTGATACGTATGTTGTGTATAAACACCAATGCCCAATTCTCACTTTTCTTTTCCTACTCTTTCTGAAAGTAAGCTTCCTCCAGGATATGTTTCTCATTCTCCGAAGCTTTTTTCATCCAAGACACTTTGCCCAACATGTAGCAGATTCTTGGGCAGTTGCAAGAGCTATGCATGGGGTAGATTAAAAGAATTATAGTATCATTTCATAGGTACAGATTTTCCTTTTCTTATTCTCAGGCCTGTCCTTAAATGCATGTTACATATGTAGTGGGGTTGTAGAAGAATAAATAGATTGGGGGTGCCTGACTGGCTCAGTTGGTAGAGGTTGCAACTCTTGATCTTGGGGTTGTAAGTTTGAGCCCCACATGGGGTGTACAGGTTTCTTTAAAAAAATAAATAGGTCACTAAAAGGATTTTGAAGGACTCATCTAAAAGTTTACATATTTAAATGCTGTGCTTTGTGTACCAATGTAAACAACATTGTTGAAAGTGATTTGGGCAGCTCTAGGGATGGAGACGGATTTGTGCTAACCCATCTATTTTCTGCCTGTTCTGTACCTGCAGATATGAAGTGCTCCCTCCAGGTAACGAGGTCAGCATTTAGCAAGAAAGAGTTCCCAGTACCTCTCATATGTTATAGCTGATGTATTGGATTTTCTCCCCTTGCCTTTTGATTTCAGGTCTTTTCCTGTTTTCTCCCTGAAAACTTCTTGCCCTTATCTTATTATGGGGCTTCCTTTATTTTGCTCTGTGGACAAGATATTTGACTTTGTCGCTTGGTTATGATTTGCAGTTGTCCTCTGAAAGCCTAGGGCTACAAAAGCATGACCTCTAAGACCATCTCCTATCCTGGGCCATAAAAATAGTGCTCCTGCTAGTTTAGTCCAATCTCTGGACAGAAAAGGGTTAGACTCCTCATTTTTGCTGTTCTTCCTTGTGAGCAAATGAAAGCAAGAGCAAGATGGCTGCCTTGGTTAGGTGAATGCCTACTGTTTAGGACAAACAGCAATGTTAAATCTATGGCTTTATTTGGTGTCTGATCATGGGACTCTGAGCAGCTGAACCACAGGGATTGGCTATGTCTAGATCAGTACATATATAAGCCAATAGTAATTAAAATGCAATATGAAGTGAGTGTAGGAGAAGTCAACCAGAACCATGCTAGCTTCTGATGATACCTTTGTTTAATGGGATCATAAATTCCGGAAGCGGCCAAGAAGAACGTTCTCCTTATTGAGCCGGGCACAATAAAACTAAGGGCCAAAATTCCCAAAGTACATAGCTTTTCAAGATTTCAAAAAACAATCTTAAAATATTTTAGTCATATGATAAAACACTATATGGTCATTGTAGAAAAAGATGCTTTCTCAAAAATAAGTAAAAAAAAAAACGACATAAAAAAACCCATTATCCCAATATTCAGAGGATAAATGGCAAACCATTTGTTTATTCTTTAACTTGCTTATTATCTACCTACCCATATACCTGGATAAAATTTGAGGATAAATTTCTTAAGGTAGTAATAAAAATTTGGGAATGAACACTCCTACATAATACCTTTCTGTAAAAAATGTCATTTTTTTTTTCTTAATGGGTCCCTCAATCGAAGGTATGAGTTCTCAGGTTGTAATCAAAAAACTGTGTTGATTGTTTCAATATTAAATTATTAACATCAGTTAATTGGAATTCTAATTGCCAAAAAGGTGAACAATGGGTTAATCATAAATTCCAGAAGTAACTTTAATTTGATATTGCCATTGATATCAACATGACAATAGCTTTTTCTATTATAATTGTTAGTCTGCATAATTTTCTCCTCTCCTGGGGCTGTCAGATTGTGATTCCTAATGACAATATTAATATGCTTCTGAATAACAATCAGAATGTATAATGCTATTGAAATACTTAGAATAATCTAAGTATGTTGGATCTGTCAACATTGATAATCACATTTTCTTTGCATGTTACACATTTTTCTCATTTTATCAATGTCTTCATTAGTGTACACTTACAGTTATTAAACTTATTTAATGAAATTCTTTATTATCCAAAAAGGTTTAAAAAATTTGAAAACTCTCAACATATCGCTTTTATCTTTTAACATGTCTTATAAACATCAAGTAAGTTGAATCTATCCCTACTAATTAGAATTGTTCTGCCTACATGAACTGAATGAAAATTATCACAAAATGATACTTATAAAATTATTTTAATTAGCCAGTATATAATCTATTTGTGTTATAGCTCATTAAGAGAGATCACATCAAGAGTAAAAATAGCAAAACTAAGAAGAGTTTTATTTGGATAAAATATGTTATTTTCCTTTGGCTGCTTATCATTTAGTACCACCATAAACATGGCATCTGGGGAATTCAGCATCTCATATTGCTATCAAAGATTTTATTTATTTATTTAACACACAGAGAGATTACAAGTAGGCAGAGAGGCAGGCAGAGAGACAGGGAGAAGAGGAAGCAGGCTCCCTACTGAGCAGAGAGCCCGATGCGGGCCTCGATCCCAGGACGCTGAGATCATGACCTGAGCCAAAAGCAGAGGCTTCAACCCACTGAGCCACCCAGGCGCCCTCATATTGCTATCAAATACTGCATTGGACTTTTTTCCCCCTGATGAGTTCCTAGGATACAGACAATGGTCACCTGTGTCTGGGTTGGAAGGCACTTTGCCTCGAGTTAGCCAGACTGTATTCAATTTTGGGGTGTTTCTGGCAAGTTCCCTAACACAAAATAATAACCTGGTAGCTGTCATTTCTCCGTTAACCTGATATTCCATTTAATACCGAAGGCATTAGTTCATTTTGCTAATTAAAATGTAAATCATACATTTAATAATACACTCACCTTAATCTCTTAGCACTAAAGAATTTAGTTTGAGGTTGGCAAATGTTGGCCATTCTAGTTTCTGTAATAAAAAGACTAGAGAAGGAGCTCTGGATGCATGGATCCAAGCTTAGTCTTATTTCCATTTTTCTAAGTGCTGGACCCACTGTCTCTTGTTCATTTATCTTGTTTAGAATGTTTCCTCCTGTATTAGCACTGATTTCACACTCAGCTAGTTAAACCAAAGCTAGTGTGTGAGCATCACAAAAGTGTAATCTCCCAAATGTACATCAATGCAGCCTGAAGCCTGACTGCCCCCTGGGTGATCTTTTCTGTATGTACAAAAATATGGATTTAACCAAAATGATCCCCAAGTCACATGTTCCTAATTATAGGGTGTTCATGCAAATATATGTTCATGTACTTGTTGATTTCTCACCAATACTTTTAAGTGTCCACTGTGTTCTAGCATTAGGCTAGGTCCCAGAGATATAAAAGTGAGAATCCACAGTATCTGTTCCTCCCCGCCCCCTCCCTTTTTTAAAAGATTTCTTTACTTATTTGAGGGAGAGAGAGAGAGTGTGCCATGAGAGGATGGAGGGGCAGAAGGAGAGTGAGAGCGAGAAAGGATCTTTAAGCAGACTCTCTGATGAGCGCAGAGCTCCCCGGGGCCCAACCCCAGGACCCTTACATTATGACCCCTGGAAATCAAGAGCTGGATGCTTTACTGACTGAGCCACCCAGGTGCTCCCACAGTACCTGCTTGTAAGGACTTTCCAGTTTATGACAAGAAACAGGCTCTATCAATCAATCACTTCTTGGTGGAACAAGGATGGGCTTCAGAAAGGTGGTAAATGAGTAGAGGCTAAAAACAACCATGTAGTCATCCAGATTGGAAAGGGGTAGAAATTTGGCCAGGCGGGGAGAGAAAAGCATGCCTGAAGGTTTTAGACAGAGACAACATACTGAACCTTGAAAATCTAAACATTCCTGAAGAATCGATAAATGTCGGAGTATGGGTGTGACACTTTCAGTGACTTCCCGGAGGTCACGTTGTTTCCAGTACTGAAGTGGGGACTGCGTGCCAGGATTTCTGATGCCCAGTTTACTGTTGGACTGTGTGAGTCTCTAACACAAAGGGGTCTATGGAAATGCAGCCATAATAAACTGTACGCTGAGTCACACATGTATAGCATTATATGGGGGAAGAATCTTGCCATGGTAAGCTGGCTTTCATTTGAGTTTGTGAAGGATAGACTTTTGCATGCTAGGCAAAAAAGCTTTTCACAGTGCAGGAATTTTCTTGATGTGTGAATTAAAATGTAATGCTAATTAATACTACCGGGTCACAGGATTAAATATATAATTCATGCTGCCAGTTATAATACATCTGCAGAGAGCAGTGAGATTAACCTCATGTTTATAGAAAAAAATGTGTCTTTGAAACTCAGAATACAGATTACATATTAAGCTACAGGAAAGCTCAAAAGAGTGAAAGTATCCTTAAAACAGATGCGCTGCTGCAGTTCAAACAATGAGGGACATTGCTGCTTTAATGGTGCTGCGAAAACTATTTTCAATATGGCACCTCTGAAAGGTTTGCATGAGTGATGAAAGAGGTCTTACGGGGACTACACTTTGATTTCAAGATTGTCAGCTTTCAGATGGCTGTCAGACTTCTGGAATTGACCTAAACAGTAGTGCTAACCTAAGCAGTTACTTTCTTGGTAGCAGTTATTGTTGGGACTGAAGGAGTTTCTGGAGAATTATTGATACTTAGGCTTTGCTAATTAAAACTGTCATTCTATTTCGAGATGTGTTTTCAAGATGAGAAACTCTCCATGTTTTTCTTCTTGATGGTTCACAATAGTAATTAATGCATAATGAGGAAGCTTATCCTAGTTTGACAACATGTTCTGGAGAAGGAACTTCAAAAGAACTTCAAAATAATCATCCAAAAATTTAATGCAGCAAAATTATAGATGCAGACATTGGATCAAACATATTAGGGATGCAAATACATGTAAAAATGGTACAGGGTCTGTTGAGAAGGTGGAGATTCTCAGATTGAGAAAAAATAAAGAGAGCTACTGTGTGGTTTATAATACACAAAATCTATTATGTAATTTTTAAAATATCAAAAGAGAAATATTAGTATTAGAGATGTAAAAAATAAGGCAAAATATTAAATAAGAAAGAGTTATATTTTACACTAGTAATTATAACTCACCAAAAAGATTAAACCATCATTAATCATTCTCTACAAAACAATACAACAGCAAAATATATGAAAGGAAGACTGAGAATAATGTGAGGAGATGTGATAATAGGGGAAATTCAAGACTTATCTCTCAGGGCGCCTGGGTGGCTCAGTGGGTTAAAGCCTCTGCTTTCAGCTCAGGTCATGATCTCAGCGTCCTGATTTTGAGGCCCGCATTGGGCTCTCTGCTCAGCAGGGAGCCTGCTTCCTCTTCTCCCTGTCTCTCTGCCTGCCTCTCTGCCTACTTGTAATCTCTCTCTCTTTGTCAAATAAATAAATAAAATCCTAAAAAAAAAAAAGACTTATCTCTCAGAATCTGATAGATCCAATAGACTGAAAAACGATTAATGATAGAGTGACATCACTGAATTCTGAGTTGAAAAGAGATGCTCAGTATCATGTCTTTATATAGCATTTTCACTATATAGATACAACCTGCAGAAATAATTTGAAAAGCATAGAATACAGAGAAATGTAGTAAAATAATTTAAAATGATACTTTTGCATAATTACTACTTTTCTTTTAAACATAGCTTATTGAACTGCAACTTAATCTAATTTAATTTTTTATAATGACTGGGCTTAACGGTTGGCTTGCAAAATTCCTGACAAGCAGACTATGATGAGTCTAGAAATCAGGACTCCCTCACCTTGAATGCTACTCTGGGACATTGTCCCAGCATGAAAAATCTTTGGGGCCACCAATAAAGTGGCAATTCAAACTATTTTTTCATTCTCCACCAGAATCAAAGAACTTATCTTTCATAAGCGAGCATTCGATGAGATCAAAGCGGAGAGTTTCAGTTAGCAATACTAAGTTTGCAGCACCTTATTTTGTGCAAGCAGCATGACCAAGGCTGGGTGCCATGTCTTTTCTATCCATCCGTTTTGGAAGTAGAGCCGAGAAGTGAAAAGCTTGTCAAAGGGACCTGTATCAGTGTGTTTATTTGAATTAAAAAAGGAAATCAGTCTTTTTCTAATAGAAAGATAAGAACTTAACATTGTTGGAATGACAAATTTTCCCCAAAATCAATCTACTCAATGAAATCCAATTTGTAATGTGAACAAAAAAATTTTTAATGAAATTTGAGAAGATATTACTCTTATTTATCTGGATTAGGAAAAAAAAGAATTTTCAGCCTTAGGAAGTTTTTTATAAAGGGAGAAAAATGATAGTTGTGGGGGCACCGGGGTGGCTCAGTGGGTTAAAGCCTCTGCCTTTGCTCAGGTCATGACCCCAGGGTCCTGGGATCAAGCCCCACATCGGGGTCTCTGCTCAACAGAGAGCCTGCTTTCTCCTCTCTCTGCCTGCTTCTCTGCCCACTTGTGATCTCTCTCTCTCTTTCTCTCTCTCTCTCTCTCTCTGTGTCAAATAAATAAATAAAATCTTAAAAAAAAAAAAAGAAAAAGAAAAATGATAGTTGTGAAAGTTAAGTGGGGTGCTGCATATGTAATGCTTAGTCTGGAGATCCTACAATAGGTGCTTGGCAAAGAGTGTCACAGTCCAGTGAATACCCACATGCATGCTGCCACTCTAAGAGGAAGTAATATTATTATTCCTTTTGAAGTTGACAATTGTGCTTTTCCTGATCCCATTTCTCACTCCATCCTGCTCAGAGGTAACCACTATCCTGCTTTTGTCTTGGCTATCTCTATGCTTTAAAAAATATATATAGTTCCCCCCCACACACATGTATTTCTATTTCTAGTCATATGTTGGGTAGTTTGGGATAATTTTGAACTTTATTTAAATGAATTCATGCTTACGTATTTTTCTGCAACATGGTTTTCTTTCCTGTATAAGCTTTTTCTAAGATTCAGCTGTTGTGTAGCTATAATTCATTCCTTTTCATCGTTCTTGTCTATTCTGTTAGGAATATCCCAGAATTTACTTATTCATTCCATTATTCTTGTTCAATATGAATAGTTCCAGCTTTTTGCTCTTACCAATAGCATGTGTAAGGACATTTAACCTATCCACTTGTGCCCATTTGAAAACTTTTCTCTATTTACCAACATAGGGGTTGAATTGTGGGAAGATGTGGTATGTGCCTCTTCACATGTATAAAATGATGCTGCTGTATTTTCCAAAATATTTGTATACATTTAATACTAAATCAGATGTGCATAAATGTTCTGTTTCTTTTTTATACCATTGTTGTCACACTGATTGTTTAAAAACTTATTCTGGGAAGGTACATATGCAATAGTTTTTCATTTTATTCTTGGCTTATAATTTCCTTACTACTAATAAGTCTGAATATGTTATTTTATTTATTTATTTATTTATTTATTTATTTATTTATTTATATTTATTTATTTATTTGCTATGAGCTATGAAATGATATACTTCCCAGTTCTTTTGTTTGACTGAAAATTTCCCCCTTTTCCCCTTGTATGTAAAGATTATTTTCCTGGCTATTGAGTGCTTGGTTGACAACAATTTTCAATTAGTATCTGGCTCCCATTATTGTTGTTGAGAAGTCAGCAGTCCATCTAATTGTTGCTCCTTGAAAGATTATCTCTTTTTCCTCTCAGCATGCTATTGGAGAACTTTTTTTGGTGTTCTGCAGTATTCAGTTGTGAATTTCTTTTCACTTAACCTTTTTGGATTTGATTGGCTTCTTGAATCTGAATGTCTTTCATCATTTCTGGAATATTTTCAGTCACTTCCTCTTCAAATATGAATTTTCCTCTACATTTTCGACTTTGGTTTGATATGTTAGATCCTATCATCCCATGTTTTATCTCTGTATCTCTAATATCTCAGTATTTTCCAGCTATTCTTTTCTTTTTGTGTGTGCTGAATTCTGGATAATTTCTACTGAATTCTCTTCAGAGTTCTTTACAATATTCCTTAGGTGGGTCTAATTGGTTTTTCATCTTGTCCAAAGTTTGTGAACTTTATAAATTTTGAAATTGTTAATTTCCTAAAGTTAAATTAACTTTGCTTTCTTGTGAGAAACCCAACTTGGTCATGAAGTCTTTTTTTTTTTTTTTAAAGATTTTTATTTATTTATTTGACAGAGAGAGAGAGAGATCAGATCACAAGTAGGCAGAGAGGCAGGCAGAGAGAGAGGAGGAAGCAGGCTCCCCGCCAAGCAGAGAGCCCGATGTGGGCCTCGATCCCAGGACCCTGGGATCATGACCTGAGCCGAAGGCAGCGGCTTTAACCCACTGAGCCACCCAGGCGCCCTTGGTCATGAAGTCTTAACAATTGTATTTATTCTTGGATTTGTTTTACTAATATTTTATTTTAAATTTTACATACTGTGTTCATAGTGAAATTTTATTGTGATTATTCTTTCTCTCACTGTCTTTGAAAGGTTATCTAAGAAAGTATGTTAGACAGGGTTTCTCAACCTTAGGACTACTGACAATATGGACTGGATAATTCTTTGTTGTTGAGGGTTCTTTTGAAGATTGTAGATATCCTGCAGCATCCCTTACCTCTACCCACTAAATGTCAGCAGCACCTCCCCCATCCTCCAGTTCTGATAGTCCAGAAATGCCTCCAGACAAGCCGAAGGGCCTCTGGGAAGCAAATTTGTCCCAGGTGAGAGCCACTGAGCTATCAAGATGATCAGTAAGAGTAAGGTCATCCTACAAAATGTGTGTCCTGTGTGCTTTAATACAATCAAGGACAAGAAAGATAGGGGAAAACTATGAAACTGTCAGATTAAAGGAAACAAAATCAACATGATATGCATTTTCTTGGATGAGATCCCAGAACAGAAAGGGAAGAAAGAGATTTTTGTGAAAGTTTTTGAACTTTGAATGGAGAGTGGATGGTGACATATAAAAGTTATTTTTCTGACTTGAAGATTTGTATGAGGATTAAAAAGGGTATTTTTGTGCTAAGGAAGTGTACCTCGGTGAAGTGATAATGTATCCTGTCTAGGGCTTGGTCTCATTTGATTCAGAAAAAGGCTACTACTATTTCCATTAATAGTAATAATGGAAAGGGAGTGGGGACAGAGAGAGACAGAGAACAAATGAAGTGAAATGTTTAAGGCAAGGAAATCCAGATGAGGTTAATAAGGGAGTACTTTGCTCTGTCTGCCTCTCTGCCTGCTTGTGATCTCTCTCTCTCTATGTCAAATGAATGAATAAAATCTTAAAAAAAATAAGGAAGTACTTTGTAGGGTTTTTCAACTTTTTGTTGGTTTAAATAATTTCCTAAATTTAATTTATTCAAAAAGAAGATATATTGCTTATTTTTCAATGAATTGAGGGAGGATAATAAAGCTTAGGGGCATTTATTGAGGTTCAAGAGAGAAAGAGTTGGAGGCATATGAAAAACTATAGTAACACAAATGCATTTAGAAAATACATTTTAGAAAAAGAATAATTTTGTTATTTTTAATTGAAGCTTTGAAAGGGTATTGGCATTTTTAATGGTTATATGATTAATTGTTTTACATGTATTCAATCTTCACACCTTTGTGACATGGTTAGCTATCCCTAAGACTCCTAAAGTACCATTCACAGCAAGAAGAAAGACCCTGTACAGATGAGAAAGGGATGTGATGCAAGAAAATCTGCGAAGACAGCCAGATGAATACTTGAAGGAGCAAAGGCATAGAGGAAAATAAATAGGTCCCTTCCAAAAATCACTGAGAATATGTTTCAGCACATGAGGCATTTTAAGTGGCAGAACAAATGAAATGAACTGTTTCAAAAAGGCACATACCTTAACATGACTAATTAATACTTCAATATGAGAGAAAAAAATGGCAGAAAGCGAATGGAAATTAATTTAATTCATAATCAGGTGAAACAGGTATAGGCCTAGGAGATACGCTTGCAAGGAAGGGTGGTCCCTCTCATGGTTTCCTAAATTTAACCAACCGAGATTACATTTTCAAGACAGTAGTCTTTTGTGCTTCTAAAATTATTATTTGCTCTAAATGGGAAATATGCATTTTTATCATAAAATAATAGACCTGTCTTAGTCATTCCTTTTGGAGGTAGTTTTTAAAAATCGATCATACATCAAATCTAAAACAATGTGCTTTAGACGTGTACAGTATCTATACCGAGAGAAGAACCAGGATAATGATAAATCCATTCTTAGGTACCAAATGCCAATTGATAAAAATTATCAGACTCATGGTTCTTACATAAGAGTTTAGTGATACTAATTCTAAAATCAAACTATTTGATTTACTTGTAAACAAATCACCAACACAAAATGTATACCAGATTGTAGATAGTAATGTGTTAATGGGCTCTGGGCTCAGATAAGCTGGTTTTCTAGTTATGATTTTGCCATGATTAGCTGATGGTTTGGGGAAAGTCATAGTACCTCCCTAAAACTCAGTGTATTTGGCTATAGACAGATTAAAAGTATTATCTACTTTATGGGATTAGTGTAAGGGTTAAGTAAAATAATATGTGTAAAATTTTTTTAGCACAAGGCAATTCACAAATTGGGTTCAAATCTCACAAATATTGGCTATTAGTTTGTGAAGGTTTTTGATTAAACAGAATTGTCTATTTAACCTTAATAGGGAACCAGAAACTTCATCCCCCAATTTAAGAAGTAATATGTTGATATGGATAGTCCCAATGTAGCCCGTCTTTGGTCAAATACAGTTGATCTTTCTATGTGGTTCAACTTTCCTCAAACTTGCTTTGCTAGACTTCAGTGCTCCACTCTGCGATCACTTCCAATTGTCAGCTACACTGAAGTTTTCCACATTCTGCACACATAACTGCTCTCTTTCCTTTACTCAGAATTACCTCCCTCCATGAGTTTTTCTTCCCCCACCTATTATCTTTGTTTGACTGTCTACCCTTATTGAAAGTTTGCCATATGCCTATATCTCTGGAAGGCAGAATTTCCTACTCTAAGAAAGAAGGATTAATCCCTCTCCTCCAAGCATTTTCCCACAGCATGGTTAGTCCAACAGAATTCTGGCTGGGAATGATGAGTAAGATCCTCAGGAGAAGGCCCTGCTGGCACTGAGAAGTGGCCTGCACTTTCACTGTGAGTAAAGATAAAAGGGTACGGTGAGTGTGCACAAGGGACTGTGTGTCCTAGTTCATGGTTACAGTGCATTCTTCTCCTCTTGGAACCTGGACACGACCTCTGTCATCCTGGTACCACCACAGGATGAAGTAAAGAGCCCCCATGTGGGCATAAGAAATTAAGTAGGTGAAGATTCAACTCTGAAGTTCCTCACTTGAACCATCCTTATATAAGGTGGATAACGTTTGTTAAAATAGACTCCATTGTGAATTTTTCCTCAATATTACTTGTCCTTTATTTAACCACCTCTTTAGTGAGCATTTAAACCTGCCTGCATCAGAATAACTTAATAGGTAATAATAACTGAGGACTTACTACATGCTAGTCACAGTGTCTAGGCATTTTATATGCACTATAAATATATAAATAAGTCTCATGATAACCACATAAATTAGATTATATTATTTACCCCAGTTGCCTGATAAACAAAGAGATTTATTATTGTTCAATGTGATCATCTAATAATTATCAGAAACTGTGTTTGCTGATTCTAAAACCTGAGTATTATCCACCAGGTGATTTTTCTATAGTACTTTTAGAACTGAATTGTTTTAAGGTTATGAAAACAAAACGAAGAGAAAGTTTATTGTACTATCTTATCAGGGATATTTTCCAGTAAAAGTGCTTGATTAATGGTTAAGTTCATTGAATTGCATGAGTTCCTTACTCCATTTTCGTGGTTAAAAGTCCTTGGACTATTCTTGATTCATGTCCAAAGTCAAATAGAATGGCTCTATTTCTTGTCTAAATTATATAAAAATTGGTTAAACTCAAATTTTCGCTTCTTGAATTCCCCCATGGATGGAAGCAAGAAGTTTTGATAAATCCATTATTTGTCAACCACTAAGAAACTTCCATTTGTGCCTCAAGTACATTTGGTAAGCTCTCTGATTGATGGCATATGGTTTTAAATATGCAGCCACACAGAATGGTGACTATAGTTAATAATACTGTATTGTGTATTTGAAAGTTGCTAAGAGAGTAGATCTTAAAAAGGAAAAAATTGTTACTATGTAGGGTAATGGATGTTAAGTAGGCTTATTGTGGTGATTATTTTGCAATATGTGCATATATAGGACCATTATGTTGTACACCAGACACTCATATACTATTATATGCCAGTTATATCTCAATTAAAAAAAAAACTTTGTTGTAACAATTTAGGATAAATATAGATATTAACATATTAATAGATATCCTAAATTTATCCGGATATGCATTTATCATACATATTATTCTGTGACTTCATATAGATAGATAATATATAACACATAAATATAAACACATATTATATATTTATATGAAGTGATGTAAGTTGTAAGTGATATGGCAAGTATTTCAGAAAGGAAATAATTAGACAAAAATATTTATTACTTCAGAACATTATAAAACCAATTCAAAATTATATATTACAGGAGTTGCAAAATGGAGCAATACCCAAAATTTTAGCCTTGTCTCATAAACACTTGTTTTTTTAGCTTATCTCATAATAGCTCGAGATTTTCTAGGTCTTTCATGTTCCCACACTTCCTTTCCCTGAGTTGCTGGTATATGTGTATTTGAATAGTTCCCTAAAATAGTTCCAAACAGCATGCACACAATTGATTAGTATCATTAGAATCTATTTTATAAAACTGTGATTACACCATTTAAAAATACGTGTTTGATAGCTCATAGAGCACCATTAAGTCATTATATGCTAATATTGAATAAATGTGTGACTGTGAAATTTCTGCAGCCTCCACTAATTATTTTACCGTCTATTAACAGTTCTTATAAGCCACTTAATCAATTGGATATGCACATCGTAAGTGGAAAAGGAAAATATTTTGGCATTCTTCGGGAATACTCTTCCACATTAGTTTATATTTTTTTATTGACTAGTTAAGCTATTTTAAAGCTATTTACATTTAACTAGTTCTGATGAATTGTGCTATCCACTTAAATAACAGAATTTTCAAAAATTCTGCTTTATCTATATTAAAAGGAGATTCATGCTTCCTTAGAATGACTAAAATGACATCAATTTTAAACAATAAGATCCACCAGGAATGACACAGAGTAGCTTGTTTTCAGTCTTGAATATACCTCTCTGGAATTCACCAGAAACATAATTTGGCTATAATGCAGACTGAAAATAATTAGAATAATATAAAACAAACGATTCTATTGTTAAAAAAATATTTGTGAAGCTTGGAAAGAGGGTCCCAAAGGATGATTCATTTCTCCTTTCTTCCTTTCTTTCTCTTTTTCTTTCTTTCTTTCTTTCTTTCTTTCTTTCTTTCTTTCTTTCTTTCTTTCTTTCTTTCTCTCTCTCTTTCCTTCCTTCCTTCCTTCCTTCCTTCCTTCCTTCCTTCCTTCCTTCCTTCCTTCTTTCCTTCCTTATTATATTATCTTTTTTAACCACTTGCTAAAACTAACGCCTAACTGTGAATGACATTTGTATCTGGAATTCTTTCTCCAGGACAGCAATGGTATCAAAATTAGGAGAAACCAATAATGGAATTGTACATGTAAGATTACCTGTTACCACACCATTCTCTTCCTTGTCTCAGTTCTCAAATCCTACTATAAGAAAATAGGGATTGATAGGGTTTGATGTGCTCCTAATAAAGTTTGCTTGTGTAGGGAGTAGAGGCCTAGAATAGAAATAGAATTTATGATTAAGGATAACCTAGCCATTTAAATTACAAAGTAAAACTATATTATGAAACCTCTGACACACTTTCACTGAGATGGGACTATTCATTTTTTTTGAGTAATTTAGCAGTATTTCTCAGAAGCAGGTGTGTGTCAATGGCTGCTGTGTCATTTACATGTATATTTTATTCATCATCACCATCAACAAAAAAGGTTACTGAGTGCTCAGTAAATATTTGGTAAATTAATATTTTAAGAACAGGTTTTCTTCAGGGGAGGATAAACAACATTTTTTTGCCCCAAATCTCAATGAACCCCGTCAGCAAACTAAATTATAAAATTTTAGGTAAAGCAATTTCCTCTCTGCAAAGTTTGGAATATCTCTGTTAACAGGCTTCAACTAATATCTGGCCTCTGATTAGGAAAAGGACTATTATAGTAGCAGAACAGTAGTGGTAACCTGGCAAACCAATGAAAGATCTGCTCACTTAACATTTTTTACCAAAAACTATATTATTAAACATGTTCCTAGAAATATGTTGAAAGTATCTTAAGGATTTGAAGGTACAGTGGTTGTATTCATAAACCACAAATTCTACTAACTCAATTCACATCTAAACATCCTGTAGACTAAGAGCATTGGCTGAAATAGATTTTTTAAAAATTCATAGACGATGGAGATTAAGTGAATGCATGTGAAATATGATGCAGTCATTCTTCAAGCTATATGGCACCAAAATTGTGCGGTGACAAAAAACCTTTACTGTATAAAAACAGCACAATTTAATTAGGTTAGAAGCATCAGAACCTAGTGCACTAGAATTTATATTCAAGGTAGAAACAATTTTATCTTTATACTTAAAATCATCAAGAGTATTTTTTCATGTGGGTTTTGTGCTTATGGCAGCTTATCCTCTCGTTTCGCATCACCTTTTCCCCTGTGGTTTACCATCCATTGATGACCATTGCTTGAATCCTTGAAGCAACTATTTCATTAGAAGTTGCAAAGCGATGCTTTTCTAATCCGTTATATATGCTTCATTTATCATCTTGAAATATTTCACATAGAAGAAATTTTCTTTATGTACTAAAGCTAATTTGTTATTCTGAAATATTGTTAATCCTGGAAAGGCAAAATTGATGCTTATATCTAAACATTTTGTTATAAGTGTTCAGAGTAATGAGTTGTTGCCTCTAGCAATCTCCAGTGGAGCTCTTCCCAACCTTTTCCTCTTCAACTGTTCTCTTCTCATCTCTTTCTTTCTTTCCTCCCTTATTTCCTCCTTCTCTCTCTTCTTTTCCTTTTCCTTTCTTTCTTTTGTCTTTTTCAATTTCTTTCATCCCTCTTTCTTCTTTTATTGATGAAGTCAGAGCTTTTAAAATATGTTTGATGTGTTTTAATCAACTTCAATAATTTTCTTCCGTATTCTAAGTCTCTCGATTTAGGCCAGTGTAAGCTCTTTCTGTTGGCTCTTATACTTCTGAACTGGCCCCAGTAGTCTTCAGTATCTTTCTTGTTTTCTGGAAAGAAAAGGGGTCCGAAGCTGTTTGTGTGTGTACTTTTCTGTGTGTATGATTGTATGTACATATATGTACATGCAATCAGATCTCTATGTCATGCAAGAACTCATTCATTCAATTTTGAGTTAATATGATGGATGGAATAGGCAAAAATTGTTCTCGTGTTCTCAACCTATGGTAAATCATTGGACTAAAACTAAGGTGCCTTGCCTCCAAGTTGGGAGAAGATATTTTAAGACACAATAAGATGACTTCCAGTTTCCACTCAAACATGTAAAGATTTGGGAAGCCATTGTTCCTATCCTCACAGCAAGAACAAAGCTGAACAAACTGAAAATCAATGACTATTCTTAGATTCATAAGAGAATTGAGGTCATGGAACAAACAGCATTCCCCAAAACTGGAGAAATAAGTAGATGCAGGGAATACAGACAAGATTATCAGAAGCAGAAGTTGGTGGAGCCAGTAACTGAAAGTTACTCAAACAGTAACTTCAAAGAATTGCTGGAGGCCGAGTATAGTAACTGGAGAGTTATAATCGTCCGGATGCCAAGGCTAAGGGGACACTTGCAGTTCTCTTGGCTTTACTTCCAGGAGTCCCACTAGATTCTCGGGTAAATACTGGAGAAAAATCTCCTCATGCTGGGCCAGAAAGAGGGAAAAGTAACCATTCTGAAATAAACCCAGAGCATTCTCCACCACAAAGACCTACTCAGCAAAGCAAAAAACTTCACCAGAGCCAAATCTGACATGAAGGAAAGCAAATGATCCAACCTTAGCTCTTGTAAGCCTTCCTGGATCACTCAAGGGAAGGGGGTGCAAAGCTGAGAAACACTTGTGAAGGTTGTAGCTCAGAGGCACACACCCACGAAAATACTGAGATCTAATCTTTCTCTAAAACGCAACACAGCAACAGGACTCCCATATAATAACAATGAATTGCAACAATGAACTGAAAGGCTTAAATTTTATCTAAAAATGAGAAATCCAAACAAAAACTCAAAGCCAACAAGGGAGAGAAAAACAGGGACATTAGAAAAATTGAAGCCTCTGACACATACAGCTACAGAAAACAGTGAGCACACCCTGCTTCCTAGACAGATAAACAGGAAACCCATACAAACAAACTTTGTATCTACCAATAAAATGTAGATTAAAAGAACAAGGTCCAGATATACACATATATACATATATATGCACATCTATTCCATATATGTGCATATATATGTATATATATATATATTTTCAGAAAACCCACTTTTAATGGAAAAAGTCATACCATGTTAGCTCTAATAAAAATGAAGCTGGAGTAACTTTATTTATTTCAGATAAAGCAGACATCAGATTAAGGGAAATTATCAGGGATAAAGAGGAAATTATGTAATAATAAAGGGCATAATTCTCCAAGGAGACAAAACAATCTTTAACATGTATGCCCCTAACAACAGAATGTCAAAAAACATGAAGCAAAAACTGAGAGAACTACAAGGAGAAATAGGTGAATCCACTGGTACAGTGGGAGACTTCAACATCCTTCCCTCAGTAATTGACAGACTTAGCAAGCAAAAAATCAATAAGACACAGTAATACTATGTAGCATCCTTAGTATCTTTTGGGCCCTAAGATCTCAGAAACGGAATTAGCTAACGGGAATGAAAAGGGCAGTCCCTGGGCAGTGGTGGCACCTCATCTTGTCAGAATCGATCTCCTCTCTCAGTAGGGGGAGGAAAAAGGTTTGGGGGCTAGCTATGGAAGTGAGATCCATAACACTTAGTATCTTATTATCTTTGTGTTGGAGAACTGGCATAATGGCACGGATAATGTAAATAAATAGATTATTTATGATATGTGATTTATGTGACGTTCTTTTAATATATCCCACCTGTCTCCTGTAGACCCAATGGGAAGAAGCTTAATTTGAATATCCTCCTTTTTCACCCCCTCTTTTTTTTTTTTTACCTTTTTCCTACTTTTTTTTTAACAAAGTTGTAATTGAAACTAAAATAGGGTAAACATACCTCAACAGACATATACAGTCACTAAATTAAGGAAATTTGAGTAATGTATGTAAAGCCTCCACTTGCTTTCAGTAGGTGAGCCTCAGCCAAATGCAATCAGCTGGACCTGGTGTTTCAGTCCATGTGTGAACAATTATTTTATATTTTGTTAGCTCCTAATGACAATGATGTAAGAATCAGTAAGCTAGTAAGACCTAACATTGCTCCTCACCTGATCTTTGCTATATAGCTATTATTAGTCTGTTTTCTCAGAGACTTAATCAGTAATTTTTAAAAAGATTTTATTTATTTATTTGAGAGAGGAAGAGAAACAGCAAGAGAGAGAGAGAGAGCACAAGCAGGAGTGAGAGGGAGAAGCTGACTCCCCGCTGAGCCAGAAGTCTGACGTGGGGCTCCATACCAAGACCCTGGGATCATGACGTGAGCTGAAGGCAGATTCTTAACTGACTGAGCAACCCACGTGCCCCTTAATCAATAATTTTAATTGAAGGTGAATTAGTCTATTATTTTACTTAGACATTTAAATTCAACTCCCTAGAGTTTGTGAAAACAGGCCTTTTAAAGTTGACTATAAAAGTACATAAAAACAAGTAGGTAGGCATTACTCACATTTGAGTCAATCTACTTCTGAATCATGTGGTATGAACTCCTCAACTAAAATTTTCAAACACTAGAGAAAACGAATATGGTAAAACCACCTGTTATTTATGATCATGTGAGCCACTGTGGGAATACACCCCCCATACACATATACATACATAGCACATATATGTGTAAGGACTCCAGTCATTGACACTATTTTTTTGTTTGTTTAGATACATATAATGGATGAAACTTTGGAATCATGGGATAAAATATGAAAAAGATAGAAAAATAGTTTCTAGGCCATTTGACAAAATATCCTGATACAGTCAATTGTCAACGGGATGATACTGTATGATTTTGAAGGATAGGGACTGAGTCTTTTCTGGATTTTTCTCCCCATCTCTTTCTCTTGTTTGCACAGTCATGTCTCTGCTGGTTCTGTACAACATGGGTGCTGAGACACTAGATGCTCTCATTCTCTGACCATCATAAATATTTGCTACTGGAGAAACAGTTGATTACTTGTGAACTTTCTGGACCTCGAGCATTCATGACTGCAATAATAAGTCATCAGCCAAGTTGGAGGCAGAATGACTGAAAAACGTCAGCTGCACTCACAATCAATTCCAATCACTAAGGTTGGAGCAATCATGAGTGACTTTGGACTACTTGCTAAGGTAGACGAAATAACTATTTTGACCACACAGAAATCTGTGCATACAAGTAAGGTCTCTTGGTCACAGTTCTAGTCAGGCTCTTCTCTTAACTGTTTAATGTAGAAGTATCTCACAATTTACTTAGAATTTTATAAAGCAAACATGTGACTTGCTTTAACATGGGAAGAGAAAACAAACATAGACACCTTTAAAATATACGCAGCCCATAAATTTTCTCAGGATTCACATCTAGAAGTGTATTTCCCAGAAGATGAATTAGTCTTTTGCATAGGATGCCCTAATCTCAGGCCTGAGGATACAAAGCAATGACTCGGCACTGTGGCTGGACCCTGGATGATGCAGAGAACCGTGTGGGCAGCAGGATTTGGAAAGAACCCAAATAAACACACGAGTTGTACTAGGAGGTGAACACCCGAAGTCACGCAGCTGGTGAGTAGCTTCTTTACATGCAAAATTGTGCTGCACAGTATTGTGCAAATAACTAAATCTGACTTCCACTCTGATGTGTAGGATATCTCTGCAGTGAGGAAACTCACAATTTGAACTAAAAGAATAGGAATCTTCATCAAAAGGATGTTGAATAAAGGCCCATTCAGAAGGTGGATAAGAAAAGAAGATAATACACCGTATGAAGGAAAATAAAAGTCTACAAATAGTGAGATAAATAACTCATTGTCTGTCCCAATAATATCCCTTGATATATTCTTTTAATTGCTTCACTGAAAGATCAAAGTATAATCTGAGTTTTCTATGATCTAGAGCATTACCTTAAAAGTTAAAATGCGCTTTCTTAATTCTATTTTAGGTTCTTACATTTTATTTAGTACTTTGATTGCTAAATGTTTGCTATTTACATAATGTTATCATGGTTAACTGCCAACTTGTGATTGATAAAATTACATATAATTTTTCATGACAGATGATAGGATTATCCAGATGTGGGATCCATAAAGCATCAAACAATAAGTTGAAAATAGCAAATTGGAATCATTTTGTGCATTTGGTTTTTTAAGGGGCAGTCTCTCCTATGTTTAGAGCATTGGACACTGAAGTCAGAACAACTTTTAATTAAATACAAACAACTTACTGAGTGACTTTGGGCAAGTTGCTTCTACGCTTTAGCTTCAATTTCTTCATTTATGTGACCGGATTTTAATAGTTTCTATCTCACATGATGGCATGGGTTAGAAGTGAGATAATTTAGGTAATGCCAAGAAACAATATGCCCTCAATATGACTTTGGCCATGAAAACTAATCAATCAACAGTTTTTGAACAGAACTGTGGCAAAACAAATATGTACATACATATATCTTATAATTGTATATATATATACACATGCATACACACATTGTATACATATATAACACACATATAACATATAATACATATAACGTATATGAGAATACGTAAAATCTAAAGGCAGTACTTAAACAATAATAAAATGAACAACTGTATACCCACAAACCATGTTAAGAAATATGCTATTATCAGAGTGAAAAAAGCCTCTTAAATAGACTTACCCCACTGAGTACTTTAACTTCATCCTTAAGAATACCTGCAACTGGGCACCTGGGTGGCTCAGGGGTTAAAGCCTCTGCCTTCGGCTCAGGTCATGATCTCAGGGTCTGGGATCAAGGCCGCATTGGGCTCTGCTCAGCAGGGAGCCTGCTCCCTCCTCTCTCTCTGCCTGCCTCTCTGCCTACTTATAATCTCTCTCTCTCTGTCAAATAAATAAATAAAATCTTAAAAAAAAAAAAGAATGCCTGCAACCCCGAGGGTGCTGTGCTATTGAGAGTATTATTACTTATGTATTCCTGCCTTAAATTTTAATTTGTTCTGGTTTTGTCCTCCTTTGTTTTCTTTGTCTGGTTACTTCATGCTAATTTTGCCTGGGTTTGAGCTTACATAATTGTTATTTGTCTATTTAATCTAACAAAATATTTTTAACATAGGTATTTTCAAAGGAGAAACGTAATCTCCTATTTCCCCAACAGATAATTTTTATTGATTAAAAAATTAATACAACCAACAGTTTAAAATATTGAACCAATATGCAAAAGCAAAAACTGAAAAGTGATATATTCCCTACTCCATTTCTCTTCTTTCTCATTCCTCCTTCCCAGTAGCAACTACCGTTAGGAATCTCTTAGTCATTTTTCATTAAAAAATAAATGTGGATGCCCACGTGTATATATCTATTAATATATTTGTTTACATTCCCCCCAAAAGGATTACACTGTATCTGTATTCCTACATTTTGCTTTTCCCCTTAGAATTAATCTTAGATTACGTTCTATATCTGTACATACAGATCTACTTCATCTTTTTTTATGATGCCACATGATTCCACTGTATTATATATCACCATTTATTTTTAAAGCCCCTTATTGATGAACGTTTTGTTTTTTCATTTTTAATGCTATTACAAAAAGTGTGGCAATACACATCTTTATACAGACATCCTGAAAAACTTTTGTCTGTATATTCTTGGGATAAATTCCTTGAAATCCAATATGTAGGTCAAAGAGTGTGTGCATTCAAACATTTTTGACTAGCAGAACTAAACAAAGGCTGAATAGTGGTTTGAAGGCACTTTGTACAGCCCTGCCAATATTTCTCATAAGCTCTTTGAAAATTTTCTCTAAATGTAATACTGTCCAAATGGATGGGCATGGTGTTCGTTTTTTCCAACCTATCTCATCTATGTCATAAAACACTTCTCTATGCTCACTATGAATATGCTTTTCTTGTTTAGAATCATGTCCCCTCTAGCTCAAGGATAATTTACTGCTTTGGTAACCTTCACTTACCTCTCCATCAGAACTATGAGCCAAAAGATTTTAACTGGGATGTTTCATGTCCATGTGCTGCCAGTCAATGTTGGAAATGACTTACACATGAGATTGACAGAATCGTTCAAATAAGTAAGTGCAATGTCTACATAAAGTCTAAAGGAAATGGTGCAATGGCATATTTGACCCTGTTTCCTTTTTACGGGCTTCTCAAGTTAATACTGAATCTCTCAAAAATAAATTTTTCAAAGTCATTTAATTTTATATTGTCATGCACAGTCTATCAGAATTAGACTGACTTTTTTGGTTCTAATTAGTTAATATTTGCCCCCCCCCACTTTTAAAGATTTGATTTATTTATTTGACAGAAAGAGACACAGCGAGAGAGGGAACACAAGCATGGGGAGTGGGAGAGGGAGATGCAGAGTCCCTGCCAAGCAGGGAGCCCAATGCAGAGCTTGACCCCAGGACCCTGGGATCATGACCTGAGCCGAAGGCAGAAGCTAAACAACTGAGCCACCCAGGCTCCCAATATTTGCCTGTTTTATAATTCCCTGTTTTCCAAAATGTTCTATGTTCCATATCACATTATTTCTTCTTACTTCTGTTCTAACACAGTTACAATTATAAATATAAGTAAATAGAGTTTTGAATAAGAATTTATTTGTTTGCTTTTATTCTCCCACCCTTAACCTCAGTCCTATTCTAATTTTTTGGTTTCCTCTTCTCATTTTTCTGTGCCTAAAATAGATTTTATACTTGTAAATTTTGATATATAACTGAGTCATCTTTTTGATAAGCATTATGATTGTACTAGAAACCAAACCCTAAATATATATTGTTACTATACACATGTAAATATCTTATGCAATAAGAAATAGCTCAGAGTTACCTCATGGTAACTAAGAGTTACCTCATGGGCTTTTTCTCAATCCTTTCTTTCATGTTGTGTCCTACAGTCCTGGCAATGCACAAGTAATTATAAAAAATATTAGCCTATTTATAAAGAATTTTCCACATAGTCTCTGTGAGAAATTATCTCAAAACAGCTTTTAGTTTTAACTTAATTTTTTTGTGTAAGAGAGAGGAAGCAGAATTTTAGAATTTCTATATGAAGCCATCCTGATGATAAGAAAATTTAAAATCATGTATTAAGTCAGCCTATATTTTAGTTTTTTTTATTGTTCTATAGAAATTCTAACCATTCAAGTGGCTTAAAATAACTAGCGTTTTCTTATCTCTTCTGATTCTGTAGTTTGAGCTCAGATGATTTTTCTGCTCCAAGTCATCTGGGGAATCAACTGATTTAGAAGGTCAGAGATGACCTCTCACGTGATTTCCAGTTGGTGCCAGGTGCTCTGTAAGAACTGCCAGCAGGAACACTTTGCTTCTCCTTCTCCTGTTATTTCCCCATCTCTTGGGCTTCTTGCAGTAGCTGATTTGCTTCCAAAAAGCAGAAAGTGGAAGCTCCTTATTTTCTTAAGGCCAAAGCTTGGATGTCTCCAAACACCACTCCCATTGCATTCTACTTGCCAGAACAAGTTTTGAGGCCATCCCTGAGTCAAGAGAAAGGTAAACAATCTCCACCACTTGATATCAGGCATCTCATGCACATACAGAGTGGGGAAGAATTATTGGAAGCTGTCTTTTGAAACTATGGAGAGAAATATTTTAAAGTGTTGAGAGAAAAAAACCCACCAACCTAGAATTCTGTATCCTGTTATATTATCCTTCAAAAGTGAAAGAGAAAGAAAGACTTTCCTCAGCAAATGGAATTCCAGGAAACTTAATGCTTCTAGACGTACCTTGCAAAAAATGTTAAAAATCCACCAGAGAGAAAGAAAATTATACACATCAGAAACTCTGATCTACATAAAGGAAGGACAATGGATAAGTGAAGCATCAAAAGGGTTTTCTCAACAACTGTTCAAACTTGGAGTGCAATGTGGAATAGGAAGCTTTAGCGGCCCAACCAGACAGTCCATTTAACAGCACCCCCTTTTTCCCAGTGGTTATTTTGTGTATAGAAATTGTTAGCAGTGGGTCTGTGGGAACATGGAGACACATGGCAACCCTAGGAAGAGACTTTCTGCAGGAGCCGGGTCAGCTTGTCCATAGGATCTCAGAGAAATCAGGGTGGCCAGGATAGCCATACTAAGAGCCACCTTACCCTCTTGACAATTCCCTTGAAAGTCCTGCTAGACAGTCAATCACTGATTAATTAGCTGGGCACCAAAAGAAAAGCTGGGTGGTGAGTAGGGGCTATGCTGTATGAAACATGGCTATTTTTAAATACTAGCTTCATTTACAGAGTGGTGAGCTTTTTTCACTGATATTGGGACAGATGTTAATGAGGGAACGGAGATGGATGTGGCTGAGAATAGGCTTTGCATTTAATTTCTCACATAAATTTAAAAAGTATTGACTATATGTGAAGAATTATACATTGCATCTCATGCATATGTAACTGATATTAAAAAATAATATTGCTCTCAAAGAAGGAAATCTTTTTTTATTGAATTTTTAAGGATGTCTTTTCCTCTAAGTATGCTTAGTAGTCATTTCAATCCATAAATAGTAGCAAAAGTTTATTATTTTAGCTTTCTAGGGAGTACTGAGTAAAATATGCTTTGGCTTTTGTAAATAAAAGAACTGGTGAATTTCTTTAAAAAATTAAAAGATAATAAAGGGCATATTATTAATAACTTTATGCCAGTAAATTTGAAAACTTACATAAAATGAGGAAATCTCATGACATACACAGCTAACCCGTCTCTCTCTAGAAGAAATAGATAACATGAGTAACCATATATCTATTAAAGAAATTGAATTTATAATTGACAATTTTCCTAAAAAGTTAACTTCAGGTACAGATGCCATTATTGGTGAATTCTACAAAATACATATATAAATATATGTATATAAAAATCGTAATACATATAAAAATATTTATAAATACATAAATTATATATATATATATCTTACTGATTCTGCTTCTATTGTTAAATCTTGCTAATCCAATAAGCAATTTAATAAAGACATGTTAGGAAAATATTGCAGAATTAGATATAAAACTGGTTAATGTCTAGCATTAACAGGACAATAAACTATAGTTTGCGTGGGGCTATCAGTTTCACTGATAATTATTTTCACCTCTCCAGACCAACATCTACAGTTTAACATGAAACTCCTCAAAATCTCATACCTTCAAATAATGGTAAATAGTGAGTTTAGCTAGTTAACCATATATTCTCCTACATAACTTTTGAGTGGTCTTTGCTCCTATTGATATTGGAAAGTTATGCTGCCCATATTTTTGCCTTATTCTAAATTTTAGATAATTTATCATAACACCTTAAAGAAATTAAAAATGTAATTTAGAAGCTGAGGTAATATATTTATGACTTATATGATTGACAAAACCTTATGTCAAGAATATACAAGTAGAATCTTTAAGTTAATGGAAATATCAAGCTCACAAGGAAAATGCATGTGAACACGCATTTCACAAAAGGTAAATTCCATTTGGCCAGTAAACATGTGGGGAGGTGTTCTACCTCGTTTGTGATCAGAGAAAAGCAGATCAAGACTGTAAATAGATCCCATTTTATATTCATTCAATTCGCAAAAAATTACTAGTCTGATGTTACAACATGTTGGAGAGGGTATGGATTAAAGAATACTTCTTGTAAATTGCTATAAATAATCAAGACCCCTGGGTAGTTTAGTTGGTGAAGCAGTTGCCTTGGCCTCAGGTCATGATCCCAGCACCCAGGGATCAAGTCCTGCATTGGGCTCCTTGCTCGGCAGGGAGCCTGCTTCTCCCTCTGCCTTTGCCTATCACTCTGCCTGCTTGTGCTCTCTCTCTGTCTCTCTGACAAATAAATGAATGAATGAATGAATAAATAAATAAATAAATAAATAAAATATTCTTAAAAATTGCTATAAATAATAACTTTGGAAAATATTTTGCCATTATCTTCCAAAGGTGAACGTCCACATGCCAAATGACTCAAAATGTTGCTCATATATACCAGAAGTCATGTACAAGAATATTTTACCAAACAGACGTATCTTTAATACAAAAACAAGAAAAAATATAGTCAGTAAAGGAATGAATAACCAAATATATTCAGACAACTAAATATTATTCAACAGTGAAATAAATACACCTAGCTATGTGCAATAAAATCAATGAAACTTAACAGATTACTATTGATTTTAAAAATTAAGTCCTAGAAGATTATACCAGGGTCACTGTACTAGAAGCATTCTGAGGGCACTATTCACACTGGATTTCATATAAAAATAACCGTCTGAATGTCTCACAAATATGGTTAAGTCCATTGATTATTGTATTTGCCAATATGAAGCTGTTGGTAGCTCCAGTGAAAGTGATCTGTGGAATTCCGGAGACAAAGCCTGTTTAGATGAGACTCCAGAAAGAATGGGAGATTGGAAAATGCAGACTGTCTATGCAAAAAATGCTTGTGAGGCATTGCCTGTGGAGGAATGCAGATATATTTCAGAGCTAGATGCCAGTGTGTTGTTATTTGTGGCATCTATGAGACAGTTGGGAGAACTGACAAGGAAAGACAAATCAATTAGCAACCCGGATAAGGAAGTCCCATACTTTCTTGACTGTAACCTTACCAGATTGTAGATGTTGCAAAACTCTTCCTATTAGAAAAAAGCTTGAGTGTGCTGCTTTCAGTGTTGGGAGCCAACTGTGAGCAAACCGAAGAGTCTTTGAGAGGTGCATATGCTGGTCTTTAGAACAGCTCCGCTTACATGGATCCATCTAAAGAACCAGGTGGAGAGGAATATTGTGTTTCTCCAGACAGGAGAATTTAATTCCTTAAATGGGTACATGTTGTATCTTTCTCTTTCTTTCTTTCTTTCTTTCTTTCTTTCTTTCTTTCTTTCTTTCTTTCTTTCTTTCTTTTTTTTTTACTGGGTACAGTATACTTTATTGATGGTACATGACAAGGTAGGGATCCTTAAGCCCTTCCCCTTCATTAGGAGGTCTGGGATGGAAACTGTGTAAAGATCAGGGGATTCTCAGTTTGTTAGTGGATGAATTGGTACAAGGACTTCCCACTAGCTAGGGGGCCTCTCTCTTCCTCTTGTGTTCTTGTTGGTACATGATGCATCTTAAAAAAACAAAGTAAGTACAAAAGCTAGAATCAGGTCCTCCACTGACCCATCTGGATGGCACAAGGACTCTGAGATCTCATCCAGGGCAACAAACACTGAAGGCTAAACACCATGTTTATTCCAATATGCTTTCTATAACAGATATTTTGTACATTGTAGACATTATATCAGATATCAGACTTGTCATATATAAAGATACCAGCATCTCAAGCAAGGTGCAGAGCTGAAGAGGACATATTTTAGCTGGTGCACGCAGTGAGTCCTAAATGTGTGAGGTATTCTACATTCCTGCAAGTACAGATTTAACCCCTTGAAGAAATTCTTCAATTCAGATTCTTAACCACCTGGATTATTAGGCTCTGTAGAAATCACTTTTCTTTCTAAGACCATTTCCCTCATGAGTGATCTTTCTTCTTATCTTCTATTTATACCTTTTCATTCTGATGGTTTAATGTCTTTACATCTGGTCCCCTACTTAAGTTTCTTTTCTTACCTACTGCTTTTACCTTTGGTTATTAACTCTAAAAATACCCTTTTGAATAACATTTTTAAAAATCTTTATTTGGGGGCTCCTGGGGGGCTCAGTCGGTTAAGCATCTGCCTTCAGCTCAGATCATGATCCTAGGGTGCTGGGATCAAGTCCTGCATCAGGCTTCTTGCTCAGTGGGGAGCCTGCTTCTCCCTCTCCCTCTGCCTGCAACCCCCACCCTCCACTGCTCATGCGTTCTGTCTCTCACACTCTGTTTCTCACATACTCTCTCTCTCAAATAAATAAATAAAATCTTAAAAAAAAGAAAAACCCTTATTTGGCATGTAAACAAGCCAGGAATTTCTTTCAAGTGCCCTGCACCAGAGGGCAGCAGTGAGGAAGGGTGGAGGAACCATCCAGCTTCATCAGAGCACAGAAACAGGATGAACACTGGAATCTCATCTGTGGTGCATGTTAGGGATTAGATCAACCTGCTTATCAAAGCAGAAGGTCCCTTAGGACACTATCAGAAGGTGACCTGCAGGTCAATATGACAAGAGTGAGATGTGGGGTGGAAGACAGCAAAGTACAAAAGACAATGGCAAAGACACAGTGGATAGGAAGGGGCATGTTGAGCTAGTCCAGGTGAACGTCGGAGACCATAGCAGAAGTGCACAAAGTGAAAGTGCCTGAACATTCTGGATACCCAGTCAGAGTTAGCCTTATAGAAGAATCCATACAGCAAGGAAGGGGAAAAAATTTAAGACATCTTGAGAAGATGGAGTTCAAGGGTACAGAGAGGGACATGATGTCCTCTCAGACTAGAGCGTGTCTCCAGTGTAAGCAGAGGGGGGGCAGGGGGATAAAATTTAAGATAACCACCTGAGGGGGCCTTGCTCACAGTCATCACAGAATATAGTCATGGATTCCAGATATCTAGAAAAACTGCTGACCTATGAAACAGAAAACTTGCACTGGGCTCTCTTCATTAATATTTCTTCTCTTCCTTTGAGAATTTTTTTTTTTACTAGTTTTTCTTTTTCTTCTCTGTATCCTTTTTTTTTTCCTTTTTGGTTTAGACATATAATTCAGCCTCATCATAAAGAACTCAAATTAGAACACAAAGGAAAACAATCCTCAAAATAACCCTGGTTATTATTAAGTTAACAAGGTTCAGACCTTGGTGTCTTTATATGTGCGGTTAAGAGTAGACACATGAAAAGACATCTGAGAGGCAAACAAAATGTTCCTAAACAGGATTGCACTATGAAGGCTCATTTAAGAAGATTATTTTGACTTGATTATTAAGAATGAAGAAATTAAAGAAATTGCAAACACTTTGATAAATATTTTCTATAGATACCTCTAAATTTAGAGAAAAAAACATGGGAAAGTCTAAAAGGCTGAGACCATTGTGTTTTATTTCCTGAAACACATATTTCTGTTTTAGACAGGCGTTGAAAGACATTTACTACTTATACACATTCTCCCACCTCCCCTTTTAAAACTCTCAATTTTAAAAAATTGTTACATATGTTAATTGTCCAATTTTATAATATTTGTGTTCTGTTCTGTAAACATAATCCCTGTTTTTTTCTTATTACATTGAGTTTTGATTGGCTCCATTTTGTGTTAAAATTGTTTAGTTAATGAATTAACATTTAATTAATATTTTTAAAAGATAACTTTATATGTGGTGAATTCCCTGACGGTAGAGTGTTTGAGAACGTCTGATGTTTACTTGAACAGAATCAGGACTCAGTCATAAGCAAATGGGAGGTCGCCATTTCTCTTCTTAATCTGTTTCAGATTTGAGCGTTTCTTCTACCCGTCCTGTTTATTTTCTTCCTGGAAACATGAAGAATCTTTTCTTTATTTAATGATTTCTTTCAACAAAGTTATACATGTAAATAATTTTAAAAGTCAAATAGCCTTCCTATGCTTACAGTGAAAGCCTAGGACTTTCTATTGCCCTCTTTTAATCATTGAGGTCATACATTTAACCTGAGAGCTGTTTCTTCTGCCAGTGGCCTCCAATAAAAAATTTTTAATTTGAGTATAGTTGACACACAGTGTTAACATTAGTTTCCAGTGTATAACACAGTGATCCAATGTCTCTGTACATTATGCTGTGCTCAGCACAAGTATAACTCCCATTCATCACCATATGACACTATTACCATATCATTGACTATATTCTCTATGTTGTGCCTTTATGAGTCACATTTTTGTATTATCATTTCTTGGTCTTTCTGTTTTTAGATTTTATTTAATAACTTTCTATTATGGAAGATCTATATTTGCTTCTCTTTGAGGTAAATAGTTTCTCTCCTCTGATGTTCCTAATGTAGTTTATATATCACTCTTTTTTTGAATTAATTTTTAATGTTCATGAATTTATGACAATGCAAATATTATTCACAGCTAAGAGAAGTATTGTACTGTGATTGCAATGACTTTTCTTAGGCAATGTTTTTTTTTGTCCCAGAATTAATGACTGCCTTGATTTTTTATTTTCTGCTTCCTGTATAATTTATTAATCAACAAACTCTTTGACCTTACTGATGACCTAGAAAATACACTGAAACACCTCAGTTGCTCTATCATGAACGTTAACTTCTTAGCAGTATCCTTTCTGGAAGTCACCACCCTCCAACTCCTGACGACCGTTTGTCCTCTAGGACAAACAGTTTTGCAACCATTGTCTTAGATTTTGACTTTGCCATGTTCCTGTAGTTTCTTTTGCATATCTCTGGTATTGGATTCTGTGTGTTTCTGTGCTGTCTATGTCTTCCTTAGTGTAATTATTTTAACTGTAGTCAATTAATTATTCTAACTGTAGTGAATGAATTATTTTAACTGTAGTATATCTTCCAGTTACTTTTTACTGGTCATGGATCTAAGAGAGATTTTTTGAGGACTTACATATCAGAAAATGTCATTATTCATCCTTCACAATTGACTAGCAGTCTGTATGGGAAATTCTAATTTGAGATCATTTTCCCTTACAATTTTAAAGGCATTATGCCATTGCTTAGGTAACAGTGATTTAGACATAAAGCCCATGAGAATTCTGTATCCTTATCTTTTATTGGTTACCTGTTTCCCCCTTCACTTTCTCCCTTTTTCTTTCTTTTCTTTCTTTCTTTCTTTCTTTCTTTCTTTCTTTTTCTTTCTTTCTTTCTTTCTTTCTTTCTTTCTTTCTTTCTTTCTTCTTTCTCTTTCTTTCTTTCTCTCTTCTTTCTTTCTCTTTCTCTCTCTTTCTTTCTTACAAATCAAAGTTTATTGAACAAAATTAAGGCCTTCATATCTCATATTTCACTAATGCAAAATAAAGACTAGGTATTATTTAAAATCATTCACAAAAATTTAACTTTTACTCCCTCTCACCCCCAACCAGTAAAATGGCCCGACCAAATGTTACCAAAACAAACACTATATCTAAACACCAAGTCCCATAAAGACCACTATCTCGCATATAATATCTTGGCACAGGTGATCCTCATGCATGATTTTAAATTCTTGTAAAGCATCCCAGCAACTCCAGCCTGTCCATCATTTTCAGATTCCCCAAAAGCAATGTCATGCCTCCAGGTACCAAACGTACTTCCTTGAAACCAGGTAACTGATTAAACAGCAAGGATCACATCATCTCATTAGTCTCTTCTGCGAAACAATTAAGGAATAAAATATAGTGTGAGGGGTAATGAGGGACCTGAGGATTTGGTGTTGAATTTCCTTGGGCATTTCCTGCATTTGGTGTTCCCTGACCATGTTTTTTGTGGGAAGTTGTTGCAAAGAGTTCTTCAGTTTTTGTGCCTTACTTTTCCTTCCACTTTGTCAGCCAAAGTGCCACAGATTTTAGATATTCTATCAGAATCTGCTTCTGCATCCCGAATTTACATTTGTTTACCATAAAATGGAAACCCTTGTAACTGTCTGAAGGCATTTGTGGGTGAGCCTAGTTCCTTAAAAATAACAAAGTTTTGCCCCTTCATCTTCATGGTCTTTAAAGCTACAATATCTACCATGTGATCAAATTGAGAAAACAGAATATAGGGAGCTCTTCAATTCTTTTTCAATTTTGTCACTCATATTGTTGATATCAATTGTTTGATTTGGTCTGATATCCATGTTTTGGGTTAAAATGTTCAAATAGCCTGAGGCCACGCTCCTCCCGTGAAAACCAAAATCCCCTTTCACTTTCTTAAGGCCATTAAGGTCTTTATTTTATTCCAGAAATTCTAAAATCAAGTTACATCATCACCTAATTGTGAGTCTCTTTTCATTCATTTTGTTGCCTTCTTGGTGGACACTTTTCATTCTGAGATTCCACATTCTTCAGCTTGGTAAGATTTCATGAATTAGTTCTGTGTCAATTTTCTCCTGTCCATTTTCTCTTTTGGTAAGTCATGTTTTCTGAACTTTTGAACCCCAGGCTAAACAAATATATATATATATATATATATATATATATATATATATTTTTTTTTTTACTTAAATTTTTGTTCATCTTTTGTGTTTTTGTATGTTCTGGCAGATTTCTTCAATTTTGTCCTCTGCTTCTTAGAGTTCCAGCAAACCAATCCGAATTCATGTTTTCCTTATTTCTTTCCTTGACTCCAATCATTCCTCTTGGCTGACATTTCACCTTCCCACCCCTCCCCTTCTCAGTTCAGTTCCATAGTGGTGCCACATTGATCTTTCTAAAATTTAAGTCAAACTACGTCATTCAAGAAATGTGAAGACTTCCTGTTTTATGTCATATAAGCCTTCAGAGTATTCCCTGAGTGAGAACAGAGGACTAGTTAATATTTTCCAAACATCCATAAACCAAGTTCTACTTTTTCTATTTATCTGCTTCTCTTCTACCTCATTCTTGATCTCTTCCTTTAAGACTTCTCTCAAATATCATTTCAGCATGAAAAAAAATATGAAATAATGATCTCTATCTCATCTGAACCTCCATATGCATTTAGTAAGTATGTACTTATGATACTTATCATATTCTATCCTGCAATTTAGTTATTAAAACACTTCTCTTATTCTTCTTTTTGCTTTCCTCAGTAACTCTAGTTCCTTGTCTTTGTTTTCTGCATAATGCCTAATAAAATGGTCAGTGATCAACACTTGTTTATTGTGAAACTCAACTCAAGGATAGTACACTAAATATCTATTTTGTTCTGAAGCATGAGAAAAGATATTAATATGACTTCCAAATGAAGATACCTTCTTATACATCAAATATGCAACTTTATTATATATAATTAAGAAATTTATGATCTAAAAAATTGACCTTCTAATTATAAGACGCGTACCAACTAACAGCAGACTAACAGGAACCTAAGCTGGCTTTCTCCCAGGATCATGTTCAATTGGGTAAGTAGAACTGCTTCTACACGGCTGAAAATGCAGAAATGGGATCTTAGATGGGCTACAGCTTGCCCTCCCCCCTTTTGGTAGTCACATATAATACAAATCCTTCTCCATAAATCATGTTTAAAATGCTATCAGCACACTGTTTAGTAAAGGGTGGTAAAATAAAACCAAAGCACAGAATCATTTTTATCCAATTTCCTTCCAAATTAATAAAAATAGATGGGAAAGGCATTTCAAACTTAATCAAAAGAAAGAAGTACAACCTCTTGTCACAAGCTTAAAAAGGTGAGGGCCACAATAAATACAAATGTTTGGTGATGCCCCAGGGGATCATAAATCCACTCCAATCTCCATTAGAAATGGCAAATCTATAAAATCTGAGCAGTTTTTACAATATTCCAATATTTGAAGAACAACATATGGTATGATATTCTCTGGTGTAGGATTAGTGCACAATGTCTCTGTCAGAGGAAGCTATGTTGTAGTGAGAACAATTCTGATTATTAACACAAGATTTATATCATCTGAACTTTTTTTCATATATTTTCAAGAGCTTCTTATTTTGTGAAAGCATCCATCATCTCTTACGCATGTAAAGCTTAGTCACGTCAAGGGAAACAAGTTTGAATTTATTTCCATTTCACCTACACATTGCAAGTCTCTAATGGTTAGAAGTAGTAAATATATAACTAAAGACAAAAAAATCTTTTTAACAAAACAAAATATACAAATATATTAAAATTATTAGTTTTTCACATTTATATTTTTCAAGAATTTCTGCAAAGCAGTGGAGTATAATGGTTAAAAAACCAGCATTTGGATTCATGTATTTGGCTTCAAATCATGGTTGGCCATTAATTATTAGGAAAGAAAGTTCAGACCAGTTTAAGAGCTTCTGCAGAATTCTGGTTCAGAAGAGCAATGGCTTTTTTTTATAGTAATGTAGGAATGAGGGGAGATAATATAGCAAAGTGATTAAAAATGAAAGCAGAATTCAGCAGGTGCTCAATAAATAATGGTGATTGTTATTTTCCCTGCTTAGAATTTCATTATAGTAGATGTATACAGAAAAAAAACACCACTTCTTTTTCAACAGTGGACACATAAATAAAATTGTCTTGACTAATTTGGCATGTTCAAATAAAAATTACCTTATAATGTTGCAAATTTTTGTCCTATTAGTGTACGTTTTGTTGTGAGTTGCAGGGAGTTTGAGGTAGGAAATCCATTAGGAGCTGTTACTGAAGTCTTCCTGAGAGATAATGAGCTACTGTTTAAAGAAGTGTATTTATGTTGTTAATTGTAAATGTTTTCAATTGGTTAATTTTGGATTTTGAAACATAATACACTTTCAGTGAGATAAACAGGAGCTGTGTTGTAGATGGATAACATTAAAAACTTCAAGAACTCCCATCTGAAATTGTTTATAAACTGTAATGTCAGCTTAACAGCAAACTGCATTTTTTAACTTGGGAATAATTTTTGTATCTCAGTAATGTGTTGAACATTACATTATAATGAAGTTCTCACTGTATTACATTAAAGTGAAAGAATGAAAACTTTGAGAGCTTAGAAGTTCCACATTTTAAGCAGATGACAATATAGTTAATTTTAGAGGTTTATCATTTGCTAATACCACTGAGTTCAATGCAGATTTAACATCCGTTTATGTTAAGCATGTTTCTAAAGCTTCTTTTAAAATATATTTTTGTCCTCAGACATTTTCATATCTCAGATAATGAATGTTTCTAGCTCCTCTAAAGTTATCTTGCCACACTATGAAAATTTCTATTCCAAACAAATTGATATATATATATGAAATAAAGGAGAGAATTGGACAGAAAACCCCAAATTACTGGGCATCAATGTGGACTTTTTAAAAATTAAGTCTTTATTTATTTACTTTTTCTAGCAAAATTGCAGAAAAGATGGAGAGATTTTCTATGTACACCCCGCCCTCACACACGAATAGCCTGTCTTATTAGCAACGTCTGGTACCAGAGTGGTACACGTGTCACTGCTGCTGAACCTTCACTGACACATCATTGTCATCTGAAGTCTAGAGTTTACACTATAGTTCACACTTGCTGTTGTATATTCTGTGGAGTTAGACAAATGGATAACAACATGCATCCATTTTTTATAGTATTTTTTCCTGCCCTAAAAATACTCTCTGCTTTCCTTACTCTTCTCCCCTGGCCCTCAACCCCTGGCAACCACTGATCTTTTTCCTGTTTCCATAGTTTTGTCTTTTCCAGAATGTCCTATGCTGTGCTTATACCATGTGTAGACTTTTCAGTTTGTCTTCTTTCTGTTAGTAACATGCATTTAAGATTCTTCCATGTCTTTTCATGGTCTGATAGCTCATTTCTTTTTAGCACTGTATGGGATGGATAGTTTTCAAAGTCAGATTTACCTTGTTAGTTTGAGTGACATCAAATGTTTTTATAATTTTAAATATTTTTATATTTTATAAATATTTCTTAAAAGGTGCGGGATAGAATTCATACTATAGAATAGATTTATTTTGAAAAATAATTCATGAAATGAATAAAACATAAAAAATCAAGACTTGATGGCTTCTTCATTAATAAACTTTTAGATGACTGATGTCTTCTAAATTACTATAAATTATTTTAAAATCCCTTAACTGAAAATGTTAATTTTAAAGATTTTATTTATTTATTTATTTATTTATTTATTTATTTATTTAATAGAGAGAGAAAGAGTACGTGATCAAGGGGAGGAGCAGAGGGAGAGGGAGAAGCAGACTTCACACTGGATGCATAGTCCAGCGCAGGGCTTGATCTCCCCGGAGACCATGACCTCAGCTGAAATCAAGAGTCTGACACTCAACCTACTGAGCCATCCAGGTGCTCCTGAAAATGTTGATTTTTAAAAAACAGACACAGTAAAATGTTTTCCTTTGACACATAATCATTACTTTTGGAGAAGAGAAACTAACTTTTTTTTTCTTGATAATCATGGGTGTAGGTACATTGCGACTTGATAATCATGGGTGTAGGTTCCATTGCAACACTAGCAGAAGAGTCACAGTAGGGAAGAAGAAATACCAACCAGATAGACAAAATGGCTATCTTAAGCCTTATAAAATAATCCTATATTTCAGATCATTGTTCATGTGAATGAAGGGTGGCAGAACATGCAATCCTCAAAATACATCTCTTTGGCATGAGGATTACTTTGAGCTGATTATTTTGAGAAAGAACGCACAGAAGAATCTCTGAGAATAGAGTAGAAATTACTTGTAAGGGAAATTTCCATTTATAAAGGAAATCTCCATTAGTAAGGATGTCTCCCTCTCTGTATGAGGCAGAAAAGGATGACTAAATCACAAGAAATTCTTATCAGTGAAGAAGACACCAACTTCAAATTTGCATAATGAACCTTACTCTTATTTACCATAGTTTTCCTGGTTACTTCCCACAACTGTTCTCCCCACACTCTTCTCTCTTTTGTTGAAGACAGTATTTAAGGCTGAATTCTAAGCTACCTCTGATCATTTTCATTTTCTCCTGAGTATTTCCCATGAATACATGAAATATATATACTAATAAAATTCTGTTTTTCTCTTGTCAATCTATCTTTTGTTACAAGGTTCCCAGCTGAGAAATTAAAGGGGTAGAAGAAAATTATTTTTCCTCTACTACAGTTTAACAACTTCCATTGAAATCATTTTGAAATGAACTATTTTCTAACTAAACAAATAAAAAGAAATATCTTCTGTAAACCAATGACATGATTTTGTAAAAAAGTAAAGAATGGACTAAATATAAATATTTGATCTTATTTATTAAATACTGCTAGGGAAAATATCTTACTATTTTAAAACTAGCAGAATTATCATTAACACTTTTCAAAACCCAAAATAATTTATGTCTAATCACTTCATGTGACAAGTCAAATAATTTGGTTTTCAAGGTGAGAGTATGATATTTGAAGCTAGTGCATCTTGGTGGATATGGCGGAAATCATATTTCTGAGCATCAGATAGACTGAGAGTCTTTTGACATTTTCAAGTGTCTCTTTGGATTACTGATCACTCTTGTTTTGAAAGCTGTTTCACAGGGAAAAATAATTTTGGCCATACTGTATGATATAAAATGCTGGGAATTTAGGACTATATTTATTCAGGTGTTGAAACAAGTCCAAAGTTACTTCCTAAAGAGAAGTCTATAATTGAGTGTAGTCACCTGTGGCAGAAGGGCTAAGCCAATATTCTTTGCCCCCTTCATTCCAATAAGAACCTCAATTTCTAAGTGGGCATTTTGCCCACCCGCTGAAATACTTTATTTCTTAGTATCACTTGAGGATAAATACAGACAATGACCAAGTTTTGGCTAAGATGTAATTGGAAACGTTGGGTGCAACTTCTAAAATATCTAATTCTTAGATCCTTTTTCCTTCTTCCTGACTAAAATGCAACATTTATACCTGAGAAATGAGCACTTATCTTGAACCATGAGACAGTACACTAAGGGTGCTTAGAACAGCGAAGGAACTCGGGACCCGGATGAGCACCACAACTCTACAAAAGAAATAAACTACTATCTTATTTTATTAACTGTTAGTTGTTGTCTCTGCATGAAGGTGAACTTAACACTTACTAAGACTATACTATTTCTGCTCTAGATTTTTACTGAGACTAGGGAAAAATAAGTCGCTGCTAGTGTATGTATGTATATGAAAACTATAAAGCTTAATAAAGATAAAAAAGACTTACATTAAAAAGGCCTATACAGACTTCTCTATCTACAAATGTTTTAACAGATATTTTTAAACTTGACGGCTTCCTTCCTTGAGCTATCTTCCAACTGATGCCTGACATAAACCCAGCTGAATCCTTCAGAGCCGCATTCCACTAACTTTTGTCAAGTACCCATTATGCATCAGACACATTCTGATTCTTTAATCATATGTATTCCTCACAATGACCCTGCAGGATATGTGGTATTTTTACAATTTTACCATGAATAAGAAGCTCAAAAGGAATATAATGCATCTTAAACGTTCCTGCTGGTGAGCGATGGAGTTCCTTGGATCAAGTTGGAATGCATTTCCTTGACAACACTCAGAAAAGAGGTCATTCAGCTTTCCTTGAGCTTTTAGAAATGTGAACATTAATATCACATGATATAAATGATTTCATTTATAAAGATCATTTTCTTTAAAAAATCTTTTACATATTTTACTATAGCAAATCAATCTATAACTTCCAACCACAAACTTATTTTACTCTCTGGGGTCATATAAAGCACATAACTCCTGCTTCTAACTAAACCATTTCAAATATGTGGGGGTGATTACCATGTCCCCTTATAAACTTTTCTGCTTGAGTGTAATATCTTTAGTGTTTCACCGTCCAGCATGTCACATGGCTTGAGTTGCTCACACTTCTAATTTTGGAGATATAGATTAAAAGCATATGAGTTTCATTGTTGTTGGCTAGATTATTTATTTGATCAGTTAACATTTAACTTCTTGTAAGTATGATATTTCCATATGAACTCTCCATTAATGAAAATATAATTAGATTTAACCCAAAAGAAGGGTGAAGAAAATAAATATGACTCTTTGTAGAAAGTGGTTTAATGACCACTGTCATGTTAAATATAACACTTGGGAAAGTAATGTGTCTGTCGGTAATTTTATTTCAAAGACTAGATCTAGAATTGTAATTTGAGTATGATAGAACTCATTGACTAAGTGAATCTGTTATTCCAAGACTTGATTCCTACTTGAAGCTCTGCTTTGTTACCTTTCACTTGCCAAGTATCTTTGCTCAAAATGACCAGTGCAAAATAACTTACTTCCCCACTGTTGGCCAAATCTGTGCTGTTGTGCTGTATTAAAAACTTCTTTTCAGCAGATCCTTTCCTCACAGTATTTTAGGTTACCCTCAACTCTTTCTGAACTGTGGTTTGATATATAGGTTTCCCATCCAAGTACATACCGGGCCCAACCCTGCTTAGCTTCTGAGATCAGATGAGATTGGGCACATTCAGGGTGGTATGGCCATAGACTGGTTTGGCTTATGGGAAGCACTAGCTGTCTCTAGTCCTTTATGGAATCAAGTGCAACATAAGTAAATCATAAATAAATACATAAAGGGCTATCTGATGACACTCTACTGAACAGCTGTGTCAGTCCAGCCTTGCACATTTATGCTGGAATCCATCTGATGACTTCATTTCACTGATCACCAATGTGCATCTTATCCATATAGGAAACGCAGCTCAGGATCAGCTTCTTCTAAGAGGCTATCCCTCTTCTTGCTCTGGCTTCCAATAACAACTTCCAGCTCTGGATTCTATAACCCTGGTACTTAGAACCATATAATAGTCCATAGTTTATGATACTCTATTTTGTATGGTTATCTGTTTCTTATTTTATTGAGTTGCTAGATCCAGACATATGGGAATATTTCTAGACTCTTCATGCTCCCTGTCATCCTCACCCTCCTCTTTTCTCCCCTCAGACAATCATTCACTAAGCCATGAGAAGATTCTACCTCCATCTACTCTGAAGTGCATGTCCTTTGTTCATGTCTCATTATTTCAATGGTATCCTTGTTTTCACTCCCCTTTTTTATGTGTTTACTTTGCAAGGTGCCAGCAAAGTTAAATTTCTAGAACAAAAACCTGATCACATCTCTTCTCTGCTTGAGGTCTTGCATAGGCGTTCCTATCTGTTACCACAAACATCCAAATACCTGTTATTCCAATGCACACCGACCTCTCCTCTAACTTTCGGCTTACATTCCCTGCTCCAGTACCCCTCCTGGACCGGAAGAAGTATTTGGAAGGAAGAATCATTACAGGGGATGTATAAAATATATTACATTTTTATCTCATTTAATCTTTGCTCAACTTTAAGAGGGAAACATAATCATTATCCTCATTTTAAAAGGAAAAAAAAGTACAGAGGCTTGAGAAACGACAGAGCTGTCCAAAGTGGCAGAAAGAATAAGTGGATGAGGCTGGAATGGAAGCCAAATCTTTTTCCTCTTAAGTTTCTACTTTTATCCCCTTGGCCTTTGTGTTTTCCATGGACTGCTTTCTTTGCTCAGAATTTCTTCTTCTCTACATCTTATCTATCTAATCAACTAAAATTACTCTTCCCAGCTCACTTAAAATATCATCTTTCTGTAAAGCTTTCCCAAGAAGCTCTCCTTCCTACTCTAGCAGAGTTGAGGGCACCCAACTTTTGGCTCTAAAATACCCTAAAATGATGCACTATGTGTTGGCTAATTGAACATAATAATTAAAAAATTACATTAAAGGAAAAAAATCAAAAAACTAAAAAAATACTTTGTGTATGTCTCCTGTAAACTGTATTATATCATATTATAATTATTTACCCAGCCATCTGGTATTCTTCACCAGATTTAATGGATGTTGCATCTCCCTGTATTGTTTTGTTTTCTTCATAAAATTGCCCATATATGCACCCAGAAACAGTCTGCGGTTTATTCACTAGTGTTACATAATTTGACTTAGAAATAGTCTAAGAATCTAGAAGTGGTATGTATAAGTGTTGCTCAGTCAGATGGACCTTTAACATTAAACATGGCTCCAAGCAGTGATTTTCATTTGTGATGTTAAACTCTCTCCTTGGAGGAAATAGAAGAATATCAGAATATTAGCAATAAGTCCAGCTTGGACAATTTATTAGTATGATAGGTATTTGGGAAAAGTACTATTTTCTGAATACTAGCTAGAGAATATAAATGGTAAACATGTAATTTTAAGCTAGGGAATGTCTGATATATTGATGTATAATATAGTTCTCAACCTATGTGTATTATAATCGAATTAAACATATTGAAAGGAGTGTGGTTGCAGAAAAGTAAGAAAGAGCAAAATAAAGCTCAGATCTTTTTTGGCCACATATTAAGGTCCCATAAAATAGGACTCGTTAACAAGATTACCAACTATTCCTATGAAAAAGGCCGCCAAGAATATCAAGAATCCAGTCCTAAAGAATAAAATTAATTTGATAATATAATATTTTGATTGAATTAAATAATTCCCACTTGCCCTGACCTATATACTTACCCGAATGTAATGAATTTAGAGTTTATTATTCAGGAAATATCTATAGAAACAAATCTTAACATAGCAGTTTAAAAAAATGATTTTCCAGCAATTTGGGGGAAATATGTCATCTTTCACCCTCTTCAATGGAAACTGGTATATGTAAATGAAGAAGAAAGATCCTTTCGTTAGCTCACCAATCAAGCTTTCTCACGTGGTCTTTAAAATGCTTTCGAATATCTTTTAGTATTGTTTTATGGTTTCATCAAGAAAAACCAACATCTCTACTAGTATAATAATTTCCTCCCATTTGACTGGAGGATAAGCTCAATGTAAGTTCTTTGGGGGTGGCATCTTTTGATTTTATTCTTTCTGAAAACCAGTACATTAAAAAATAAACTTTCGAAAACTAGGAACTTTCAGACTGTATAAAAGCCACCCTGAGTCTGGGTTGAGATTTACTTTTATAACACTGGTTATTAGATTTCTTAGCATACTGCATTTTCCTTCTGGTTTTGAAGGCACACTGTGAATATGATGAACCATGGGCTATGGACATATTAAAACTCTTTTAGATAAAATACCACCCCAATTCCTTTTCTGAATTGGCTTTTCACAACATTCTTTGTTTGATTATTTTTGTTCTTACATATATCTTCGCTTCCTAGAGCATATTTCACAAAGTTTATGCAGTCTCTCCTAATACCTTTAAGGGTCACATTTATATTTTCCTTAGTATTCCCCACAGCCTTGTATTTATAGATAAGTCCTTCATAATTTAGTTTTTATGATGATGGGGAGGATAGATGTGACCCTGGGTTTTGTTTTTGTCCAGTCTCTAAACTCGAGGATGCATCGTCTGTAGAAATATTCATTTCCCCTCCAACTACTCAAACCAAGGGTAATGATTAGCTGAAAGGAATTTCCACCTTTGTAAATTATAGTTTTTCCTAATTAGTGACATCACATAACAAGATAAATTAGAAATTTAGAAAATCATTATTCGGTAAATGAATGCTTGTCAGTTGCTCTGACAGCAAATTAATCTTCCAGCATCTGAGGAAAGCCGAAAGGACCAGGCAGTAGAACCACTGATGCCACTGCTGTACAGAGTCTGTTCCCTCTCATGTGGCTAATCCTGCCCACCAAGGTGTTTTGTTTGGCATGGTGTTTGAAAATCTCCTGATTCTGGGGAAAACATGCACATTTTGGAAGCTGCTGAAAATCAGAAGTGAGCAGCAATTTTTTTGTTTAGAAATTCCAACTTTATTTTATTTTATTTATTTTTTTTTTTTAAAGATTTTATTTATTTATTTCACAGCGGGAGAGAGATCACAAGGAGGCAGAGAGGCAGGCAGAGAGAGAGGGGGAAGCAGGCTCCCTGCTGAGCAGAGAGCCCGATGTGGGCCTCGATCCCAGGACCCTGAGATCATGACCTGAGCCGAAGGCAGAGGCTTTAACCCACTGAGCCACCCGGGCGCCCTATTTTATTATTTTTAAAGATTTTATTTCTTTATTCGAGAGACAGAGACAAAGAGAAAGAGAGCCTGAGCTGGGGGAGAGTAGTGGGCAGAGAGACAAGCAGACTCCCATCAGAGCGGGGAGCCCTATGTAGAGCTCGATCCCAGGACCCCAAGATCAGGACCTGAAAGGAAGGTAGATGCCTAACCGATGGAGCCACCCAGGCACCCCAAGAAGTTTGTTTTAATAGGAGTAAGATTTACATACGGCATGAGCTTTTTATAATTAACTGGAGTAAGACATCAGGTTTCTGATTTAATCTATGCTTTCAGGATGTAGAAATATAGAATGTAGCAAAATCTACAGGAGACTGTTTAGACCAGAACACACTTAGGTGCAAGGGAATAAATGTCGGTTACTTTTTGTCAGTGTCATGTAACTGCCTGTACTAGACATGGTAGTCAATATCTGTGGTGTCCAGTAGGCTGCCCCTGATTGCCTTGCCTCAGCCCCCGGTTCAGACAGACTGCCTAGGTTATTCTTTGATCAAGAATCACTATTGATTTACATGATTTGACCCATTAGGACCCTACTTTAAAAGAGCTTAGTATAATAATTCTGTACTCAGAAGTTCTGATCTCTGAAATAATAATAAATAATTCTGATCTCTAAAACTGCAGTAATTTACTAAGCAAACAGAATGCATTCTTCCATAATTTGGACTAGAGAATTTAAGATGAATTGGCCTGTTTGAGAACAAGGACTAAAACTTCAGGTAGAATATAGATGCACAATTAGAACAAGACGGTGAGAATACGGGATTCTAGAACTGCCTTATGTGTTCGTGGCTCTCTGCATCTTATGTATCTTTGCAATAATGTCATTTTTCTCATCGTACAGGACATGACTCTCATTTCCATGAAACCGACATATTATATGGAGAATATTATGAACAATGATGGCGTGATGAACACTAAAGTGATTTGAACAAATATTCTCATTTGTCACCTTAGACTGAAAGGTAAGTGCCAGATTACAAATGCTTCTCTGGTCTGCACTATTTTACAATTTTTATCTGGAAGTGTTCTTCTCTCCTTGTTGTCATGAATTACTTAGATCTCTCTTTTTAACTTCTTGACATGCATTTCCCCTGCGTTCTGATCACTGGGGGCGGCTGTTGTGTGTCATGTCTCCTGCGCGGACAAGGGCAATTCCTTTAACGTTTCTGAGCGTCCACAGAATGGAAGTCATGCCATCCCCTATGAAACATTTTTGTGGGGATTAGAGATAGCATCTGTAACAGCATTACTCTGTTTCATAGAGGCAGTGACACATATGAGAAACAAAAGCATTCATAATAGGTAACTTGAAAGAAAATTTCTGATCCTAGAAGATCAGTAGTAATAATTTTTGCCCATATTCTTCTCCTTTAAAATTTATGACTCAGTCACCTTTTCCCAAATGTTCTTGTATTAAATAGCTATTGCTGCATAATAAACAACTGTAAAAGTCTCCGTAGTATACAGAACAAAATATGTATTTCTCACTCACAGGTCTGCAGGTTCGCTGTGGTTCAGCAGATCTGGCTGGGGCTTGACTGCTTGGCATTTGGGCTATGAGATAGATTTTGGTCCACTCTAAATGCCTCTCAACATTCTGGAACCAGGAAATATCTGGGGCATATACCTTTTTACAGGGATGGCAAAAATGCAAGGATACAGGCTCAAACATGCAAGGTCATTTCAATCTTGCTAAAAATTTATTGGCTGAAACAAGTCTCATGGCCCAACCTTAAGGCAAGAAGCAGGGGAGTATGGAGGCAGGGTGGGCAGGTGAAGTAAGTATTCTCTTAATAGTGATCTAGTTTACTACAGTTGTCATCCGATCTAGGAATGAATTTAAAAGTTTTCCAATATTTTATTTTTAGATATGCATCATACATATATGCATATACATATGCATATATACACATATATGCATTTATATGTATATGCATATATATCACATACATTGAGCAGTTAATGAAATACTTTTTAACTCCAACTTATCAATAGGTCAGTGGATGGTGAAAACTTGATGAAGAGAAATTTCAGCATGTATGATGATCCCCTCACTTCAAATTCTGTCTTGATCCCAAAATTATAAAGGTTGCGATAAGATAGTTTTGCACCTGTTTTTAGAGCTCTGTGTGTAATGGATCCTAGTTTTGCCTAGAGAAAGCTTACAGGAGTTTTATCTGATTGAGGGATTTCAAATTATGTTCATAACTTACTTGGTTTTGCTGATGTTTCTGCTATTAGTGTCATATATATGTTTTATATATTGTATGTATTACACATACATGTTATATATATTCAGTTTGAGTGATAAGAACTGGCACAAAATAATTTAAGGTATTACTAGTAAAAGCATAATATTTAATTCAAGTTTATGACTCCCTTCCATCTTCCATTATTAATCATTTTTTTGTCATCCCAGTTAAAGAACATTTTTAAAAGAATAATATTTCAGGGTAGAAAAGGCAAAATATATTGAGAATTAAAACCATTTTTTGACCTAAGATTTGGTAAATCATCATGTAAGTCTATTTTTCTTATAGCTGTCATTTTGTGAAATATACAATTAATACTGAAGGAGGTTGAAATTAAAGCAAACAAAATAGCAAAGTTAAAAGAGATTATTTTAGAAACTTGTATTTCAATGAAAATAGTAAATATAGTAAAAGCAAATAAATCTGGCATGATTTATTTTCTTCAAATACAGTATTCAAAACCAGTGAGAAGATTCTTATAGGAAAAAGAAAAGAGCAGATGAACTTGTTTACATATTCACTTCTTTAGGTACTATTTTGAAAGACTTGGTAAGGAAGTAAAGTTTATGATATTAAAAACTGGGGATAGTCTGAAAATAACTCATTATTTTATTCCATTGAAAAGCAGAGTGCTACTTTGAAATGTACTCTATTCTTTTATGGAAATGAATACAATCTGTGAAATCATAGTTATGTTTGGAAGAAGAATGTTTTTTCAAACTCTCTGAGGTTTCAGTGTAAAAGAGAAATCAGAATCTAAGCATCTTCAGAAGTTTTTTCTATTCATTAAAATGAAAAACTGTGACAAGGATCTAGCCTGAGTCAGATAGGTCAAGAAACTATAATTCTAATCCAGAAAACCATAAACATTTTATATTACTGGCCATTTGACTAAAACTTCACAACAGATAAAGGAAAAATAGTGCTTCTAGAGATAAAAAGTAAATCAGTCACACATGGAATATTATCTATTTCTTATTTTGTCTTTGTTGTGATTTATCTCTTGCAATTTTAACAAATGAAGTAAAAAATACATTGTAAAACTGGCTTTCTAAAGAATTTTCTCAGAAACTCCTATGTTGAGAGCAATGTATGAGTTATTGTTAAAATATATTTTAAGTTTTCACTAAGATAAACAAAGGATGCTAAAAAACTGTCCAAGCAATGTTGTTACATACTGTTACAAGTATTCACTATTAAATATGAATATATATTCATGTTTACATTATATATGTGTGTGTGCATGCATATAATTTTAATACATGCTTTCAAAACAAAGTTCTTAAAATAATGCTATCAACTTGTTTGAATGGAATAGTACCTCAATAAGGTATTATCAAGATACCCTATTAAGGTACCAACTTCAAAACAAATTTTTAAGCATTTTTTATTTCCTGAGATTCTGGAGATTCAAACATGATCTAATTGAAATGATATAATGCTATGATATTTCCAGCAATTAAGATGTGTGGTCAAAATGTAACTTTGGGCAAATCATTGAAATGATTACAGCTTTACTTATCACCCTTCATAGTTGATCCATTTGATATTGGATGGCGGGTAAACTGAAAGATTCCCCATTTTCCCCCATAAGCCCCTCTTCATCTCTCTTTACGTCAGCAGATCATTTCATTCATAGCACTTACATTCTATGATGATTTGTGTGTTTACTTACTGTTATTTCTCTTTCCTAACTATCTTTGTACTCCTAACATCAGACACAAGGTCAACAGTCAAGAAATATTTGTGGGGGGGAGCGGCAAGATGGCGGAGGAGTAGGAGACTGATTATCATCAGGTCCCAGGAAT